>CAIGQQ010026928.1:0-40605 GCA_903798035.1 Danio albolineatus
TATATATATATATATATATATATACATACCCTGTCATGGTCACACAATGAGGATAAGGAGGGTTATCTCTTTTCATCAATTTATTCCAACAAGAAGTGCACAAATCAACAGATTAACCAGGTAAGTGAAAGTCTCTTCTTTTGAGTGGGGGAATAGTAGTTTATGTCGTAAACAGACAGCTTCAAACAGACTGAGTGTAAAGTCACTTCTTTATGATAGTCTTGTTCATCCACAGGTTAGAAGGGACATCCTTGGGTTAAACAATCTCAGAAAATGGGGGAACATCCATGGAAGACAGGGAGTCAAGGAGAAGGTGAGTATAACCGTCAAACTTCGATCCCAGCCAAACAGTGACTGGGATCTCAGAGTTTATATGGGGAGCATAGATGAGGGGATTCAGGTGCATAGTATTAAAACTCAGGGGGTGGTGATCAGGCTTGATGAGAGGAAGCTGGAGATAGGGAACGGTGATTGGTGCAGAGAGAGCGCGCTGGTGAAAGGGAGTGGTAGGTGGAGCAGCAGGAACGAGCCGGGGATGTGACACACACAATGAAAACTACACCCCTATTTTGCATTTGATTACTCAATTTGTGTACCTAAATACTGCTAGACTCCCAGAAAAACAACAACAACAAAAAATATCTGTTGTTGATTTGTTTTTCATTTATATCTTTTCTCTACTGTTTTTATCAATACTTGTCATTGGTTTATTATATTTAATGCAGATGCACTCTACAAAATCATCCTAATCAATTATGTCAGTTCTTTCCAAATAGAGCTATACATTTAATCTAGTGAAATTATATACAATATCACAATATGTACTGCATAAAAATAAAATATTGAAATGTCAGTTTTTGGCAATATCGTGCAGCCCTAGCATTAATAAGGGTTTTTATTAAGAAAATCTACAACAATAATTTCTACATATGAAAACCACTACATAATAGTCCAGATCATATTTTAAATACTGATACTTGACAGAAAAGGCCAGTCTGTCAGAAAAGTCTTGTGGCAGGGCATTTGCTTTGTGCAGCACATCTGGTATAACATTATTGTTGTTTCCTTGTGGTTATATCCATACTGTATATCCACATCCATAAATATGAGCACTGTGTAAATACACAGTACGCTTGCAACATGATTAACCAGTCATAACAGGGAAGCCTGGAGAAACCCAGAGGCTCATACGTTTTCGAGCTGAAAACAAACAACTTTTTTCCAAAGTCTAAATATGCAAAATAACCTTTGGAGTGGGTAATCTGTTAAACGTTACTGAGCTTGCACCTTCTGGAATGGATACTGCAGATGACATCTCATGTGACACATGAGCTAGCAACAACATATGAGAACGTATGCTGGTGTAGTAAGGGTGTTCCATATCTTCATCCCTAGCAACTCCTCTTGGCTCTTGAAACAAAGAGTGAATGGGGTAGGGATGAAGATATGGGACACCACTACAATGTAAAAAATGCTGGGTTCCACACAATCGATTTATGTTGGGACAACGCGAAGGAATTAAGTATTTTGGGACATCGACTACACTCCCAAAAATATTTTTGCTGCTTGTTCAAACTACTTATTAAAAATAAGCTGAAACAACACAATTCTTAAGGTTTTTGGTTTGGATAACTTTAATGTTTTATGTTCAGCCAGCTTAAAATTGTAAAAAAAAATACATTAAGTTAACGTATTCGATTTGAGTTAGGACGATGTGAAGGAACTGTGTGGAACTCGGCATTTTTTATAGTGTACTCAATCAATTTGTGCTGGGACAACATGAGAGAATTAAGTTAACTTGTTCATTTTTACAAATTTAAGTAGAATGAACATTAAACAATTAAGTTGTGCAAAAAAAATCAAGAATTGTGTTCATTTTTGTTTTAAATACTTAGTTTGAACAAACAACAAACTTAATTTTTGACTGTACTACACCGATATATATCAGAATTGGGCCCAAATGTCTATGGCAAGTTCAATGATTAATCATGTTTGAAACAACATACAGTAGTGTACAACCTACAGTACACTAAACCTTACTCAAACCAAACTAGAGTCCATGAGCATTATCACACAGAGATATGACACAATGACTCTCTTAAATCTAATCAATATATACTGATGGAGCTCTTCACAACAGTGAATTTATCCAGTCTGTCAGTTTGTTGCCTGTTATGTAATGGGGCGACCATCTAGATCATGTAAGCAGTGCTGCCAAATGAACATCACACTGAACACTACCTCAAATCCGCAAACTCTCTATCTGTGCTAACCAAACAAGTCATCTGATGAATAGCTTGGTGTAAACCAGCAGTGCTGATGACTATAAAAACATGAAAAGCTAAAGCCATAACATTTTTTTTAAGTCTCACTTAATATGTTCTACACATTACAAGTTGTGTTTCTCTCTGATGGCTATTAATGCTAGGGTTTGATCTATATATGGACACAATCACCCTGACATATTAACTGCCACCCACCCTGTTGTGGGAGGAAGACTTTGGTCCTCGCTGTCCGTTGATTTCCATGCTTCTGTGCCACCAGGGGCATAATTTACCCCCTCGCTGCAAGATGGGCACCCTGAGCTGTGACTCACTCCAAACAGCTGGGCACAGTATTAATAGACGGTGTGTCCTCATCAGATAAATTGTAGACGGCGAGCAGATTAATGAGTCATCAGATGCTAATAACTGTTCTTATTGCAGACAGTGCTGTCCGTGTCAAACACTGACAATGGAATATGGGCTGACCAGCAGTATGAATGAGCTCGGATGCAAATAAATGTTACGATGATTTTTGTTTTGCGAAACAAGAATAGACTAGCAATTTCTTAGAATTGCAGACAAGGCTGTCTCTGAGAATTCTGACCGGATCATTTCAGGATGCGATTTTTTTTTACAGGCTAAAGAAGGCATTTGCATATTTGTATATCCTTTTTCCTTTTTTATAATATGAAGATGCTTTAATGTTGGACATTGCGAATCTTTATTATTTTAACTAAAGCCACCTTAGATAGGATCTTAACTAACCTCCGGTATGCAAATGAAAATCAAATTGAAATCAGTGGCTGATAGTGCCTTCAAAGACAGCAATTACACCTATGATTGGACTGTGAGTATAATAGCCTGTTCTGATTAAAAGTGTGCACAGAAATATAGACACTAAATGTTCCAGTGGAACAGAATAGAAAGCAGCATGTTATTGCATTTAAAGCAAAAGTTGCAGCTTTTTGTTTTTGCATTTCAGTCTTTAGATTTATTTAGTTTTCCCTCAGGAGGTCAGCAATTGTTTGGTAAATCATATTCTTCAAAATATCTTCTCTTATTTTTCTTGGAGTAAGGAAGTTATGACAGAATTGAAGTTTGGCACAGTTTTACTTTCACTGTTTTTCAATTTGAATGTTTTTGTATTTATTTTAAATCACTGAATATAACCTAACAAATGCTTGCAACCTTCTGAACCCAAGTGCAAATCTTTTATAAATAAAACAGAAAAACACAGGAGTGCACCTTTTGTATTATGTTTACAGTGATGGACAGCAACAAAACACATTTTTCAAGTGTCAGTAAGTCAGAGTAATTTGACATTTTAAAGCATTATTTCATGCTTCAATGATAGCAATGTCAGGTTTGCGAACAGTCTGAATTTATTTATTTATTTGTTTGTTTAGATATGACCTCTTGAATTAGTTCACAAATCAAACAGCGGTTAACTCATGAATTAAACTGATCTAGATGCATCTGTTCTTGAGTCAACAACTTCAAATGATTTATTATTATTTACAGTTTACAGTTCACTAATTCAAAATGATTCAGTCAGAGTGAGTCTTCAATTTACAACTCCTTGAAATAAATGATCGGTTAGAGAAATGCTCCAGTGAATAACGCACTGATTCAAATGATCCATTCAGAGCAAGTCTACTATGAACAACTCCCAAATAACATTATCACATAACAGCGAGTCTGCAATAAACTTCTTTCCCTATTACAGTATATATGATCCTGTCTAATCTGTTAAATTGGTTCAGAAATCACACAACAGTTAATTCATGAATTGAATTATTACTGATCTGAATCCTTCTGTTCTTGAGTCAACAACTTTAAATGATTCTTTAAAAAACCCACTAATTCAAATGGTTCGGTCAAAGCAAGCTTTTAGTTAACAACTCACTGAATCAAATGACCAGTCACAATGATTCTATAGAATTATTAACGTCTTTCTGATTCGAATGATCAAAGTGACTCTACATTTAGCAATTGCCTGATTCAAAGGATCAAAGTAGAGTGAGTCTAGAATTATCGACTGCCTGATTTGAAAGATTCAGTCAGAGCAAGTCACTGATTCAAATCACCCAGTCATATCAAGTGTAAAATTAACGACTCCATAATTCGAATGATTTGGTCAGAGCAGGTGTCCAATTAGGGGTGGTGTGGTGGCACAGTGGGTAGTGATGTCACCTCACAGCAAGAAGGTCACTGTTTCCAGCCTTGGCTGGGTCAGTTGGCATTTCTGTGTGGAGTTTGCATGTTCTCCCCATGTTTGCGTGGGATTCCTCCGGGTGCTCTGGTTTCCCCCACTGTCTAAAGACATGCACTATAGGTGAATTGGGTAAGCTAAATTGTCCATAGTGTATGTGTGTGAATGAGAGTGTGTGGGTGTTTCCCAGTGATGGGTTGCAGCTGAATGGACATTCGCTGCGTAAAACATGTGCTGGATAAGTTGGCAGTTCATTCCGCTGTGGCGGCCCCGAATGATGGAGGGACTAAGTCAAAAAGAAAATGAATGATTCAAATGAGCCTTTCAAAGCAGGTCTACAAGTAACATCTTACTGATTCAAATGATCCAGTCAGAGTGAGTCTAGAATGAATGACTCCCTAATTGGAATGATTTGGTTAGAGCAAGTCTCCAGTTGACAAATCACAAATTAAAATGAACCAGTCAGAGCGAGACTCCAGTTAATGACTCGCTGGTTCAAATGATCCACCCAGAGTGACTCCCCAGTTAACCATTCACTAAATTGACAAGTCAGATTCAAAATGATTATTTTTCCTTTGGCTTAGTCCCTAATTTATAAGGGGTGGCCACAGTGGAATGAACCACCAACTATTCTGGCAGTACTAGGAAACACATACTGGGAAATACTGGGAAACACCCATACACATTCACGCACGCACTTATACACTATGGGCAATTTTGTTCACCAAATTCACCTAGACCACATGTCTTTGGACTGTGGGTGAAAGCAGAGCACTCAGAGGTGATCCAAAATAATCCAAGAGCACAAAGTCATTCATTAATGATAGAAGTTGTTCTTTCAAAAATATTCTATTATTTTCCTGAAAATGAGAACACAATGACAGAATTAGGTGAACTATCCCTTTATGGAACAACAACAAAATCTGCCAAGGTTTTGATGCATTACAAAAGACACAATCCCCAGCAGACTCTGTGCTAACCAGTGTACTATGAAGTTTGCTTGCTTTTATCCACACAAACCTTTAGTAAAGCAGTTTCTCGATGAGGCAGCTTGATCTTGAAGACATTTACTTTCCTCTCAGCCTGTTAAACAGCGGCTTTGTATAAAACAAGACAGTGAGGTAATTATTTCCCCCTTGTTGTTCTCCTGCTTTGCGTTGTAGAGCGTGAAATGATTATGTGCTAGGCTGGGCTGGGTGTGAGGGAGACATCTGTCCTGTCTAATAATGCTGCATACCTACAGCAGACCTGCAGCGATGAAGACAGGCCAAATCATCAGAAGAACGAGGGTCGCCGTGTCTAATAAGTTTATAGACTATTTATGATTTATGATACTTGTCAGAGCTACAGTCTAGAATTTCCAGCTGAAGCACTCAAATGGGAGACGTGTGCTCATGTCCGGCCATATCATGTTCATCTTTTGCCTATTTCCTCTCACCTGACATTTGATCGCATGCTGCTAATTGGATAAAAGACCGTAGAGGAAATTAAAGTGTCATTTTGGCATTATGATTCATATTTGCAGTGAAACTAAACAGTGTTCAAACACAATTTCCTCTTCAACTGTTTCTTCAAACTCATATTGACCTGGAAGGCAAGTGACCTTTTCTTGTAATTTGAAGTATAGATCAGACCTGCTGCGTGAGCCAGTACACACACTATATTGTGACAGAAGCTTGCCGAATTGCATATCACTTCACCTGAACCATAAACATTGCTGTCATCCAACATTGGCAATCTGACATTGCAATATTCCGTTTTTTTTCTTCCATGGTATTGTATAAAGTACAATATGATAACAATTCCAACAGATGACTAGACTCTATTTGGCAAGAATTCATTATTTTGTGGAGTGCATTTTCATTAAAAAATAATAAAATTCAAGCATAAGTATTCAGATACAGAATTTAGATAGTCAAATGTGAAATAAAATTGCATAATCTTCACTGTATTAATTAAATACAATTAATCTTTGTTAGGCTGGTTATGGTTTCTTGCACATGAATGCTCAAAACACGAACAGGCCTCAAAAATTGTTATATTTTAATGTTGTAAGCTGGAGTTATTTACATTATTTTAAACAATTTGGTGAACTGATATGGAAAAAAGTGAATAATTTAGATCTAGAACTAGTCAGCCTGGGCTGGACTAGACACTGAGAGAAGTTGTTTTTAGGTCAGTTGAGTACTGTAAGCCTGATGGTTAGGGAGTTGGATTTGTAACTGAAACGTGGGTTTGATTCTCAGCAGTGTTGGGGTGAATAATCCAACACAGACTCATTCTGAATACGTACCCCTATATACATAACTGGAGAGAGCTAAATTTTTTCGCGAATCCGCCAGAGGCCACCGTGTACGCTTTTTCAAATCTCAAATTTCTCTCGTGAGCGCCATTTGCACCTACTATTCTCACATAAACCCACCAGAGGCTGCTGTCGACTGACTTACTGACTGACTGACCAACTGACCGATGCCCCCACCTCCCCTTTCCTAAAGCCAACCAATAGTATTTTAAAAAGCACCGACTGACCTACCCACCCACCGATAGACCCAACTGGCGGAGTTTTGAAAAGCAATTCAGAAAAAGAAAAGCCCCCTGATTTTTGCCACGTTTTCAGATTTTACCACATTCTCACCCTGTTATTTACTTGTTTATTTATTTATTTTTGGCTTCTGTTTTTGTCTTGCCTGCGTTCTGGAACCGTTCTTCATCGGACTCAAACCCCATCGTTGCGGTCAACTCCACTCTGCATCTCAAGACGTATGTGTCGAGCTACCTAACAAACTGGTATGCAAAAAAAAAGAATGATATCATACCGCCTCATAAGGTTTGTTTAAAAGATGAAATGCAGCCATAGGTAGCTCTGGCTACATAATTTGCGATCTCAAGAAAAGTATATTGCAACAATCGTTGCTCTCTGCCACCCTAAATACCCTTAAGTGCCCTTGAAGACAAATGTGTGTATTCACTGCTTGCATCCTAATGTGTATCTTGGATAATTAATGCAGAGGACAAATTAAGAGTTTGAGTATAGCCCTGCTCACACTGTGTGATTTCATACATGATTTGGTCGTCTAAGAAAAATGTTCTAAATGTAAATGTTCTAAAATCTATGGCCTTGAATTGTTGGATTGACATATTCACGAACAGCTGATTGATGGAAAACAAATTTTCCTCACTATCACTATCCTTTAGCTTAGTCTCTGATATATCAGAGGTTGCCACAGAGGAATGAACCACCAATTACTCTGGCATATATTTATTGCAGTAAATGACCATCCAGATGCAACCCAGCTCTAGGAAACACCCATCCACATGATCTTCAAACCAGCTTTGGCAATAGTTGAAAACCATTTTTTTCTGTTTGATTACAAAGTGACGTTATGAGTACAATTGACGCTACAGATTGTTTACATTTGCTTTAAGGTTAATGAACACGTCATGAGTTGATGACGTCCAATTCCAAAGAAGTGGTGTTTGGAATGAGTTGTGTGTGTCTGTGTTTGGCTTGTCTTGATTGTTGTTCAGTCTGACATTATAGGCCCTATCTTAAACCTGGCACAATAAGGTGCAAGATGTGCTTCTTTGCTTAAGACACACAGAATGCACAGCAATACACAGATATCTTTACATATTAAAAAAATAAAGGATTAAAATGACAATTTGCATTCTTATAATGTTATTAGCAGTATTATTAATTATTATATGCAAATTTTTAATTTGTTTTTATAAAAACAAGTTTAGACTTGTCCATCTGTTGGGTTTTGGAGACGAATGCGTCACGGGGCATAAGAATAGGACATGTGTTTGGATATAACTCAGTTGCTGTTTTTTTTTTGCCACACTTCATTGTTATTGTTCATTTATTTGTTTGCTGGAAATCAGAACTGAATTCAATAAATAAGTTTGAAAACAATCTTTATGCTTAACAAACTAATTTAAATATGTAGACTAATGGATGTCTTCAGTGGAGTGAGTTTCCACTGTTTCCTTATCCATCAAAGTAAAGGAGTAAAGTAAAGAGTAAAAGTAAAGTAAAGAGGCTGAATGAAGGTTCTTTATCCTTGCGCTGCAGATGTCTGTTTAATTGTTTTCTGGCTAGTGAGGCGATTAGTTTTTCCACTTACAATGTACTTTTCCACTTGCCATGTTAATAGCAAACTGATGCAACTGACTCTTGAGAGAATGGGAGATAAGACTCTGCCTAGATCATTAAAATAGAGCCCTATGACAACTTAGCTCCTAAAGTGTGATGGGGTTTGTAAATCTGACAAGTGACAATCGCAAAGGCTTAAAAATATGGCACAATGTGAGCATTTAGACTAATTTAATTGTAACTCAGACAGCGAGAGTACTGTAGATCTCTATTATAGATCTCGCTATATTTGAGAACAAAATTAGATTTGGACATCTAAAACCAATAATCATTCATTCATTCATTTTCCTTCAGCATAGTACCTTTATTAATCAGGGGTCACCACAGCGGAATGAACTGCCAACTTATCCAGCATATGTTTTACACAGTGGATGGATTCCCTTTCAGCTGCAAATCAGTACTGGAAAACATCCATACACACTCATTCTCTACAGCCAATTTACTTTATTCAATTCACCAATAGCACGTCTTTGGACTGTGGGGGAAACCAGAGCACTCAGAGGAAACCCACGCCAACACAGGGAGAACATGCAAACTCCACACAGAAATGCCAAGTAACCCAGCCAGGACTTGAACTAGCAACCTTCTTGCTGTGAGGCAACAGTGCTAACCACTGAGCTACAGTGTTGCCCAATATGTAATCAGCAACTCTGAATTTGAAGTACTTTTTCGGATCTAATTTTTTAGACCTGAAGAAGTGTCTATCTGAGTTATATAACAATTCTAAATGTCATTTCTAGGGAAGAACAGAAGTCCAACAGCAAAAAGGATTGTGGAAAAAGCTCCTGATAGAGTTCCACTGGGACCTGAAAACATGGAATATCACTTTTCTGACATTCTCACATAAAAAAATGATAAAAACATCTTGAGGGTATCAAGCCATTCTCTCTGATGTTATAAAACATCTTCTGTGAACATACCTGATCATAAATCATTTTTCGTTCACATATGCCTCATTTCAATTTGTTTCAGGTTGGAGAGAAAGGGTCTCAAGATGGTAACACTTGTTTGACTTAAAAAAAAAAACTCAAGAAGGGGCAGAAATGAAGGTCACACCAAGTAGCTGAGAGAAAAGTTATTTCTACAGATGGAAAAAGACTACAGAGGGAAACATTGAGTCAGTTCTGTGCCAAATCTATCCCGTGGCTCCTTGAAACCTCAATTAACTTGTTTTGGGAGAGGGAAAAATGAGTGAGAAAAATGGAAAGAAACTGCCACGTTGAGCTCTGTCCCCATAAAGAAAGAAAGAAAGAAAAAAGCCAAACCAGGTCACATAAAAGGGGTGGGAAAACTCAAATTTTCTACTATTTATCCCAGTATGTCGAAAAAAAACATAAAATCCTATAGAAATACTTCTACATTTGGATGATTGTAGTGTTTAGTGAGAGCAAATGACAAGGAAATATTCACATATGTTAATTTAGCCCGTAAAATGCTGGAGATCCAAGTAAACATTATAAATGAAATCACACACAGGTGGTGGCCAGCTGTCAGATTAAATGTTTTGTAGTTGCGTACACCCTTAGGTTTGTAAGACCTAGTTTGAAGTCTTATCATCAGGATCAAGCCGTGTTTATCTGTTCATTGTTGAGCAAAAACAGGTGTTTTAAAGCAAAATGATTTATGGAGTCTCCCTGAACAAACGCAGCTCTCTAGAGACCAGACAGCTTTTTTCTTTTTAAGTCAGAACAGAAATTTCTCATTAAATGCTCCACTTATCATGCAGATCCTGTAATGAGAAATGAAATTATTAAAAAAGGAAAGGAAGAAAGTGGCGAGGCAAAGAAATTATGCTTATTGTCAGGGAATACCATATGCTTTTCAGAAGAGCTGGAGGTGGGTGTAAAAGTGGAGCACATAAACGTCTCTAAATGTACGTTGACTGAAATGACAAGACTGTCAAGCCTGAGATAACTTTGAGTAATGGTCAACAATTTTGAACGGAACACAAATGGATTTTCTCGCTGCAGTTGTGATATGTGTATAAATTTGTCTTGATGTTGTTCTAAACCTTCAGTTACATTGAATTCAGTTCCATTGGGATGAAACAATTGGACAATATCAGAATCCTTTCACAGGTCTAGAATAACCTAAACTATCAAAACCAGTTCTGAAAAAAGATTTCTTGTTAAAGCATGAGATGTTGGCTATTTTGTCAGAGATGCACAGTAAATAGCCTTTATTCATTCATTAATTTTCTTTTCGGCTTAGTCCCTTTATTATTCTGGGGTCACCACAGCGGAATGAACCGCCAACTTATCCAGCATTTGTTTTACGCAGCGGATGCCCTTCCAGCTGCAACCCATCTCTGGGAAACATCCATTCACACTTATTCACATTCATACACTACGGACAATTTAGCCTACCCAATTCACCTGTACCACATGTCTTCGGTCTTTGACCAACTGACCCAGCCGAGGCTCGAACCAGCGACCTTCTTGCTGTGAGGCGAACGTGCTACTCACTACGCCACCGTGGCACTCTAAATAGCTTTTAGGAGAAAAATAAAAGTTGGTCCTCCATTTTCAAAATACGCAACCACGAGAGACACTATTATCAGCTGGTTCAAAACTAATGAGCTCTTTGCTGGCTCACAATATGCCTGCGCAAGTAAATCTTTCTTGCCAGCTTCACGTATCTCCATTAGTGATTCTCTGTGTCTCATTTCTACAGATCAAAAACTGAAGGTGGAACAGAAATACACAGGTGTTTTTGTTTAACGTTTGTCAGATGGATTGTTGTTTTAGAGAGTATAAAAATCAGTGTGGAAATGTCAGCTCACATTTCAGCTATGTGGAGCAACCCTATTCATTTGTCTTAATAATATAGATAGATATAGACAGACAGACAGACAGACAGACAGACAGACAGACAGACAGACAGACAGACAGACAGACAGACAGACAGACAGACAGACAGACAGACAGATAGATAGATAGATAGATAGATAGATAGATAGATAGATAGATAGATAGATAGATAGATAGATAGATAGATAGATAGATAGATACCCTTCCAGCTGCCACTCATCACTCGGAAAAAGCCATACATACTCATTCACACACATATACACTAGGGCCATTTAGCTAACCCAATTCACCTCTAGCGCATGACTTTGCACTTTTGGAAACTGGAGCACCTGGAAAAAACCCACGTAAGATCATGCAAACTCCACACAGAAATGCCAACTGAACCAGCCGAGGCTCGAACCATTCTTATTGTGAGACAATTGTGCTACCCACTGCGTCACCGTGACACCAAAACAGATAAATACATAAA
Source organism: Danio albolineatus (assembly GCA_903798035.1). Lineage (NCBI taxonomy): Eukaryota > Metazoa > Chordata > Actinopteri > Cypriniformes > Danionidae > Danio > Danio albolineatus. The sequence goes on from CAIGQQ010026928.1 coordinate 11,912, forward strand.
TTAATTATAAATTATATTATTAATTATTGTATTATATTTAAATAGTAGTATATTATATTTATAAAGGAAGAATAAAATTTGACTTTTTGTGTTTGTGAAACTGTAACTTCTGTAAGTGTACAGAACTGTACGCCTCACTAACTGTAAGTGTAACTGATCTCTCTGACTGATGTGCCACATTGGACCATTGTCTTGGAAAACTCTATGGCCTATTGACTCTGATTTGTATGCTTTTAACAAATAATGCACTGAAGCAACAGTACGTAAGATCCGCTTCTCTGATTTTTATGTTTCAGACAGGAAAGTAAAAAGATATTCAAGAAAGAAATATGGAAATAAATATATTCGGTAATAAATAAATAGAAAAAATTATTAAGTACATAAATAAATACATATAAAAATAAATGTAAAAAAGTTTAAAGAAAATAAAAGCAGAAAATAGAAAAAAAATACAAAAAATTTATTTGGGAATAAATATAATTAAAATTCATTCATTCATTCATTTTCTTGTCGGCTTAGTCCCTTTATTAATCTGGGGTCGCCACAGTGGAATGATCCACCAACTTATCCAGCATTTGTTTTACGCAGCGGATGCCCTTCCAGTCACAACCCATTCCTGGGAAACATCCACACACTCCCACCCACACACATACACTACGGACAATTTAGCTTACCCAATTCACCTGTATCGTATATCTTTGGACTTGTGGGGGAAACCGGAGGACCCGGAGGAAACCCACGCAACCCCGGGGAGAACATGCAAACTCCACACAGAAATGCCAACTGACCCAGCCGAGGCTCGAACCAGTGACCTTCTTGCTGTGAGGCGAACGTGCTACTCACTACGCCACCGTGGCGCCCTATAATTAACATAGTTTACAGTTTTTCTTTTATTATATCATATATTACTTTATTTACTTTTTTGACGATTGTTACATGAATATATATTTATTTATTCATTCATATTTAATTTTTTTGCAGGTTTGGTCCTCCATAAGTCAACTAAAGAAAACTGATAAATGCAACATTCAGATTCCACAGAAAACAGCTGTATACTTAAAATTAAATTAGAACAAACAAGTAATTTTGCTGTTAATTTGCTTACTCTCATGGTGACTTTGCTTCAGTTTTTTTCTTGATTTATTCAAATCATATCAAACGAACTTTTAGAGTCAAAATAACATGTGTTGGCAAAATCAATGATATTTCATCATTACCAGTGCAAAATACTGCATGTTTATGTTTTTATTCATTTGTTTTTTCCATCTTGTGTGTCCAAGAACATGGTCGATTAAGGTACTGTATGATGTGATTCCTAGCTCCAACATCCAAGATAATCGAAGCACAGCACTGCTGTAGAAACTGTAGCAAAAAGCCACATACTGCCCACTCCAATTCATGCTATCAATTTCTTCCAGTTTATATATAAACTGTTGGTTTGGTTCATGGCTTTGAACTTTTTATTGAAAAACCTGAAGGAGAATAATACTTCTAGAACCAAGACAGCTCGAAAAAGTGGACGGTCACAGTTGCTTTCTCTGGAGTGTAAATATCTTAAGACTAGCACCACCATTGTGTTCTCGTAATTAGAAGATGTTAAGAATCCATCAAGGGGTCATGGATCTGTCAGCCGTGGGTTTGGATGTCAGGTTATTCAGGAGGCTTCTCTAATGGATTTCAATGGACTCACAGCAAATTTTGCAAACACTCACCGTCCAGTGGAAATACTGAATTGACATTGGACACAGTAAAGGAAGTATCGGTGAAAATGATCCTTTGAAGCAGCTTCTACAAAATCTGTGAAATAGAGGCTTGCTACTGAACAACATGGCATCCAAACAGGCTCTTTTGAAAGCGCCTGTCTTTGGCTGAATAGAGGCACTGTGAAATTCAAATGAGACCTTGTAGCTAATGACACAATATTGGATGGAACATCAAAGGCATTGACTCAAGCTGGATGTGTGTCTTGCACATGTCTGCAAAACCTTTTTTTTTTTAACAGAAGACACCTGACACTGAAAATAACATTCATGTGGGAAAGTTGGGACACCATATACTGAGTTTCACGTTATTTTTTTCTAATAGGAAATAGTCAGATAAAACCTCAGATAAACATCATCACATGATATCTCCAGTGGTGTAAAGTAACTAAATACAAATACTCAAACTGCTGTAAATGAGTAGTTTTTCTCAGGAATTGTAATTTACTGAGTAGTTTTTAAAAAAGTGTACTTTTACTTTCTATTGAGTACATGTTTAGTGCAGTATCTGTACTTTTACTCCACTACTTTCCTTCAACTTGCAGTCACTACTTTATTTCTCTTGTCTATGGTCATTGTCTAAAGTAGAAAAATCAGTCCTGTGATTCCTGTCCAATTAAATCACACATAAACAGTAAATCGCATCATACTGAACAACCTCAAGACATGGGCGCTTTATAAATGCAGCAAACCTTAGGGAAACATTTTAAAAAGTCCAAGAAGATGTGCAAAATCTTTACACGCAATGATCCAGAGACTGTTTATAGACTGCATGTCGCGAAAAAGAAAATTATAGATGTCGACTTTGTGATGACTGAAATCACCAAACAGCCTTAAACAATCACTAAATGGAACAAATGAAGAATGGAAGGAAGGGCCAAATAAAAGGAAGGACCGAACAAGGAATGGAAGGAAGGATCGAAGAACCAAAAAAATGAAGGAAGGATTCAAGGAAGGACTAAACAAATTAAAGAAGGAAAGAAGGATCGAACGAACAAACGAATGAATGAACAAAGGACCTAATGAAAGAAGGAACAAAAACATGAAAGAAAGAATGAGCGGACAAATGAAGGGAGGAAAGAAGGAAGGACCAAACGAATGAAAGAAGAATTCAAGGATGGACTGAACAAACTAAGGAAGGAAAGAAGGATCGAACTAACGAATGAATGAAGGAAGGGGAGAACAAACAAATAATTGAAGGAAGGTTGGAAGGAACAAACGGAAATAGGAAGATCCCTAAATACATTCTGTAAACGCATTAACTTTACACAGCGTAATACTCACTACTCACTACTCTTGAGTACTTTTAAAAGGGCTACTTTTTACTCATACTTTGAGTAATATTTACTACAGATACTTTTACTCTACTTGCACTACATTTTTGGGAAACTAATGGTACTTTTACTTGAGTATGATTTTTCAGTACTCTTTCCACCACTGGATATATCACAATGTGTCATTATTTATTTAACAAATGTGAAGCCAAGAGAGAAAAGCCTTAGGTGACAGACTTTGTTTAGCCTATGATTCAGATTCACGTAGATTCACTTGTAGAATGATTACCTTTTCAGTTTCTGTACAACTATATCTTTAGCTTTGTTTCTAGCCAGAGATTTAGATTTATGTGCAAAACTGAAATATAAAATATTTGCAAATTAAGCACATTTCCATCTAATGAGTCAAAGAGAACAAAATTCCCTTCCTGATAAACTGGCTGCAAATATCTAAAAAAGCCACTGTGGGTCTTTTTTTCCTTATATAATAAATTACTTATGTAATGAAGTAATGAACACACAATGACTTTTGGAAGGGTGAGACCACTCTTTGGGAGCGCAGATACTCAAGACAGTTCTGGGAGGTAATAATATTTAACCTTTTTTTAAATGACGGACTCTAGAATGACCAAAACAGCTTTTTAAAAGTTATGCAATGTGGTGAGTCCGCTGATTTGTCCAATAATGCCATCCCATCGCAATCATTTATATACAAAATCACATAACTTGTTTGATGTGCATGTTGGAATATATTAAGTAAATGTGTTTTCATCATAGTCTATGCACATTTTTTTTCTTATGGGTTTATTCTTCTCAGTTTGTGTGCATGAGTTTTTTAAGCTCATTTTCAAAATGTACTGTGCGTGCATATTGACATTTCCATATAACACTTTTTTATGCAATATTCCAAAACGTGCATAAAAATAGATGGAAACATAGTTAGCCTCTCAGATCATTCTGGGGAGTTTTCTCTCACCACAGCATTTCAGTGATAAGGTCTTGACTGGAATATTACACCTTTTTTTCCGGTGTTCTGTTGTAGATTTGCTGGTGTGCTTAGGATCATCTTAGGACCGCCGCTGTGAGTTAACATAAACCTGAAGGCTCATGACCAACAAACTGCTAAAACATCTGCTGATGATCAGTTGAGGTATTTGATTAGCTGTGCATGACTTATTTTTGTGAATGCAATATGATGATATTAATCTGGTGATTTATTTTCCTAATTACAGTTGAAGTTAAAATGGCCCTGCTGTGACTTTCTTTTTCAAGTATTTCCCAAATGATGTTTAACAGAGCAAGGTATTTTTCACAGTATTTGCTTCAATTTTTTTTTCTTCTAAAGAAAGTCTTATTTGGTTCATTTCGGCTGGAATAAAAAACATTTTAAGGTCAATATTATTAGCCCCTTAAGCTTTTACCCCCCGATTGTGTACAGAACAAACCATTGTTATGCAATGATTTGCTTAATTACCCTAACTTGCGGGCGCCATGGTGGCCTAGTGGTTTGCACATTCGCCTCACAGCAAGAAGGTCGCTGGTTCGAGCCCCGGCTGGGTCAGTTGGCATTTATGTGTGGAGTTTGCATGTTCTCCCCGTGGTTGCGTGGGTTTCCTCCGGGTGCTCCGGTTTCCCCCACAAGTCTAAAGACATGTGGTATAGGTGAATTGGGTAGGCTAAATTGTCCGTATAGTGTATGAGTGTGAATGTGTGTAAGTGGATGTTTCCCAGGGATGGGTTACGGCTGGAAGGGCATCCGCTGCGTAAAAAGAATGCTGGATAAGTTGGCGGTTGATTCCGCTGTGGCGACCCCGGATTAATAAAGGGACTAAGCCGACAAGAAAATGAATGAATGAATGACCCTAACTTGCCTAGTAAACCTAGTTAGGCCCTAAAATGTTACTTTAAGCTTAATACTAGTTTCCTAAAAAATATTTTGCAAAATATTATGCACTGTCATCATGGCAAAGATAAAAAAAAAATTAGAAATTAGTTATAAAAATGTTTGTTAAAAAAAAAATTATGTTTACAAATGTTTATTTGTTTATTTCCGTTAAACAGAAATTGGGGAAAAAATATTAAGGAGGTAAATAATTTAGACTTCAACTGTATAAAACCTTCAAAAGTTCAGACTTTTTATTTTTTTATTTTCCTGACATGGAAAATTTTCATATGGTGTTATAACTTTTCCGCATGATTAATTGACATAGAATGGGGTGTTGGGAAATACTTAAACATTTCTTACCTCCACAGGTCTTCCCATCGTATGTAGGACAGACCCAGTCATGGCATTCACACCGTGGTCCATAGAACGTTCCTGGTTCTGTGACCTGGCATATGCAGATTCCACATTCACATGTGCCTCTCCCGCTACAGATCAAGCCGTCGGAGGTCCGACAGCGCCTCAGCGATGATTCAGGAGAGATCTTACACTCTCCACCCACCTGCCTGCAAGACACAAGCGCTTTCAGTCACCTCTGCGACCTTTGCCTTCCACATCAAACCCCTGTTCTTCCCCTGTAGGTGAACATATGCCAGATGGTGGATGGGTGGGTGGTGGATTGCCAAGCTCCCTTCCAATAGTAATGACATCCAGACTCCCTTTCACTATCTAGAGGAAAAATATTTTTCTGAGGATGGGCCGTGTAGTGAATCATATTTTGGAGGATTTCCTGTCAGTATCTTCTTGTAAGGTTATGAGCTAATATTTAAAGTTAAATAGTCCTGAGAGATAAATGAAACAGTATTAGGGTTCTGTGGAAAACACTGCTTCTGTGTAAAAGGAGCCATGAGTCATCATAAGATATGCTTCAGTTTGAGAACAGCAACATCACTGTACATACAAATCTGTCTGATCTGTATAATACAATATAATATAATATAATATAATATAATATAATATAATATAATGTAATATAATATAATATAATATAATATAATATTCATTCATTCATTTTCTTGTCGGCTTAGTCCCTTTATTAATCCGGGGTCGCCACAGCGGAATGAACCGCCAACTTATCCAGCATGATTTTTACGCAGCGGATGCCCTTCCAGCCACAACCCATCTCTGGGAAACATCCATACACACACACATTCACACACTACGGACAATTTAGCCTACCCAATTCACCTGTACCACATGTCTTTGGACTTGTGGGGGAAACCGGAGCACCCGGAGGAAACCCACGCAACCACGGGGAGAACATACAAACTCCACACAGACATGCCAACTGAGCCAGCCAGGGCTCAAATCAGCAACCTTCTTGCTGTGATGCAAACGTGCTACTCACTACGCCACCGTGGCGCCATATAATATAATATAATATAATATAATATAATATAATATAATATAATATAATATAATATAACATAACATAACATAACATAACATAATATAATATAATATAATATAATATAATATAATATAATATAATATAATATAATATCTGGTATAGGGACTAAACAGAAAATTCAAGAGCAAGAATGTCATTACAAACCTACAGAAAACAAACGGCAGACTGACTCCACTGTATTTTCCTAGCCGAGTTCCCCTGTGAAAAATGTTTCATTTGGTAGCGTTCTTACATACCACTCCTGCTTCTCGTCTCTGCAGTTGGCCTTTCTCACATTACAGGGTAATAAAAATACTTTTTTTCCCCCTGTTGCACTATTCAGGGGCTTGGTATGGTTACTGTATACTTACATGGGAAAAGTTTGTCAGCCACAAAAGTATTTTCACTCTCTGATTGCGGTCTCTGTCTTTGATTATGTGCAGTGCAATGTGAGCATACAGTAAACATGCATTATGGTACACACATGCTAGTATTAGGGTTAGTGTGCACCTGCTACGTTTAAACAGCTTAAGTTATTTGTGCAAAATAACAATCATGTAATTTAATCAAAAACCATTGCAAGAAAAAAGCAACACCTTTTTTAAGCTTATGCTGTATTATGTACTGTAAAGCACCAAGTAAAACCACTAACACATTACTGCCACCCTGTCATAGCTAAAAAGAGGGGAAAAGGGAATAGTTTAAGATATAAGCCTACAAGCCTTGAACTAGTTCTTTAGCTGTGACTGCAAAACAGAAACTTTCCTTCACTGTAAAAATCTAGTCTGTCAGCAAAATGTGGTTATAGAGTGGAAAAGCCAAACTGATTTGAAAAACAACAGAGCTTAAACTCACCTTAGCGACTGTTGTAAACTTCCTCGAATGGCAGAGAGCAAAATGAAAAGCAAAGAAACTAAGACAGAGTTCACCAAAGTCTCTGCATGCATGTTTAGATCCCCACCAGAAACCTGAAGTGAAGTGCCTTCAGGAATTTCCACTTTTCAAAACAGAGGGAGAACGGGCTGGCCAAATCCAGCTCCGACGCTTCAGAGGCCAACAGCGCACTCCATATGAATGCCTTTGATTAGCGGGGACTCTCTGTACAAAGGCAGCAGTAAGAGATAAAGTGCCAGAAAGGAAAACTTGGTCACTATAATTCAAAACAGTTGTTCATACAGATGATTGAAGGTTTAGCTTTCTGTATCTCAGCATTGCTGTCCCTTTCTCCTCACTCACAGCTGGTTAAAAAAACGTTTTGAACTTTAAAGGGGTTATAAAATCAATTATATGAATGCAGAAAAGGAAATATTGATAAGATATAGATGATTATTAAAGATTTTTTCAAAAATAGTATTTCAATGCGGTTTTCAATAATTTATAATGATTAAAAATAATCTATTGCAGACCACTCTGGATCTTAAATGCTCTTTATTTATTTATTTATTTAACAAACATTTAGTTTTTAAAGATATGTAGTGTAGTTCAGTGTCTGCAGTGTTTTATATAAATCAACAAATGTACCTACAAACAAATATGGCCCACTTAAAATAAAAATGTTAAATAATATATATTGTTTTAAGGGGCGACACGGGGGCTCAGGGGTTAGCACTGCCACCTCACAGCAAGAAGGTCGCTGGTTCGAGTCCCGGCTGGAGTTTGCATGTTCTTCCTGTGTTTGCATGGATTTCCCCATGCACAGTCCAAAGACAAACGGTATACAGTAGGTGAACTGAATAAACTAAGTTGGTTGTAGTGTATGTGTGTGAAAGAGTGTGTATGGATGTTTCCTAATACTGGGTTGCAGCTGGAAAGGTATCCGCTGTGTAAAACATATGCTGGATAAGTTGGCGGTTCCTTCCGCTGTGGTGACCCATGATAAATAAAGGAACTAAGCTGAAGAAAAATGAAGGAATGGATATTGCATTAAGCAGAATAGACATATATGTATCTTAATTACAGCATTGTTTAAACATTTTATCTAAAAAGGGAAAAAAAAGTCTTGGTTAATCACATTCCAGAAATATTTTATTTACTATCCCTTGCAGGTGTAATGATCTTTCCAATCTCATTCGAAATGCTGAATCCCTGAGAATAGACAGATGAAAACTCTGACAAAAAGAAAAAAACAAAACAAAAACTCTACGTTCTCTGTTTCTTGCCTCCTTACTCTAGCTTGTATTTATTCTTGGCAATGGTTGAAGGTATCTAGATGCATCCTTTATGATGCATGCAAGCTCTCAGCCATTCAATGTCAATGTGAAGGGTAGGGTTAGGGGTGGGGTGCCCATAAAAAGCATTGCATCCAGCTAAGATTGCACTGCACATTCCTGCTTATTTTCCCTTTTTTTCTTAATTTATAGGTTGCTTGGGATAAAACGCATTTACTAAATGTAAAGTGTAAACAAGTGTAAGTGTAAAGAAAATGTAAGTTTGAACAGCTTTTACATTGTGCCAAGTCATATAATATCAGATGTTTATTAGAAATGAATAATTTCATTGAACAAATCTAATACCAATACAGATTAATGGCCTTGTACACCAAGTATGAGGTTTTATTTCCTCTTCAGTCTGTAATTTATAGAAGAGATTTACATTATGATGGAATGTTTTGACAGATTTAGAAGCACACACAGGCTGTGTCCGAAAGCTGTAAAGTGCTACATTCGAAGGCAGGATTTTAATTTGGGAAGGCATCAAGGCACAAATTCAAATTCTGTTTAACTTCCTGCCTCCGGAGGTACTTTTTCCTGGTCAGATTTTGAAAGCAGCAAGTGTCTCTTATTGCTGTGAAAACATATTTTATCAAATATTTAAGAATATTTGATTATATTCATTTCAATATTCTAATGTTAGTGTAAGCATGTCACACACCAAGTTTTAGATCTTTCAGAAACATTAAGAAATACATTTATTTCTATTTTGTCACAAACCACATTTGACAGCAAATAAAAACTAATGTTTAGAAAAAAAAAAGCTTTGGTCATATATCACCTTAAATTTCCCAGCATTTGTGTACTGTTGAGTGGGTACTGATTCGCCATTGTGTTCACGTGCTCAACATCTGTCACTGTGATTGGCTAGATTGTGGTCAACAGAACAAAGAAGTGCATAAAAGTTTGGAAGCACTTGAAGGTGAGTAAAAATCAAGTAAATCTCTTTTTGGGGGGCTGACTGTCCTTTATAATCGCTACTTTGGATACGAGCATCAAGTGATGTGTCATTCACGGCGGACGCGCAGCCTGTGAAAGCAACAGTTTTGATATGAGCACAAACCCATTGGCACAAACTATGGCACAAACAAAAAACATGTCACCCTGTTTGTAACTGATGCATGGTCAGTGGTTTATGCTGTTGCCAATCGAAATGATTAAATGTCAGTCACGCAACCAGTAAAACAGTCCGAAACAGAACTAGTTATGAAATAGCGTAGTATAATAATAATAATTGCGCTACTTATAAGTAAAAATAAGTTTATAATCAATTAAACACGAATTTGTATGATTAAAGTCGTTTAAAACGTGACACCGTGCTGATCATGTCGCTATACGTTACCCCTGACATTTAGGGAAAAATAATCGTCTGTCAAAACAGCTGAATTAATATCGATTATTTAATGAATGACAATTATCAGATTGTTTAATTATATATGGTTGATATATGGTTAGTTTAAGGAATATTTTCACTCAAATACTATGTTTATGAGCAATAGGCTAGCAGTTAGATTGTCAATGGTGCTTTCTGAAATATATTTTTTTAAATAAATTAAAAATCAAACAAATTTCATCTGCATTTATGTCCTTTGCGTTTATTGATTATAACAATGATTTTTTTTTTATACCAGTGCTGCTGATATTACACATCTCAAGGCCTGCGGGATCTCATCCTGCGCGCTGTGCTGTAGCGGGTCACGCGCGTCCGGTGCGCATCTGTCGCGCGGCTGCTGTGACTGAAGCTCGAGCTCAATACGAGTCATGGACTACACGGCGCATTAACGGACATACTTCAAGAACCGGTAAGTCACTTAGCGTTTTTTGCTGTCGTTTCGACATATAATTGCGATTACAGTGTCATGTAAGAGACGTATTTCGTTTTATCCGTCTTGTTTGCATGTCTACCAGGAAGTGTGTATTGCTCCGACTGCGCAGCTAAAAGGCCTTTGTTCGAAAATACAGCGCTGTCAAAGATTGAAAAGCATTTTTGATACTGTTGTGACAAATTTAGGCACTAATGCGAGCAGTGTCATCATCGACATGCCTTTATGGCTTATGTAATTCGTGTGTTTTTGCGAAAGAGCTTGTTTAGCCGGAGCTAAAGCAGCAGCCCTGCTCTCATCTGTTGTCATGGTAACGCTGCAGCAGCAGGAGGAATCTCCCTGTATGATGCTCATGTATTATGGCTGATGTCACTGTGTTCCGGTGTGCCAGTTATGCTGCCATCATCTCGAGTCAGTTTGTTTAGCATGTTTTAGTTTTATAATCTTTGAAGACGGGTGGTTTTGGCGGTAGCCTGCGAAAATGGAGGTCTAGTGATTTATAGCTGTGTAGGTCAAACAGCAGAGGGTGTTTAATCACGTAGTCATACAGTGTTATTTGGATCAGCCCTAGATTAATGATAGTGATTTTGAGGATTTTGGAAAATGTCCAGGTGGATGATGGCAAAAACGCAGGGCTGAAAAAGACTAAATGTGAAAAGGAAACAGATAGAGAATGAGAAATTCTTATTGATTTAATTTTAGGGATTCCCCTTAGGGATTTACAGCAACCAGTGTCATAAACAACATTTGCTCCCTGGGATTGATTTTCAGGGATTTATGTTATCACAAATGTGTAAACTGTAAGCAAGACATCCCAGCACAACAGATGCTTTGCCTTGAATACATTTTAAATAATTTTACGTTCTCCCTGTGAGTTAGATTATATTTTGAAATGACAGTGCTTATTTATTGTAATTGCTGTTGTTGCAGAATTGTCAGGGAGTGTTTCACAGTCTTTGTTTTCAGAACTTACTTTAGGTTTATTCAATCATTAATTTTCCTTCAGCTTAGTACCTGATTTATCAGAGGTCGCCACAGCGGAGGAAACCACCTACATTAGGTATAGGTTTAGCCAAAGTTGTATTTTACTGAGTTGTATTTTAAACTTACAAAAATAAAATTTTGCCATATCATTATACCATATGATCATATTTTTAACCATATTATTAATAATAATGATTTAATAATAATAATAAGGGCGCCACGGTGGCCGAGTGGTTAGCACGTTCGCCTCACAGCAAGAAGGTCACTGGTTCGATCCCCGGCTAGGCCAGTTGGCATTTCTGTGTGGAGTTTGCATGTTCTCCCCGTGGTTGCGTGGGTTTGCTCCGGTTTCCCCCACAGTCCAAAGACATGCGGTACATGTGAATTGGGTAAGCTAAATTGTCCGTAGTGTATGAGTGTGAATGAGAATGTATGGATGTGTTTCCCAGAGATGGGTTGTGGCTGGAAGGGCATCCGCTGCGTAAAACAAATGCTGGATAAGTTGGCGGTTCATTCCGCTGTGGCGACCCCGGATTAATAAAGGGACTAAGCCGAAAAGAAAATGAATGAATGAATAATAATAATAATTTGTTGGCGCATTAAAGACTCATTAATTGCTATTGTAAATCCTTATACTTCAAACTGCTATGTTTTACCCATTCGTCAGCAAGACATTTTTGATATAAACATTAAATACAAGTTATGTTACATATTTTTGATATAAGTACATGTGAGAATTGGGGCTGCACGACATTGTAAAAAAACTGACACAGAAGCAGAAATTAAATAATCGCTGCAGTATAAAAATAATAAAAATAACATTATCGTTTCAATTGAGTACAAATGTACAATTAACCTTTAAGCTTCAAAGGTTTAATTTATTGTGCCCAAATGTTTAAGTTTGTTCAGAATTTTTACAGTCAGGCCTTAAAAAGACATGCAAATAATAAACTTTCAGTTTAAGGTTAAATTTATTTCAGGTTCACATTCATTTACTTACATCCACATTTATATTTATCTGATTGTCTGACACTCTGCGGTTTTTGATGTTTGGCACCATCTTATGTCTGAATAATCTGTAGGTTAGTGTATAATCCATCAGGTTAAAGTTTGAAATGACTCCAAAAATTTTTATTTTTTATTTTTTATTACCTAAAATTTGGATAGGTTACAGACAGGAATGTATTGGGAGCAGAGAGAGGGATAGGGTCTGCAAAAAACCTTTAGCTGGGAATTGAACTCGAATTGCTGTGAGCACCCTGATGCAATATGTCAGCACACTTAACCGCTAGGCTATTGGTGCCGACCTCTACAGAGTTGCTAACTGTAATGTCTGGTCAACTGTAATCCCTGCGATGTGACCATTGCTCACATTGCGATATCGATGCTGAAATCATATATTGTGCAGCCCTATTCAGTTTCTTTTTAAATAAACATTAAATGCTGAAACAGTGTGCCACGGTGGCGTAGTGAGTAGCACATTCGCCTCACAGCAAGAAGGTCGCTGGTTCGAGCCTCGGCTGGGTCAGTTGGCATTTCTGTGTGGAGTTTGCATGTTCTCCCCATGGTTACGTGGGTTTCCTCCCGGTGTTCCTCCGGGATTTCCTCCGGAATGAGAATGTATGGATGTTTCCCAGAGATGGGTTGTGGCTGGAAGGGCATCCGCTGTGTAAAACAAATGCTGGATAAGTTGGCAGATCATTCTGCTGTGGCGACCCCGGATTAATAAAGCCTATAAGAAAATGAATGAATGAATAAATGCTGAAACATTACCTGTATGTCATCCATATCTTATATCTTTATTTTCACAAACCTTACTTTACTTACATTTATTATATTTTCTTTGTATATAATATTTAGTCATTTGGTGTGGAAGGCAAAATTGGAAGTTTTATCTTTAACCCTTATACATTAGGTGCTTTTTATTGATTGGATCGGATATGGCCCATATACGTGTAAGCAGGAAAAAAATCACATGAGTTCCGATTTACTCAAATCAGATTCAGGCCTTGTTTATATGTGGAACCAGTGTGTCTGCAGTGTAAGTAGGTAGATCGGATTTTCACATGTCAATGCGAGTCATTAAAAAAACATAGTGAATGATCATTTCAGAACAGACTTCAGCAGAGTCCCAAACCTTAAATCTCATACTCAAGGGCTAAAAAAGATAGCGAGAGAGAGAGAGAGCGCAATATTCGCCACGTAACCAATTTAAACTAAAATAAAACTATTGCATACATCAAGCATAAATCACCCTGTGGACATTACATTAAAATGCCCACTAGTTTAAAAGGGGCTAGATTAAGAGAAGATGGCCAAAGGAGAACTTTTCTGTCATAAACTATAGTAAAACAACTAGGCATGGGACGATAACTGTTTTCAAGGTATACCATGGTTTGGAAAAGTCATGGTTTTAAAACTAAATTTTCTGCTATGCCGTTCCCAAGGTATGTGTAAGATTCATTTACGTTTTCTTTTTCTTTTCTTTTTTTTTAGGACAACGGTATCTCCAGCAGAAAAGATATCCAAAGATGTTTTTTTAAATTGTAATGAAATCTGTGTTTTTGAAGCTAACGAAGACAGCAGAAGTCAATGTTAAAGTCATTTAAATTATTTAGCCTGACATGTTTACTGTTTCTCAAAATAAAATATATTGTGTTCAAAGGGGAAAAAGTTTTACCCAGACATTTAAAAAATAACATATTTTAGAGCATTAAGCACAATACCGTCAAACTGTGCAACCATGATATTTTAATCCAGGGTTATCATGCCGTTAGAATCTTATACCGGCCCATGCCTAAAAACAACCTGTCAAAAAGAATACAAAAATGAATCCCTGCGTCAGATTAAATACAAGAACAAAGAAAAGGGAGCTCTTTTATTATCAGCTGTCAGTCAGTGCCTGCTCTTTTTTTTCCTAGTCATTGCGTCTTTTTCATTGCTGTGTAAATGCAGACAATCGGATACAAGTCATTTTTAAAAGATGATGTAAGCAGGTTACAAAAAATTTGAATGCAAGCACAAAAATGGAATTGATCATTAAGATCTGCAGTGTAAACGCAGCCTATAGTGACAGCTTCTAGGAGAAATGTTACATTTGATTAATTTGGAGTATCTATCTGCAATGTTTGTAGTTCTAAACATAATACAGTGAAAATATTAAGTTAGACATGGTATTCAGTCTGTTCAGATGTGCTGTGTTTTCTGCTGTCTATTCTGTAACAGAAGCCTTTGTAAGAATAATTATCAGTCTCTTTACAATGTAATCAAAAACACAAACTGCTTTTGTAACAAGCGAGCCTAAAAACTCTCGACACCAGTCACCATTAAAGCGTTTGGTGATTGCATCCTGCCTTTAGGCAAATAGTCCTTTCTGAAAAAGTGAAACTAATTGTAGTCTTCTGCAACTTACTCCTACATTACTGCACTTATACCATGTAATTTTGTTTTCACTTGTCTTCAAACCGCTATCTGTCAACATATGCTAACTGTTGCAATTACTTTGCAAATTGCCTGTGACTACATAGATGCTGTTGTAGGCAGACCACTATGTTCTTGACATAAATGTAAAACCTATTAAGATGCAGCTTTCTTTTGTAGATTGTATCTTATATAATTTTTTTTTGCTGGCAAACAGAAATCACGTTATAAATGCGCGTCTTACCATTTCTTCCAAGCTGACCTTGGAATGACCTCAAGGTTGTGTATTTTATGCTACATCTGACTTTGAAATGTTTACCGAGTCCACAAAAGCTCTTCATCATGTTATATGATGTTTGACGCAAGAAGGCCTGCCTGACCTTACTGGACATGACAGTTGGTTGATGTGGATTTGTTGCTTTTGTGTCACATGTAAAGGTCAGGCTTTCAGCTGTTGTGCGATACAGCCTTCATTGAGCGAACTCTTTTATAAACAAGCATTAAAGGCTAATCGTGTTCTTGCAGGACAGGCCTCAACTCAACAGACCCCCATCAGCTGTCTTTCGTACCGAATTCAGTTCCTGTCTATGCCGGGGATGAATGCACCAATGAGGAGCCTGACCGTGAGTAACCTGGCCCCACGATCCCATCCGTCCATGACTCCGCCACTCAGTGTTGCATATATGCCTTGTCTGACGTGGTGGACATTATTTGTCGATATAATTGTACCCGTTAGGTACACCATATGCCATGTTGACTAACTGTTGTGTGTTATTTACAGGGTATGCCTGATCGCATGTTATGTGCAGTGCTGGAGCAATTTCAGCTTTACTTTTCCCGTTGGTATGTGCGCTTTGTTTCAGTGAGTGTGTGATATCCATGTTTTTTTAATTATTGTCTTCGGTTAGAGTGGCTCTAGTGCCAGTAGTATGTCGTCTGTTTTGCACTGAAGATCCAGTGTGATCTTTGCAGAAGGTAAGTCCGTATTTCTGTCTAGTCGACAGTCTGTGTTTTATGTACATCATACGCTTGATTGTGTTTAACGGTGGCTGTGCAACACTACAACACATATTGTCTGGTACCATACAAAGCTCTGTGTCCTCATATCGTTTGTACAGCCACAATGAACACATAGCTCAAATCTGTTTGCATGACACTGTAGTCACTAGATGTTTCTGTGACACAATGCTTCCTCTGAGGTCTTTTTTTATTTTCATTCCATTCAATTAGCATCAAGTTTTTGCTAAACTAAATTGCTATTCTTCTTTTAATATTTCATTTTGTAATTTAATTGCCCAGAACACATTTTAAATAGACGTAGCATTCAATAAGGAGTAAATCTAACAGCTACAAACAGGATTTGAGCTCTGGCTGATGCGTGGTTCAAGTTAGCATTTGTGGTGGATGTGCTTTTGTCTTTCAGATCCACTCTCTCTATAGCACAGCGAGCCCAAGCATGCTGAAGAGGAAGCAGAGCTCGCGGGTCGAGGCTCAGCCCATGACCGACTTTGGGCCAGACGAAACACTGACAGACAGTGCAGACATTCTTTGGATCAATAAACCAGTATGTGTAACTTTAGCTGTTTACTATTGGTAAATAGCTGTTATTTGTGTTCTTCACGTTGCCAAAAATGATATCTGACAAGCTTTTAAATAATCAAAATATCTATTTTTAAAATTACAATGTATAATTATAATTATTACGTTTATTCAATTTGACAACAGTTAAAACAAATCTTTTGAAAAATATATAAATTGAAGTTGGGATGGGATTTAAAGGTCCTGTGAAGTACTTTGAAATGTGCATTTTTTTTATTCGAAGTTTGACGTAATCTCAACCAAAACACGAAGAGAGGGTGGGGCGGGTATAGTATAGCTCCCCCCGTTTAAAAAAAAAAAAAGAGCGCCAATAGCATTTTGTTTTATCACAGCTTTTCACAGCCAGTGAGAATGGTTGAGTTTAAAAGCAAATGAGAAGCGTCTTGAAGGGGGCGGGGTATGTCAGATACTTTAGAGTATTTGATTGGTAATGATGTGATGAGAAACTGTAGTATTAGGTGATGAGAATAAAACTGTTGATCCATTAAGGCAGAAGTGACAAACTTTAAGCTTTACATGTTTATATCAGTTTTATATCTCCTAAACATAAATTTTGTCACTGTTTTGGAGCACACTAGCTTGTAGATATCTTAAAAACTAACAATACTGATACTAACATCTAGACCTTTAATAATTACATCTAAAACCCACAATGTAAATTCTATGATGTTTTACATTCAAAATTTATAACCAAATTCTGTCTGTATTTTTGCATCATAGAACTCATAATTGATGGTTTTTACTCATTATAGGTAAATAGCCAGGAGAATAAGAAATAAATGGTAATCTGTTCTAAACACTGCCTTTAATCCCAGGTTAAAAAATGAATAAATAAATAAATCTTGTCATTTAGAATTGGGGTTAACCCCACCAAGGAATTCCATTTTGTTCATGCTTTAATGGTTCATAAATCCCTCAGTCATATTAGATAACACTAAGGGAGCTGTCTGTTAGTAATGAAACAAAGTATTTTGATGTACACATGTACACAAACATTAATCTAACATTTAAATAATGAGTTTTTTAGAAACTTTCACCAGATTCCAATGTAGATGCCATCTTGTGGTCAAAATTCATTTAGTGCACAAACTCTTAGTGCATTATGGGTATTATATTTCTTAACACAATGTTCAGAATTACCTAGTGTTAGTTTTTTCACCATTGAAATTTGCTTTTTGCTTTCCTACTATACACACATAACATTAGCATTATAAAATTGATATTGAGTTTGAGTGAGGGTAGTACACAAATCACACTTAAAACTAATTTGGAGCCTTTTTAGTCTAATTTCCCTAAATAATATAATGTGAACAGACATGTTTATTTAAACTACCTGCTTAGTTAGGACAAGGTGCAAAACTGAAATCATGTGCCACACTATAAAACAGATTGTGTTCTTTGTCCTCAGTGGGTTCATTCTCTCCTGCGGGCCTGTGCCATAATCAGTGTCATTTCGGTTTGTATGAATACACCTAAGACCTTTGAGCACTACCCACCCCTTCAGTATGTCACCTTCGCCCTGGACACACTGCTGATGTTCCTCTACACCGCAGAGATGATCGCCAAAATGCATATCAGGGGCATCATCAAGGTAACACACTCAATCAGCGTTGTCACGATTTATAACGGAAATAAAATGAGGGGGAAAAAAAAGATTGTGTCCTTTGGATGTGCTGTTTAAACGTGCAGGTAGTTAAATAATGTGTGGGCTGTTTAATTGGGGAATCAAGAATAACAACCGCATGGAGACATTGAATCATTGAATCGTTCGCTTCCTGAAATAGTGAAGAGATAATTTTGTTCTGTTACTTCTTTATCTTTCCTCTCGGCATGGAAAGCAGTTAGGTTCATGTAGAAGATAGAGTAATTTGTTCTTCTAGCTCCGAGATCTTATGAGGACAGGGTGATTAACCTTGCAGCAATTATATGCTAAGTTAACACATGCAATTGAATTTTATTGAAGGAGAGTAACGCACAGCATGTTTATATTAGTGCCAGTGACCTGAACTTACTTAATTAGGCCAGTGCATTTGTTTTAGATTTCCATTTGTATGCTGTGCTTGTTATGATGTGAGAAAATCAGTGACTTGTTGTTTTCTGTATCACTGTTAGCAGGCATATTTTCGGTCATTAGGTGTATTCTGGAGACAGCATTTTGAACAGTTGCTAATGCAGTAATCTAAGCACTGATGTAGATGTAAATGATTCATAATTTGTTGTGTATTAGGGCATTGATTTTCATCATTAAGTGTCTCATCACATTCTTTGGCGTAAACAGTATTCCAAATTCAGTCTCTGCCAGTTGCCGTTTAATAAACTCAGTCAGATTTTTGTGCGTTTTTTGATCTGTCCGTTTAATAAATTATGATTGTGGATAATACTAATAAAGTGGGAGATCTGACAACTGAGGTTCTGGTGATTTCTGGTGTTGTCTTGGGTGAACAAGTGATTCAGTCACTGAAATATAATCGCTCTCTCCATCAATGAAAATCCACTGGAGCGTGAAAACAGTCTGCACTCAAGCAAACAAACCTGAGCACGTCACACTTCTGATGTCATTTCCTGTGCCCCAGCTGCATTTGTCAATAGGTAGTTAACATGACAGAGCCTGTGGTGTTGCATGCTGTGTGACGTGCTGCAGTCTATTTAAAACAGCTCATTTATAACCTCACGTTTAGTTTGAGAAAGTGGGAAATGTTTGTGCTTTCAAACATAAGCATACATGACACAGTATACTACCATTAAAAGATTGGGCTTGGTTAGATTTTTAGAGTGTTTCTAAAAATATTTTCTGAAAATGTTGCATGTTTTCATTTGGTTCTCAGTGTTTTAGAATCCTTCATTCTGATATGCTGATTTGTTGCATACTGTATTTTAAATTTTTATATAATAACAGATATTAATATATTTCCCAGAGATGGGTTGTGGCTGGAAGGGCATCCGCTGCGTAAAACATGCTGGATAAGTTGGCGGTTCATTCCGCTGTGGCGACCCCGGATTAATAAAGGGACTAAGCCGAAAAGAAAATGAATGAATGAAAGATATTAATATAATATAATATAATATAATATAATATAATATAATGTAATAAAGATAATATAATATAATATAATATAATACAATACAATACAATACAATACAATACAATATAATATAATATAATATAATATAATATAATATAATATAATATAATATAATATAATATAATATAATATGTGTTGGAAACAGTTGTACTATTTCTGCATAATGTGTTTGTAAAAACCATGATATGTTTTTTACAGGATAATGTGATGAATTACATCGCAAAAGAGCATGTCAGTGTATTTTTGTAGCACTTTAAAAAAGCTTTATAGTTGTTTCTTAAACCAAGCATTTTAAATCATAAAAGTCTATTTAAAATAAACTAGTGAAAGGCTGAATGAAACCAAATGCAATTTTCAAAACATACATTTATATAAATATACGTTTTGGTGATCATCTCTTTTTGAAATATGAAAGACTTATAGTTTTTTTTATCTTTGTTATTCACAGTTATTGACTTTCTTTACCTGCTGTTAACTAGAGACATAGTTTGGTAGTTCTCGTCGTCTGTTTTTTTTGTGGCTCGCACTTAGGGTGCACATTATTAGGCAATGTCTGGCAGGATAAATACCCTTAAGTACTCACACGTCTGTTTGCAGAATTTGGCTGGCTCTGTTGTTAACAGCTGCCACAATCTTTCATTAGACCTGTGGAGCAGCTGCCACTCACCTGTGGACTTTCATTTACAGCTTGTCTTATCACCTGCTTCTGTTTCCAGGGAGAAAACTCCTATGTTAAAGACCGCTGGTGCATGTTTGATGGCTTCATGGTGGTCTTCCTCTGGGTCTCTCTTGTGCTTCAGGTGAGGAAACTGTCTTCAGTGTTAGTTCCAAAGTTAATTGTTTCTTTTAATTTAAGAGAGTACTTCAAGCTCCAGAGGTAACTCCACTTATCCACCTATTCCTCTGAACTGTTGAAAGGTGTTTGAAATAGCGGAGCTTGTGGACCAAATGTCACCCTGGGGAATGTTACGCATACCGAGGGCCCTCATTATGATCCGAGTCTTCCGAATCTATTTCCGATTTGAATTGCCACGTAGCCGGATAACCAACATTCTCAAGTAAGAGCTCCATGAGCACAAAGGATGTGAGAAATGTGGACTTTTTTTCATTCCAGCCACTTAATATTCTTTTTTTATTCAGGCGCTCAGGGGAGCAGATCTGGAGTGTGACCATATTTTTGCTATTCTTCCTGCTCCTTTATGGAATCCTGGGGGTTCAGATGTTTGGCACATTCAATCATCATTGCGTTACCAATGAAACAGAAAAAGAGTAAGTCAATTTTGTTACTACTTTAAACATAATAAAATGGTTTATCTTAGGGCCCATTATACTTCACGCTGAAGTACGAAACTGAAGAGTGAACTGGTGTGATGTTTAAGTGCAGGCCAAAGCGAAGTTCAAGATTTTGAAACAGCTTGCCACATTTCTGTTTTCTGTAAAGAAGTATAGCGAAGAGGGCTGCCTAATATTAGTTTTTTGCAGATATGCTGACATTTTTTTAAAATCCTCAACCTGCACTACTTTTCATTTTGCCTTAGCTTGTTCTGTCCTTAAAGGGTTAGTTCACCAAAAAGTGAAAATTCTGTTAATTACTTACCCCTATGTTGGTCTAGTCCCCTAAAACAACCCACATTAGAATGTTGTATGTTTTAGATGACATTCAAAAGCTCTCTCATCCTCCATAGGGAGCAACAGGAACCAAAGTAATTGTCAAACCATTCCATGTGGCTTCAGTGGTTCAACTGTAAACATGAAGTTCCAAGAATATATTTGTGTGCCAAAAAAAAACTGTACAAGCAACTTTATTAGCCAATTGACCCTTTTCACAAGCCTGTTATGACGCGTTTAACGGTCATCATAATCTTAAATCCTTGAAAGTTTTTTTATGTTCTGAGTTTTTAAAGAAACATATAACATTTATATGTATTTATGTATGTAGTATATAATTTTTGCTTCAAATTACAAAAAACGAATTACCACTTGTGCGAGGCGTTTCTAATGCAGTGTCTTAAGGACATGACAGTAAATTAGAAGATATTTTTCCCTCTGGCTGCCGTCATCAGCCTTGCACAATTTTTTCCTTTTTCTGAAAGTCTTTATAACATCATCATGAAGTTTATTTATTTATTTTTTATTATTATTTGAGCAAATAAGATTGTAAAAAGATTATTTGTAGTATTCTCCCATGTAGTATTCTCCCACTCCCGCTGTAAGTTTTCTCAACTATGACATTTTCCACTACTGAGAAACACGGAAATTAGAAAAGGGTCTATATCTTCTTCATCAGATTCAGCAAGTTTAATATGAGCAATAGGACACTTGGGTGTTGCACTGCTGACATGCGTCATACTGCCCATAGTAAACGTACATCCAGACCTAATACAGGAGAAAAGATATAGGTGAACAAAGTTGTATTCACTGTTTTTTTTATGTTCTTGGAGCATCATTTGATTATAATTGAATCACTGAAGTCACATGGATTGTTCTTTTGCAAAGTTTTTGTTCTTTTTGTGAAGCGTCTCGGGACCCTTGCTGTCCTTAGAGTCTTAGAGCTCATATAAAATATCGTAATTTGTGTTCCAAATGAATGAAGGTCTCGGGGCATTGGAAAGACATACTGAGTAACAGAATATTTGTTTTGGTGTAAATTATCCTTTAAATCAAACGTGATTTGTGATATAAAGTTATTTGTGTATTTTACTTTCATGAAGCCTTTTAGTGTTTTTTTTTTTTTTACATGCGATGCTATAGTGACCAAGATAAATGGCTTTGACCCATCATTGGTCCTTGGTAACTATATATATGCAACTTATAGATGTGGCTCTGCTTCCCTGTCTTTGAATAGAGGTCTTCTTCATATCCTCTGCTCAGTGCGTCGAGGTCAGACATCCATATGTAAAAGCATAGAGCAGACTATTGTATGAAATGCTTTGTAACTAAATATGACATGACTCTACCAAATTGCAGAGCTTATGCAAACTTATTCACACTGTTATTATCAGATACTTCATTAACTGCACTATTCACTCCTCTGTCATTTTAGTTTAATGTGTTTATTTTGTTGTTTAGAAGAAAGCATGCAGCACATACAGTATTACATGATTATCTAAACATTGCTCTCAGCATCATTGGCGGCATTGGATCATTCACACACAGCATACCACTGACCAGGTATTTTGCAAACAATAACTTTGCTGTGAATATATCAGGGCATGGGCGACGCAGTGGCACAGTAGGTAATGCTGTCGCCTCACACCAAGAAGGTTGCTGGTTTGAGCCTCAGCTGGGCCAGTTGGCGTTTCTGTGTGGAGTTTGCATGTTCTCCCTGCGTTCGCGTGGGTTTCCACTGGGTGCTCCGGTTTCCCCCACAGTCCAAAGACCTGCGGTACAGGTGAATGGGGTAGGCTAAATTGTCCGTAGTGCATCCGCTGCGTAAAACATGTGCTGGATAAGTTGGTGGTTCATTCCACTGTGGTGACCCCAAATTAATAAAGGGACTAAGCCGAAAAGAAAATGAGTGAATGAATATCAGGGCATTCAGATTTAATTGAACAACTCAAGACGTCAAGAACTTATCACAGTATGGTGAGTTTTATCACACTCCTTGTGGTTTGTTATCCCTAGAATGAATCAGGGGATTTAACATTATGCTGCAGTTTTTCCTGGCATCGGCGCGAGATAAGAAGTATGCGTCTGTTGCTGTACACCTCCCACACACATCTGTTCTCTGCAATACAAATCCCATCAGCAGCTGTAAATGGTATTAATAACAGATCACCATTTTCATCAGGTGATGTCACGGCCTCATAAACACAGAAAAATAGCCACATTTATAAGATGTGTTTGTCTAAATTTCTCAATTCACTTGATAAGCCAACTGAAATGCATGTCTAAAAATGAGCGGTAAATCTAGCTGGAACACTCGCTCGCGTCTCAACTTGAAGCCGTGACGAAAGCAGGGTTGAGCGCAGTCTTAATGCCGTAAATGAATGGAGCTGTGGAGGTGGTTCTCTTTTAAAACACAGGCCTATTTAATATTCCCTTGCAGATGAGTGGCGTGTCAGAGCCGGCTCTAAAACAAAGAACCTAAACCATCAGCAACAGAGGAGTGTGCTGAGCACTAATCACTATAATTAACATTTCCTGTGTTGCCTGGGCGTCGTGCACATGCTCGCCTTTTTTTTTTCTTTTTTTTTTCCAGCAGACTGGCCTCAATCCGTCTACATGTGTGAGAAAAAACAGTTCTTCAATACACTTTGTCACAATTCACTCTATTAACTATGTGCTAGATTATTACTTGCTTATTGAATATTCTGTTTCAGTTGGAAGTAATGTACTTCAACGGATAGAAATTCTCAGCAACTTTCGGGATCTTATTCTATATCCCTAGCAATTCTGCCAAATACCTAAACCTAACTACTGTTCTGTCTTATGTAAAAGTACTTGTATAGTCTGTCTTAGGTTGTGTATAGTTAAGCATTTATAGCAGGGGTATCAAACTGCCAGTCTGCAGGCCATTTGCAGCCCCCCCCCCCCTTCTCCTCCCTTCGGGCTGCAACTGACGTCAAAAGTATAACGAGATTCAGCCCAACAAAACATATATTTTTTTAATCATTATCATTGTTTTGCAGTTGCATATACATTTGTAGTTTTGACCAGCCGTCTACTAGACATTTAAGGTTCTGTAATATATATTCAAGTTACTTTCAGTCTAGCACATGCAGTTTATTTCAGCTGCTGATTTAAATGTTGAGATGCATGTCCGTAAGTGTTCTATTTTCACTAAAGCTATGTTTTTGTAAATAATCAAGGGTCATTTGATTATAATATGAATGACCCACCTCATAAAAATTAGATATTACAAAACACCAACATGATGCGGCTAAATTTCAACCTGATATAAACAGCCTTGGCAGTAAGTAAGTAAGTATGTAGCATCATCACACAGTATGTCCATCATATGTTGGCACGTGTAGTGTAATGGCAGTAGAGCTCGACTTGACTATTTAAAGCCTAAATTAAATCAGAATTTATAGTTTTTATTTTGCTAGTGCACATTGTTCGTCTTACAATGTAGTAATAGTAATGTTAATCCACTGAAAAAAAAGTTTTTGTTTCAGCTGGAAGTACATCCACAAATTAAAATTAAAACGTTGTGTTCATGCAGATTTTAAGATAACAACTGTTTTTAGTAATTTTAAAAGTATGATCTGCATCCCTGGTAATCCTATCCAAACTTAAACCCAACTACTATCTAACTTACTATTAATAAACAGCAAATTAGTAGTTTATTGAGCTAATAATCACTGATATGTAAATGGAGAGAATTTTTCATTAAAATTAAGTGTTACCATGATCTTATTTTTGTGAGATACCTCAGCCCTGCACTGATAATCGATATATTGTCATTCAAAAAAGGGCTTGACAATATGAAACAAACATTCTCTGCCATATAAATACGTCAGGATTTGCATCATGCAGGTAGAAGTGCATTTCAGAAAAAGTGAGTGTTGATTATCTTGCAGAACTACAGTATGTGTCCTTGGCAAAGTGTTGCTGTTTGAATCACACAGGGATTGCGAGGGAGTTTACCAGACTTGTGCCTGTTGGGAATTCATTTTTAGATTTGATGTCACGACGCTTTATTTTTCAGGTGCTTAAATATGGATGAGAACAAGCCTCATGACCTTGCCAATCTCAAACTGTGACCTTGTTTAGTAAATGCCCCACATTTTTTTCGAGCAATTACAGACATATACTACAGGACTTTGGACTGACTGCATCTCTGTTTAATGTCTATCGTCTTTTTTTCATATTTATTTTGTTTTGTCACTTGTCACTTTATGTACACTGGAAGCTTCTGTAGCCAAAGCAAATTCCTTGTGTGTGAAGCACACTTGGCAATAAAACTGATTCTGATTCTGATACAGCCTGTTACTCCAGGTGATCAATATTACAGGCTCAGTTGCTGTCATATTATTGTCATTTAAGTGTACAATATTTACTAATAACACCAATGTTTATGTTATTAATCAAAAGGCATGTCCGTTTTCAAATAAAATGGACATTATATGATGTTATTAGTATCTTTAGGCTTGTGTCATCAGTTTCTTCTCAGGCATGATCTCCTTGGCGGATTATTTATCACTGTATAATTAGAGCTATTTTGATTCACCGCTGTGCCTCTGATTGGCCTTTGTGATACTGCAATCAATGATCCCTACTCATTTCGGAGTCCTTAATAAACAATTTGAAAGTATGTCTGGCGAGCCAATTTGAAGGCATTAATTTTCATTAGGGACATCAAGAGCCTCCTAAAGTAACACCTGTGGCCCAAACTAAAGCTGCCTGGGGTGGTCCAATAGATATGATTTGGTCTTTCAGGGACATATTAAGGATATATTAATGTAATAAAAGCATAAAAATATGGTTGTCAGTATTACTAAAGGTGCCATGTTTTTATATATTGAATGCCTGAGTAGAATGATGAGTACATTTTCATTGTTGGGCAAACTGTTAATTTAACTGTTGCTATGGTAACAAACAATACAAAGATTGTATCGCTTATTTTGCAGTGTATCTAATAGCTCTTAAAACATTAACATTTATTCAAATCAAATCAAAAGGGAAAGGCATTACATTGCATGATACATTAGGACTTTTTTTTAAATACAATATGTATATAGAAGGGTGGCATGGTGGTTTAGTGGTTAGCACTGCTCCTTTACAGCAAGAAGGTTGTTGGTTTGAGCTCCGGCTGGGTCAATTGGTATTATTTCTGACTGTGTGGAGTTTGCATGTTCACCCTGTGTTAGTGTGGATTTCCTCTGGGTGCTCCGGTTTCCCCCACAGTCAAAAGACATGTGCTATAGGTGAATTGAATGAGTTAAATTGACCATAGTGTATCTGTGTGAATGCGAGTGTAAGGATGTTCCCAGTACTCGTTGCAGCTGGAAGGGCATCCCCTTCGAAAACATATGCTGGATAAATTGGCGGTTCATTTCTCTGTGGCGACCCCTGATAAATAAAGGGACTAAGCCAAAAGAAATTATTGATTGATGTATATTGAAATGTACATTTATTACCCACTGCCAAAATGTAATAATGCATCGATTTTTATGTTTGAAACACCAAGAAAATAGATTTATCAGTAAAGATATTTTAATTCAGATAGTTTTTTTGATTACAAGTATATAAGTAAATATTTAATAAAAATAAAAACATTTTGACTGTGTGTATATGTAACAAAATTTAGTTTCTCTTCTACTGTAGATTTGATTTATTTGCTTTTGATTAATTTGTTTCTCTAAAATGTGTGTCTATTAGATTAAATTACGTAGGGCAAATGTGAACAAGTCAAGAACTTGAAAGGTATTCAATATTATTACTATTATTATTATTATTATTATTATTATATTTTAATATTATTATTATTATTGTTGTTATTATTTTTATACAATTATTATATAATTATATAATAATAATTATTATTATTATTATTAATGTTGTTGTTGTTGTTTTTGACGTTACTAAACTACTGTATATTCCCAGCATTTTTCAATATCCCAGTTTTTCATAGGACTTTATGTGAACAGTGGAATAAAAAATAAGCTTTAATTTTTAATGATGCTGGCATTTAAAGCTGTTTCAGTTACACTGGGTTACCATTTGGTATTAAATGTTTACTATTAAGCATTTAATACTTTAGCAATTAGAGAATAATAAAGTTTTACTTATGCCGAATTCAGACTGCATGATTTTAGCCCCGATTTTGACTCGCCGACAGGTTTTGAGAAATCGCCGACAAATGCCTGAAATCACTGGCAAATCGGTGCTCGTTCACGCGAGTAATAATCACGCAATATGAACTATCAAAGACGCGATCTGTGAGGATCGCCGATGAGTCGCCGATGCCCCGGAGATATTTGGCGTGCTAAATTTCTGAAGCTGTCGGCGATTCAAATCATGCCCTGTGAAATGAGTTTGGACTGAAAATAACATCAGCGATCGCCTACAGCCAATCAGAGAGCAGCATCCAGGCTAGTGGGAAGTTGCGGGAGAAGTTACCACAATATCAACAAGCATGGCTTCGTTTGAGAAAAGGCCTTCTTTTCGCTGCATTTGGTACCAAGAAATAGAGGAAAAATTGGTGATTTGGCAGGAGCACCCGTGTCTGTATGACGTTTCATCCGAGCATTATCACTACCGGGTCGAGAAAGAAAAACAGTTGGCGAGAATCGCTAATTCTCAAAAGCCAGGTGAGTAAAATAAGTACATTTTCTACCCCTTTAAAGGCTTCTTTCTGCGTTGTTTACATGTTACTTCTCGCGTGTGTTTGGTTGTATTTGCGGACCGAGATGCTCCTTTTGTAAAGTCATGACATGCAGTGAAATCCCCTGTCGGCGATCCATTTTGCAGTGTATACACATAGCACCGACGGACCAATAGTATGATCCTGCACAACTGGATTACCTGCATTTTCAGGACCACATCTATAAGACCGCATTTATAGGACCCTAGTTTTTTGCGGCAGCGCCACCTACCGGATTGGATGTAGTTAAACTGCATTCCTAGGACCATAGTACTGTAACAGCGCCACCTGTCTAATTGGATGAATTAGTGAAAACTTAAGTGTCAGAACTGTCTTTCCAGCGCCACCTACCTGATTACATGATATAGTGAAACTGCATTTCTAGGACTGTAGTTTTGTAACAGCGTGGTTTATGTAAAATGCACCAGAAGTTTAAGTGTGAAACACCTGCTATGAGTAACAATTTTAAATTAAAACAAATAAAGTTACACCTAAAATATAAAAAAAAATGTTTTTTAAACTTTACACAAATAAAATAGTTGAGTCCCTTAACAGTCTTATATTTTTTTTAAAATACTGTACATTTAAAAACCAGTTTAGACTGAACTAATTAGCTCAGGATTAGGGAAAGTAAATTGAAATCAAATGTGATCAGCATTTGCAGTCACTAATTTAAAACCAGAATGTAGAGAGTCAAGACACAAGAATGATTTAAGAATGTACATATATTTTATTATCCACACATTCATTTTTGCATTAATGCAATACAGCAGCACAAAAATGACCCCTCTGTTCAATTAGTTGCAGCATTCAGACCGGCTGTCTGTAGACTTCAGCTCCTGTGAATGAGCGAGAGAGGAAGAGAGAATCAAGTTCAAGTATATATATATATATATAT
>CAIGQQ010026930.1:0-12291 GCA_903798035.1 Danio albolineatus
GCAAAAAAAAAAATATATATATATATATATATTTTTTTTTTTGCTCAAATGCACCAAAAAAAAACACCCATATTCACTGAGGAGGAAAAAAAATCTTAAATAAAATAAGAAAAGTACAAAAATTAGAGGCAAAATATATATTTGAATTGAATTGTTGAAATATTGTAGTTTTTTTGCAATAATTTATATTAATTTAAATGCATTATTTTTCTATTTCTAAAGATGTTTGATGACTAAAGTATTATTTTAATA
This sequence comes from Danio albolineatus, assembly GCA_903798035.1. Lineage (NCBI taxonomy): Eukaryota > Metazoa > Chordata > Actinopteri > Cypriniformes > Danionidae > Danio > Danio albolineatus. The sequence continues at coordinate 253 of CAIGQQ010026930.1, forward strand.
AATATATCCAGGGTTTTCATGGGATCTTTAAAAGTCTAAAATTTAAAAATAAAAATTTTAGGCCTTAAGTCTTACATTTTGCACAGGTCTTATTTTTCCAATGACCATGTAACGCTACATCTAATGGTCATTTAACTTATTTTTTGTTGCTGTTGCTTTGTTTTTGTGGTGTTGTAGTTCTTTATGTCACTAGTCCAAATGTAATTTGCGGAATTACAACTACAAATGAGACCAACATGCAATAGCCAATCAGCTTTCTGTTATTGTTTTGTTCGAATGCATATAATATATAGCCATATAATAGATAATATACAGTCTACATTCACCCAGAAATGGATAAAAATAGTAATTTTTGAAATGCTCTAAAGTTGATAAAATGATCACATTCTTACTTTTTTACTCGTTCCCCGAAGCTGGCCACTTCATCCAGAGCCGTCTGAACTGTTATGATCACATCTTGAATTGCGTAGAATTTGTCCAAAAAGCCCTTTTTCTCAGAGTCCTGTTAAATCCAATGAGTAAGAGATTATTTTACATCAGGGCTCCACAAAAATATACAACACAGGCTCGTTGTGTATACGTACCCCTGTCTACATTTCTGGAGACCTCGAGTTATGTAGTCAGAGGTACGTATGGCAGCATTTCGTCTTTAAAACGAATGTCATGAGGTGGTATGCCGCCACCGATGGCTTGTTCATTTTAGCATTTCCAGCTGACCGCTTACCTCCATATGGATGGTTTTTTCATATGGACCTTTTTAAAGGTACGTGAGCTGTCACTGGGGTGGTACCAGCCTGATCTCACGAGAAAACGTATGCATTTTACGTTTTGCCAGTTTAGAGTTCAGTCGTACGAAAATATATGATTTTTAAAAGGAGGCGTGGCATCCAACCCCACCCCTAAACCCAGCCGTCATTGGGTGATGAGCAAATCATACTAAATTGTACGAATTAGATTGTACGAATTCATACGAATTAGCCACTAAATGAAAAGTTACTAATTTTTTGTGAGATTGCGTTGGTGGTACCTTTTCAAAAGGTACACATTTGGACCTAAAGGGTCCATATTACTACCTCAAGGGTACATATTAGTACCTAAAAAGTATAGATTTTTTTTTTTTTAATTTTTAATATACTTTTTAAAACATTTTTATAATTATTTTTTCAGGGTTTTCACCTTTATTAGATAGGACAGCAGAGAGAATTGACAGGATAGCATGGGGAGCAGAGAGAGGGGAAGGATCAGCATAGGACCGCGAGGCGGAATCGAACTCGGGTCACCGCGAGCGCATGTGTCGACGCACTAACCACTACACCACTACACCACTGACCTAATATATACTTTTAAGGGTACCAATATGAAGCCTTTAGGTACTTTTTGAAAAGGTACCACCCCAGTGACAGCTCGCGTACCTTTATTTCTGAGAGTGTGGTGTTACCAGTTTGCCCAGTAGCTGCCGGCGGACTTGGGACGTAGAGTTGACCGCGATGATGTTGTGGGAGTTTGCCGAAAAACATGTTTTTTTTTCTTTTTGTAGATTGCTTTTGAAAACACTATTGGTTGGGTTTAGGGAAGGGGGTGGATGGGTCAGTCTGTCTGTTGACCGCAATCTTGCCTGGTTGCAGGAAGTGTATATTGTGCCCTCTGATGGATTAACGCGAGAAGAGGACACACAAGAGAAATAGGAGATTATCAAAAAGCGTACACAGCGGACTCTGGCGGATTTACAAAAACAAAAGCTGCGAGTAGACACACCTCCAGTTACATATTTCAATCTCCCCGGAAATGTAGACCTGGGTACATATGCGCAATGAGCCTGAGTTTGCTTACTTTACTACATCCAATCAGCTCGCAGCAGAAAAAACAAGCCACACCCACTGTTTACTCATTTAATATTACGTTTGTCTAGGAACTGCGTCACAATACGAAGAAAATAAAAACGATCGCAGTTTCTGTTTCATGCCAACTTTAACGTTTTAATTTATATTAATATTTATACGGGGTGGCACGGTGGCTCAGTGGTTAGCAAAGTGGTTCGAACGCCGGATGGGCCAGTTGGGGTTTCTGTGTGGAGTTTGCATGTTTTCCCCCACAGTCCAAACACATAGGGGGGATTGGGTAAACAAAACTGGCTGTAGTGTGTGTGCGTGTGTGTATTGTGCATGGATGTTTCCCAGTACTGGGTTGCAGCTGGACAGGCATCCGCTGCTTAAAACATTCAGCGGTTCATTGCACTGTGGTGACCCCTAGTAAATAAGAGACTAAGCTGAAGAAAAATAAATAAATGAGTAATATTTATACAATAAAGTGTGTAAGTTGAATATCTGCATATCTGATCTGCATCCAATAAAATCCATATTTATAATCGGCTCAGAATGGATATGGAACACAAATGATCTTGAGCAGATTTTTGGATATACAGCAAACTGTGACTATAAATCACTCATGTTTATTCGTGCCAGTGTAAACGCAGCCCTAGAAAGGTAACATGAGGTGTTTAGTTGTGTTATGAGAACTGAGAGATGTGGAGGAGGGGACGCCTCTGTCTCTTCTCTTTAGACTGAAAGGTTAAGTTGTATAAAAGGGTTAGTTTGTGCAGCTCAACACAAAAGCAGCAAGTCTGTCTGCCATCCCAGTAACCGCAGCTTCATTAATATGGAAGAGAGGGCCTCTGAACGACGCAGTTACACAAAAACAAACCCAATGATGTTAGATATTAGATTTCAGTTCATCTAAATCTAATCCGATTCTTTGTTTTATTCATATATATTTAATATATTATGAATTATTTTATATAAATTCATTCATTCATTCATTCATTTTCTTGTCGGCTGAGTCCCTTTATTAATCCAGGGTCGCCACAGCGGAATCAACCGCCAACTTATCCAGCATATTTTTTACGCAGCGGATGCCCTTCCAGCTGCAACCCATCTCAGGGAAACACATCCATACATTCTCATTCACACACATACACTAAGGACAATTTAGCCTACCCAATTCACCTGTACCGCATGTCTTTGGACTGTGGGGGAAACCGGAGCACCCGGAGGAAACCCACGCAACCACGGGGAGAACATGCAAACTCCACACAGAAATGCCAACTGGCCCAGCCAGGGATCGAACCAGCGACCTTCTGGCTGTGAGGCGAACGTGCTACTCACTACGCCACCGTGGCGCCCTTTATATGAATTATAAATGATTATTATTTTTATTATATTTTATACTTGTAATATTTTTAAAAGAATCTGTATTTTAATAAAATATTATTTATTTTATGCATATTTTATGTTGTTCTATATTTTTTATAAATATTTTTTATACGTTTGTCTTTTTCAGTTCATGCTCTTTTATTATATTTATTTTTTATTATTTAATTACTACATCTATTTTATGCAGAAGAAACATAATCATTAACACACACACGTAAAGAAATAAGTCAACAGATGATTGTAATATGACCAATTTAATATTTTATGAATGTCAAAAATAACCGCAATGAATCACAGGAATGAATGAAACATTTAAAATAGTGAAATTAAATTCAATTGTAATATTATTTCACCATTTTTCTGCATGATTAATTAATTTAATTAATAACAAATTTTTAATAGATTAATTTGATTCATATTTATGTTTGATATTTTTAATGAATATTTTTAGTAGGGCTGGGCCTGGAATTTGGCCTAAAATCAAAATCTCGATTAATTAAACATTTGAACTCGATTACGATTAATGCACGATTATTTTATTTTTGTAAATATATACATGTATAAGTATATATAAGTTAATATGTGACTCCACACACAGTAGGGAAAATGATCAATAAAATCGACCTGGGAAAATTTGTTGAATTAAAGGTTTTGAATGTCAATTTCAATTATTTTTCGATTAATCGCCCAGCCCTAATTTTTAGCATGTTTGTCTTTTTTATTGCATGTTGTTTTTCATATTATATTTTATATTTTCTTATTTAATTACTGCATTTTCTTTACATTTTCTTTTTATTATTTACATATTGCGTAATGATGACATAAACACATTACAGCATATGTTTGACAGCATTTATTCTGAACCCCCGGCCTCACTTTAGATGTAAAATCAGTGGGACGGGCTGAACGTTGTGTTATTCTTTCTCTGGCAACTTAAGTTCAGCAAATCAATTGTCCCCATAAATTAGCGGCAACAATTTCTAAGCGATACCGAAGCCTCGCTGTATTTTCATGAGCAGCCGGCGGTGAGATAAGTGCAAACATATGTCCAGGCTTGAACGCGGGCCTATGAGGGCTCCTTATGAATGGAAAACAGGTGTCTGGGTCATTTGTGCCGAAATACCCAAGTTGGCTCTCAAGGTCGAAGGTCAGGCTGCTAATGGCTGCCTTGTGGCGCACAAAGGGTTATGGGAACGCGGAGAACGGCTAAAGTTGAACATCTGGGATATATTGAGTGTATCTGGCAACGCAAGCTTCAGGTGCAATTAAATAAAAGCACTGACACATACAGAGCTCCGCATAAACGAGAATATAGTGAATACAGATCATATATTTTGGTGCATTTAAACAAAGCAGTTTTATTAAACAGTTCTATCCATTTAAATAACTCAATTCAAGTTTATTTGTATAGCGCTTATCACAATAATTATTGTTTCGAAGCAGCTCTACAGAAGGTGCACATTACTGCATTACAAACAAAAGCAGAAACGTTAAAGTTATTAGTTACCATAACTTTAATAGTTACTAACAGGGCTTTACATTAACACCCGCCAAATGCAGGTAGATTTCAGCTGTGGTGGGTTAGACAGACGCTCCCACTAGCCACTTTGGCTGGCTGAGACTCATTTTAAATGGCCAGTGCTGCTCGCCACTACAGATCAGACTGTTGGTTTATGACCGTTTGTCAATATGCGTACAAATTTGATCTTAGAATCGAGAAGCAGCTCGGCTGAAGCTTTTCGCACAAGCAAAAGAAAGCAGGTGAATAACAAGTGAAAGGATCACGCGCACGCTGAGAACGGCTCTCCTCACTCACTGACGAGGGCTTTAGTGTCACGCGCACAGATGATTTGATGAGCGCAAGTGTTTAAAAGCTCCTGTGCTGTTTCCTCACTCGAAACAACCGTGCCTGGAGGTGAAACTAGTGTGATGCTCATGCACCCACAGTCCTTCAAGGGCTCCAGATTCTTTGTAAGCAGCAGCAGTTGCCGCTTTCGCTTTAACCATTCTTTGAACAGATCATTAATTGGCCTAACATCCTTTCATTATCACGCACAGAATTTCTTTGACCTGCTTTCTTTTGCTTGCTGTTATTTTTTGTTAATATAGTTTAATAATCATCCTTAACAATTACATTGCTTTAATATGTTGTTGTATGCAGAGTTAACTGCTGATCTGGGATCTTGAGCCAGAACAGACCACTGTGCAGTTTTAGATGCGTGAGATTATATATATAATTTAAATGTCAACTGTTTTGTTGAATATAAAGTGTGTATACAGCAGTATTCAGCTTGTTTTAACACATTATTTAAATTTTTTAAATTATAATATCGTGCGATGCTCGTGCACACACAGTCCTTTAAGGGCTCGAGATTCTTTGTAAGCAGCTGCAGTTGTTGCTGCTTTCGCTTTAACCAGTCTTTGAACAGATTATTAATTGGCTTATCATTAACCGTGTTCGCGGCGTCATCCTTTCGTTGTCCCACACAGAGTGTTTTTCACCTGCTTTCTTTTGCTTGGTGTTATTTTTTGTTAATGTAGTTTAATAATCATCCTTTACAGTAATGTTGCTTTAATATGTTGTTGTATGCAGAGTTAACTGCTGATCTGGGATCTTGAGCTAGAACAGACCACTGTGCAGTTTTAGATGCGCGAGAATATATATAGTTTAAACGTCAGCTGTTTTGTTGAATATAAAGTGTATGTATACAGCAGTATTTTGCTTGTTTTGACATATTATTTAAAATTTGTGGCAGGGAAATAATTAGTTTGGTGTGGCCGGAGAAAAAAAAGTTAAATCCTTATAGTGTTGAGCCCTGAAAAGTCTTTTTCAGTTTTTATGAGAGCACGACACATTTGCTCATGCTCATAATTTTTTTATAAAACCGAATCATGCTCTGGCACACCTCTTCCGACTGGGCCAGGGCTGGCTAACTGAACCGCACAATTCAGAGCACTCACATTTGTCAAACTGGAAAACGGGGGTCAAATGCGCCCGTGCACGTTTCGGATAGCCTAGTGTGAGTACACCCTTATTGAGGATTTAATAATATAAGTGTATGTTACCTTGTCTTCTTTGTCAGAGTCTTCATCCACGTCCTCTAGAAGGTCCTCCATCACTTGCTACATTAAAATAAGAATAAGCAATTAGAATTAAAGGTGCAGTATGTTGTGAATTCTTCCCCTTTAAATTTCGGACCTGCGATTTGCGTGACGTGCACGTAAGGACTTGCGTAAACAACGTAGTGCAATGCCTACACTATAGACTGTTTTAGCGTAACTGCGTATTCGCTAAGTGCTTCAGCAGCACGTCAGTCAGACGGCGTGCGCTTGCTCAGGGACAACTTTATGTACAAGCGAAAGTATTTAACAAAGTAAGTTTTCTCATGTATCTGGTTGATGACTTGATGATTATTATAGTGTACATAAGTGCAGTAGCTGACATTGTGGTGATGTTATTAATGTTTAGTGATCATTGGGTGTATTTTGATCCTTCTTAACGAGCGGCTTAGCAGCGCTAGTTTGCATCGCTCATGTTTACAGTTTCATTATAGTTATGTGTAATGTTTCATGTTGATAATAGCCATCTGTGACCATTATTACTAGGGCCAAACGGAATCTGTGCGCGCAGATTTCCACAGATTGTCAGCCCATCATTGATTCTGTTTATTTACTGGTGTAAAATAGTCACATCAATCTATTGTCGGGAGATTTCAGTAGCTGAACAACACTACTGTGCATAAAACAAGGGCCAGACGGAATCTGCTGACATTTTTTGCTATTTTTACGGGGATTTTTGTAAAAAAAAAAAAAACTGGCAACCTGCTGTGGGTTTTGCTGGCCGCTGTTGTTTGTGGGCGGGGTTGGGGGGTTTCGAATCTCCCGGGGCTGCGCACGCACAAATGGGCGGGGCTTATGTTTGGTGTTCACGTCATGCCGAAACGGCTAAAGACTCGTAAGCACGGCGACTCGTTTGAGGAACTATGAGTCGACTCTTTTATAGATGAATCAGTAGTCTTAAACACTGTGCACTTTCAGATTAAAGCCTCAGCTGGACATTTCACTGCACTTAGAGCTGTGGTACACACTGATGAAGATCATTCTCAAAAACCCATAATAGAGGCTCTTTAAATGATTATCTTCAGCTGTGTTTCTGTGTTAAAACTGAGGACTTTTCTGTGGGGTTTAAAGGGTTAAAATAACAGAACATTACAGGCAACTGGAACTGACAGTATCTTACTATTAATTTACAGGGCAGTTTCTTACAGTGAACAGAATTTACTGAAGAGGTGCTGTAAAAGCACAGTATGTGGCTGGGAACCCAGCTGCCAGTATTATACTGTAAATTCACAATGAAAAGTGTTAGTGTAATTACTTTAAAAAAAAATCAATAATTACAATTAAAAATGGAAACGTTTAATCTAAACATTCCAAAACAGGCCTGTAAAACCAAGATAACCCTGCTTTAGCACTCATACACTCTAAAAAACAGTGTTAAAAACTACCCAAATTGGGTTGTTTTTAACCCTATTGCTGGGTAAATATAGGACAGAACACATCAGGGGTTAAATTAACCAAGTAATTGGGTTATTATTTTTTAACCCCAAAATGGGTTGTTTTTTCTACCCAATAATTGGTTATTTTTACTTAAATAACAGGTTAGTTTGACTTAATAGGTTATATTTTCAAATGTAATTTTTAGCTTTCTTTCAATATCATTAACCACATAAAAAACAAACAGGTCAATATTGTATCAGCTTTATTCTTTTTTTGTTCCATTAAATGTTTTCAGCACATCACACTTTGTAAATACACTTTACCGCAGAGATCACACAAAACTAAATACTAAATACAAATTATGAACTGCATTCAAAACAATTCGTTTCATATTTATGGGTCGCCCGTAAACATTTATAATAATAATATATACATGTGGCATCGCAGTCAGCCCCTGCTGGGAGTTGATTTGACCCAAGGAGCTGGGTTGATGTGCCTGTGTGGTGCTAGGGTTGCATTGATTTAAGTCTTAGAAATTATTACCCAGAAAATAACCCAAGTTTGGGTTACATAGCACTACCCAAAAACTACCCAAGACTCTGAAAATAACCCCCAAAAATTACCCAAATGCCTCAACCCAACATTTGGGTAGAAAAAATAACCCCAGATTTTTTAGAGTGTACTCATCGTTCTCACCCATCTAATTTTGTATGCGTCTTTGTCAGCTTTAAAAGACACATCTGAGATGATGTTGATATCTAAATAAAACATGAAAGCGTCTCCACGAAGTCTCCAGAGCAATGAAAGATCAACCTCAGAGCAATAACATTTCCCTCCGGGGAGTTTTGAATGTCATTTAAATGCTCATGTTACATCACATGAAGACTGATGACAATTTAATGACATCTCTTCTGCCATTTATTAGCCTCAGACCGTATATCAAACACACACACATTTGTGTATTTGTGTCGCTCTAGCTCTGACTGTGAGAATGACTGCCAGCTGGAATATATCTTACAAAGAAAGCAATAATAATAATAATAAAGCTGGTCAATATGATAATTCTGTAAAAATAGTTGAAAATTATCATTTTATTGTTTTGAGTTTTGTCTGATGCATATCGCTCGTGACTCTTTGACTCCCGAATAGAATATTTAATTACAATGTTGATGGTTTAATTGGGTAGTGAACCCCCCTCTTATTGACAGTCATCAGCATTCATTCCATGCTATTTTTAACTATTAAAATGGAATTAATTTTCAGGGACTTTTAGTGCGATTGGCAACATTTTACCACGCCATGAAATTAGTTTGACACAATTTAATTGGAAAACGCGATAAGTAAATACAGCAGGTAAGTGGAATGGCATGTGTATCTGTGCTACATTTAATTACCTGACGCATTGTGGAATAAAAACATTACATTCCAGCTGCCCACATGAAAAAATACCATAGTAGTTTATAGTTTTTGAGCCATAATATAGTGAAGTACTTGAATTAATCAGTTGTGGCGATTCTATAGTTGCTATGGTAACCTGATAACTATAGTGATTGATCTGTTGTAGTAATTTTATAGTTGCTATGGTAGCACAATAATTTTAGTCATAAACAATTTAATCAATTGTAGTGATTCTATAGTTGCTATGGAAACATAAACAACTATAGTAATATAAACAAATTACTCTCTTGTGATGATTCTATAGTTGCTATGGTAACTTGTAGGGGTGTGACGAGATGCATAGCCCACAAGACGAGACGAGACACGAGTGTGTGTGGGTGTCTGGTCTTTTACTGACTCGACGGGTGCAGAAAAGCTAAAAGTCCAACACAACGGTAATAGTTTGATTACCGCATTTACATATCTGTACTCAATAATACGACTGAAAGAGGAATACTCTACATGTCTTAACTTGATTTGTGTTTATGATCATTATGGCTTTAAGTATATCTAAAGTGCTATTCCATCGCATGTTATGAGCCGTGGTTAATGTGTGTGCGTGCAGTAGCAGCCTCTGCTTTTGGACGTGGTAACCTTTGAACTCAGGTCAAGAAAAAAAATCGGCTACGTCATACTCACCCGCCCAAGCAAACGAGTGACGCGCAACTCCGAGGCCAGCCTGCATTGCCAGGTGTGTGCAAAGCACTTGATGTGCTATTCAAATCCAATCCGGCGTCCAGTCTTCAAGTGCTAAATCACCCTCATGCTCCATCATAACATCACAACTCACGAGACAACTCACGAGAAATCTCGTCGCGTATTACTCTCGCGAGATCTCGTAGCCCGAGATCTCGTCACACCCTTAGTAACTAGACAACTATAGTGATTGATCTGTTGTAGTATTTTTTTTATAGTTGCTATGGTAACGCAACAACTATATTAACAAGCAAATTAATCTGTTGGTAACATGACAACTATAGTAAGATAAATAATTTAATCTATTGTAGTAATTCTATAGTTGCTATTGTAACAATCAACTATAGTAATATAAACAATTGAATCTTGTAGTGATTTTAGGCCCCGTTTACACTAGTGCGTTTTAGTTTTAAAACGACGTTTTAGCATGAAAACGATCCGCGTCCACACTAACGTTTCACCCAGCGTCTTAACAGATCTCCGTCTTCACTACGCCACCAGAAACGTATATCACGTTACCATTCGCGCACCATTCGCACACTCTTGAGCATGCGCGTTCAAGTATAAACAGGAAGCACGTGTCTCGCTCGGCATTTGGTTATTGTTAGCCAACAAACGCTGGTTGAACGATGAACGCGATAGTAAAGAAAGCAAGAGAGGTCTTTTTGAGGACAGACAACGAGGTCGAGTTGTTACTTAAAGTAACAAATGAATATAAAACATCCATGGCTTTCTAAAATACAGTGTTTACAGTGAAGGCTGGTCTGCCGTCCGCCGGTGACGTTATAGTCATGTGCGCTTGACGAATAAGGAAAGGATACGCAATGACCCAAAGCCCCAATCACGTAGCGGATCTCAGCAGCCACGCCTCTGTTTTCAAAGATATCTGTCCACACTGAGACGCTGCGGCGGCGTTTTAGAATGAAAACGGCCTCTCCAGCATTTCTAAAACGCTCCGTTTTCGCACCTCGAAAACTCCGGCGTAGTGTGGACGGATGGCGTAACCGTAGCAAAACTTATGCGTTTTGAAACAAAAACGTACTAGTGTAAACGGGGCCTTACAGTTGCTATGGTAATAAAGAACTATAGTAAGATAAATTAATCTGCTGTGGTGATTCTATAGTTGCTATGTTAACACAAATAACTAGTAATGTAATAAACAAATTAATCTGTTGTGCGGATTCTATAGTTGCTATGGTAACACAAACAACTATAGTAACATAAGCAAATTAATCTGTTGTGTTAATTCTATAGTTGCTATGGTAACACAACAACTATCGTAATATAAACAAATTAATATGTTGTGGTCATTCTACAGTTCCTATGGTAACAACAACTATAGTAAGACATTAATCAATTGTAGTAATTCTGTAGTTGCTATGGTAACAAGTATAGTAATATAAACAAATTATTCTGTTGTGGTGATTCTATAGTTGCTATAGTAACACTAACAACTAGTATTTAATTTGTTGTAGTATTTTTTCTGGTTGCTATAGCAACACAACAACTATAGTAATATAAACAAATGGCCCAATACTGTAGTTGTCTGCAGCTATAAAATATATTCTTCTACAATAAACCAGACTTTACTGTAACAAAAAATAAAGTGTACAACAGTATTTATTACAGTTTATTAGTTCACTATACTGAGCATTCATTAACAAAGAGTTGGAAATATTATAATATATTCAGTATGATACACTAGGTCCAAAAATACTATAGGATTTGCTATAAATTACTATAGTATTTTGTCATGTGGGTGTGCAAACATCTGTTTTTTATATGAATAAACATGCACAATGGATGATAACCGTTTATTAAGTCAATGGCAAAAAATCAAAGATGGTTCAAACAATTTGGTATCAATTCTGGTCTCCAACCACCCCTAGCTGCAGATGAATGCCGTTATTTTAATTAGTCATAATGCCCATAAACACTCACCACGTTTCCCTCACACGTCTCCTTCCCGGAGTCCATCCGGAAGTAATTCCAGATCAGCAGCAGCAGTAAAGACAATGGCAGCATGTATATCTCAAAGTTCCAGACCACCACCACAAAGACCTGAACCATCAGGACAACGAGAGATATATTTACTGAGAGCAGGAACTAACTGAAGTCTTACAAATCTGTCTGTCTGTCTCTCTCTCTATCTATCTATCTATCTATCTATCTATCTATCTATCTATCTATCTATCTATCT
>CAIGQQ010026931.1:0-20199 GCA_903798035.1 Danio albolineatus
TATATATATATATATATATATATATATATATATATATATATATAACCCCTTAGAATACAAAACATTTATTTGAACATTATTACTACTACAGTATCTTAATATTATACAATGCTACATTTATTAATTATTTGCACATTTATACTATTAAAGTAAACAACATTAATTATAAGTTTTTTATTAAACAATAATCATATATTTAAAATTAACTTGCACATTATCATAATGCTGACGATTACTAATATTTTAGAAATATATTTACACCATCATCTGATCACGACATGGAAAATTGCAATTGTTTTGTAGTGACATTATTATACAATATTTAAGCATACAACTACACTACATTATTATTACCTGGAATTATTACAGTACAACCATTTGTCATTTAAAAACATTTAAAATATACGTTTATTTGTACATTAGTACTTTTATTAGTAGTCATATTTTGTGGAGCAACATTTAACCAGCTAGTATACAGTTATATAATAATAATTATTATTATATTATAGTTATTATAATTATTCTATTCATATAACTATTACCATTATTATTACATATTATTATAACTAGTACAATTATTTTTATTATGTTTATCATTTTTACTTGTTATTATTGTACTATTGTACACTATTTATTGCACAATAATACTTTATCAATCCATCTTTTTGCACATTACTATTGTTATTATTATTATTAATATTAATAATATTATGTCAACTGACATTATTATATAACCATTTGATTATTGTTATACATAATTATTATTGTTATACATTTATATATTGTTATTAGCAGTATGTTTTTTTTTTAAATACTACATACTGGCATATTCATATATTTCATGCAGACATTATACATTATTTAGGGGCACTTAATTTGCCAGCACAACATGTGAATGTAAATGTTGATCTGACCTTCCGCCCACAGCAGTACCCGAGGCCCTGCATGACGGGGTCGATCTCCTGTTCAAACACCTCTGCCAGTTTGGAGCAGTACTTGTAGACGCGTGACGTCTTCCTGTTGTACAGCCAGGCATTGTTGAACATCAGCCACACGTCATCCACATACTGCCAGGGCTCCTGGTACTGACCCGTGTCCAGCTTCCGCTTGATAGTGGACAGGTCTATGGGGTTCTTCACGATATCAAAATAATCCTAAAGAGTGGAATATAAATCACCTTTAGAGTACAGTCACACGTACATCTGTATGATTTAAACAATATGCACGTCATCAGATTGTTCAATATGACTCTTGTTGACATTTTCTCAGACAAAGGAGGTGTATTACATGACATAAAAATGATTGTTTTGCACTTTTAAACAGTAAACAAAGCGGTATTTATGAACCATTTTCTCAGTTTGTCACGCAATTCAGAAGGATTTGAACATAAAAATATGTCTGATAATCCATATGGATTGCTAATATTTAAAGGTCTCGTGAAGTGAAATGTGCATTTTCATTCGATGTTTGACGTAATCTCAACTTGAAGCAAGAGTGGGACAGTGAAGCTCCTCCTCTTAAAAAAACAAATAAACAAAAAAAAAACAGCCAATAGCATTTAGTTTGTCACAGCTCTGACAGCGAAAGAGGTTGAGCTCAAGCGTATCAAATGAGCAGTATTTTGAAGGGGGCAGGGCATGTCAGATAATAGAGAGCATTTGATTGGTCACAATTCGATGAGAAACAGAAGTGACGTGAGGTGACGTGAATAAAACAGCTGATCGATTTAAGCGGAAGTGACAAACTACAAGCTTTACATGCTTATATTAGTTTTATGTCTTCAAAACACGAATTTAGTCATTGTTTTGGTGCGCACTTGCTTATAGACATCCAAAAAACTTTATTTTAATTTCATGGTACTTTTAAGTGTGATAGGTCTGGGTTTCGTGTTCCCTTGTGACTTGGTTTTATCACTTCAGTTTTTGTTTTGTTTTGATTCATAGCTGAACAGCCAATCAGAGCGCTCTCTTTCACTGTTTCTACATAATAGGTGAGTTGTGATGATAGGTGATATGATAAGGTGAATTGTGGAGCACACTAAACAATCTAGCCTGATAGATGCTCACTGACAGCCAGAAGCTGAGGTGTATGAAAGACTCACAGGGATGCCTAGAAGTATGGGATCCACGGGCTGCCGGAAGGGCAGAGACTCTGGATCCTGCCTGTACAGAGACTCCAAGGTGGGCATCAAAGCCTGTCGCAACTCTTCTGGCTTAAAGACTGAGAAAAGTATAACACGTTATTATTAATAGATGTGAATCAAATCAAGACTACAAGAAGAAAGTCCTGAAGAGCACATATGTAGAAGAGAAACAGCAATATCAGCTCCTACTTTTCCTGCGAGACTGTGTCGGCGAAGAGGAGGCTGTGCCGTTTGTCCTGCTTTCATCCTCCTCTTTGGTCTCCGTCTTCAAGTCCGTCTTCTTATCCTCTGTCTCCATTGGCTCCTGCTTGGCCTCCAAGCCCTCCTGCTCCTCCTTTTTAACCAACATGGAGCCTGTGTCTTCCTCTGTCTAACAGAGCACAAAAACAATCATCAGAATCTATCTTTTTGCTTCAGTTTTCTACTTTAATGGGATTGATCACCCCATTACAAAAATGTATTCACTATTTATTCACCCTCAAGTTCTTAACACGAAAGAAGAAATTTTGAAGAATGTTGGAAACTGGTGGCCATTGAGATCCATAGAAAAATCAAAAAAATACTATAGAAATCAATGGCTAGCAGTTTTCAATAATCCTGAAAATATCATCTTTTGTTGAACAGAAAAAAATAATTAAAGATCTAACAAGTGGACGGAGAGTAAATGATGACAGAATTGTACGTTTTGTGAAGGCATCGCTTACCTTTCAGCATCATTACCCTTGTCTTCAGTGGCACAATACACCTCAGAAATCATTCTGATGCTGATTTAGTAAGAAACATTTAGTACTACGTGAACACTGAAAACATAAAAACACACCTCCATGCTGGGCTCTGTTTTGACGGGCATGTCGTATTCCTGCTCTTCTGTTTTAGTGTCATTGGGTGGTACGTCAGGCACAGCATGCTGGGAGTGCAGCTCAGTGCTGGCTGCTGATGCTGGCGTGGGTACGCGGTTTTCACCAGTCTGAAAGAAACAGCATTAGATTTATTGTCTTTATTATGGTATAATTTCTGAACGATTACTGTCATTTTAGGCAGATGGCACCATTTTATTTCACAACAATGTAGCTTTGTTCCAAAACTGAGGTCAAAAATGGCCTTTAAAAATAAATAAATAAATAAATAAAATAAAGGCCAGTACACTTTAGACATAAAGCCAAAAGAGAAGTCAGTTTTTGTCCAAACTTTTAATGCTAGTAAGACCCCCATGGTTGCCTTCTGGCCAGCTGGGCATGTTGAACTTTTTTTTAATCTGAAACCAACTAATAAAATAGAATCAGTCTGATTAGATGTTCAGATTAGCAAACTACTGCACAAATAAAAAAAACTAAAGTGAGGAAAGCAAGCAAAGCTGATCGAAACAATTTGCACTATTTTAATGAATGCATTCAGTCTGTTCATGCATATTAAAGGGCTCATGAACTGAAAAATCTGAATTGCCTTCATCTTTTAATATACACAACATTGTGCAACGGCAAAAACATGAGTTAAATTTTAGAACTGAAAACGTTCTCATTAATCTAAAAACAGCTCACATTAAAGCCAATGTGTAAAAACAACAACTATTAAAATAGGCCTATTTATTACATCACAATGTGGCTAAACCCCGCCCCCACAGAGGACGACGAATGCCTGATTCTATTTTGCTTGCTTTCCTGTACATTTAATATTGAACACTTGATATAGCACATAATCATTGCACTACACTGTTATAAATGTACATATCCACTGCACATATACATTTGTAAATGTATGATAACCACATCTTCAAATCTGTTTGCAATTCCTGTTTATAGCAAATAACAACCTGTGTATTATATTCATATCTATTTGCATATCCCTGATTATTAATAGCAATCTGTACAGTATGTGCATCTACTTGTATATCTCTGATTTTAGTTAATATAACTTGTATATAATGTTCATGATACATCCATCTGTAATTATCACTCATAGTTTTCTATAACTGCACTTATAATTTATACCCATATCCTGCACTTGCACTCCTGGCTAGACCTAAACTGCATTTCACTGGCTTGTTCTTTTACATGTGCAATGACAATAAAGTTGAATATAATCGAATTCTATAACACAGCCCGTTTAGCTCCATTCGCTGAATCACGCATGCAAACTTCTTACAAATTTGAAACAAAAAGGTTGTCATTTAGAGCATTTTGTGAGCGTTAAATATAAAAACTGCGATGTTTAGTTTTTTTAGGTATGTTTATATTAATGTTTACATAAAACAATACCTAGAATTTAAAAAAACACACACACATTCGGTGGAATAACCACAATTTTCAACAACGGAAAAAGAAAAAATATATTCTCACTACTTATTTCCAGCAAAAAAGCTCTGAAAGGCTTGAAATTTTAAAGAAATGTTAACAAATCTTTACAGAATATATATTAACATTTTAGTTTTTTGTGAGGAATGCAATTTGTATGGTTCTCCAAGTTTAGTGTTTATTACAAGTAAGTAAAAAGTTTGCAAAAGTGTTATAAGCTAACTGAAATAACAGGAAAGGATGAAACCTGAACATCTAAACGCATGTTAATACCAGGTGAAACTCTCTGCTAATTCCCTCTGTTTAGTAAATCTTGCCCCCAGGTTGTCCTGTGAGAACTGGAGAACGGATCTCACCGGTGTTCCAGGGTGCTGCTGTGCAGGGATGGGCAGCTCGGCCTGGGTCTGCATGTGTGGCGGGGTGGCCTGGGCAGGGGCAGGGGTGGGTGTGGAGGGCTGCAGTGCTGCTGGCAGGTTAGTGGTGCTGGCGGCGGTGGCATTGGGGGGCGGTGTGGCGCGCAGTGGAGCCTGAGGGGGAGCGGGGCAGCCTAGTGTGGGGCCCAAGGGGCCAAGTGCATTCAGGGTGAGGTTAGCGTTCGGCTGCTGCTGGGGAGGGAGAGATGGCAGGCACACAAGCAGGGACAAAACATGTTCAGAGGGGACGCTATTGTGCGAAATGACATCACTGGTGCATGTGAGTGAAATGACGCACCTGTGAAACTGGCGTCTGCAAGTTGGGCTGGCCCAAGTTGACGTTCATGCTGTTGGTGTTTGCGGGAAACTGTTGCTGAGTCATGAACTGCGTCTGGTTGGGCGTTTGCGTCCCCATGTTCCCCCCGTGAGTTCCCAGCATGCCTTGCGTTGGAGCCATTCGTGTTGGAGACATGTTCATCTGTGGAAAAGTGACAGGCAAGACCAAAATCTTGATGTGTAAAGAGTAAATGTGTGCTGATTTTTAATAACACGACATAATAATACAATATTATGTTAATCTGGCCTATGACATTCCTGGGATTTTGATTGAAAATGTTCTCTTTATAGGCCTATTCTTTGCTAACAAGAGACTGAGAGGCTTCACATAGTAACAGTTACTTAAACTAACCTAACAATATAAACTGCTTGTAAACCTTTATTAATTGTAGGTGCTGTACCTTTCATAGTTAATGTTTAATAAAGCATTACTATCAAAAGTAGGAACTGTTATGTAATAAAAGTTAAAACTAAAGTATCTGTAAATAAGTTCTGTAACAAATACAGATATTGCTCACTGTTGACTTTGGTTAATGCATTAATAATGTTTACTAGTAAGACCTTGTTGTAGTGTTACCTACTGCATTTTCCCAAATTAAATTAGCCTGAAAAATGGGTTTATTTAGAACATGTAGATCTACCATGAAGGAATACAGAAAAACGTTGAATTTTGTAGTCATGATAATGGTCAAAGTAACCTTTAACAACTTAATGCAATTTGACACAGTAACATGTTTAGCAGAGAATAAAGTCAAGCAAAAGTAAAGACTGACCGTTGGGACTTGGTTCATGTTGATCTGTTGATGGTTAATCGGAGAGGCGGCACGTGTTCCCATGGGAGCCTGAGACATCGGCACATTGGACATTGCACTAAATGGATTCATCCCTGATGGAAAAAAACATCAAAAATAATGCAGAAATGTATGTTTAGAGTAGAGAAATAATCCAGGAGTGTGAACATTTCACTGACATTTCCAACTAAAAGAATCAAATATACTTCAAGCAAAATCAAGAAATGAATTGGTGTGACTTCTTTTCAGACCAAACTTTTTTTGGGGGGTGTTCAATACAGCTTGCCACAGCAAATTTTCCAGAAAAGTTTGGAACACTTCTGAAATGCCTTTGGTCTGTGGCAATGATGCAATAAGTGGGTGTGGACATGAAACACTTTTTTGGTTAATTTTCTCTGTTCAGTCTATTGAAATGAGACATCAATGAATGAAAACAACCACCACTAGAGCCAATTACATGATAAAATAGAGGTTTAATTAGAGCTGCAAGATCATGGATAAACTAAGTATCAGGTTTTTGCTTAAAATTAACATCATGATTCTCCCACTATTTCGAACAGACAAAAAAAAAAAAAAGGGTAATTATTATTTTATGACCAATTATTTTTTAAAAGAAGAGTTGGAGAAGGGTTCACACCAGAGCATTATTGGAAGAGTGCTGGCGTTTTCAGTTGCGCAACAACGGTGGACACACGCCCAAAATCTAATTTAAAGCTTTGTGGGTAGCATCAGGATGTTTGTTAACAGTGTATTGCTGTAGAGGCATTTCAAACCTTTTTAAATCACCAGATGAATAAAAAGTGCCTTGTTAACATATTAAGGCCTTCATGAACGCATCCGCTTCAAATTTCCAAATGCAAATTAGGTGCTTTTCCATCAAGTTGTCCATCAAGCGGCCGACTGTAGCATTGGTAACCTAGTAACCAACAGTTAACAAGGCAAGCGTAATGGAGATTCAGTCACATGGGTGTAATGTTCATTAGGTCAGAGTTTATTCTGCATATGTGTTTCCATCTTCAATTATTTGCATTAAGCCTTAGTTCCAAAACCACCTCAAGAAAGAGCTAAAAACGTTTATTTGTGAATTAAAAGATTTTTACTCGAAATTTGGCATTTCTTATATCAATCAGTGAGATGCAAGCAAGCTGTGGACGCTTTTCACAAGAGTGTTATGATGCGTTTAATGGTCATCAGAATGATAATGACTAAGATGACTTCCACTTCTGAGAAACCCAAAAATGTGAAAATGGTCTGTTGGAACTACTAAAGTACCTTGAGACACCTGCATGCGATTCAGGATCTGATTTGGCACATTGGGCATAGGCACGGGTCCATCTGAAAAGAAGCATCAGACAAAATGAGACCGGCAAATCAGTAATTTTGTGCATTGGTGTGTGTGTGTGTGTGTGTGTGTGTGTGTGTGTGTGTGTGTGTGTGTGTGTGTGTGTGTGTGTTTTTAAGAGACTCACTCTGTGGCCGTGGTCCTATGACGTTAGGCTGGTTGAGGGCTGATGGCTGCTGTCCCGTCGCAGTCATGGACGTCTGGTTGATGATCTGCTTCTGTAACCGGGACCTTCTCTTCTCCTCCAGCTCTTTCTGGATCTTATAGATCTTCTCCGCCAGAAAGTGATAGTACTCGTCCTGTATGAAACACAGGCATTTGTAAAACTACGCAGAAATTTGCGTACATGTGCTTTATAGGCAATTTGCATAAGATGTAACTTTGTGGCTCACCCTGCTGTTGGCAGACTCGTACATGTCCCCTTCTACTTTCCGTGCATACGCAACCAGGTTCTCCATTCGGCGGTCCTTCAGGGCGGCAGGATCTGGTGTTGGGAAGATGGCCTGAACCCTAAACACGCACAGAGAGCAGGACTGCTTTGATCAAAGCGACTTAACCATCACTAATGAATGAATGAATAATTAATGTTTTTAATCGCAACTGTGTGTGTGTGTGTGTGTGTGTGTGTGTGTGTGAATGAAGAGCAATGATTACTTACAGTTTGTGTACAAGGTGGTTGCGGAGGTCCTGAGTGACATGCTCGTGCCAGGCTTTCCTCACACCGGTAGCTGACAGAGGGGCTGCTGTAGGCAGGTTACTCAGATTGCCTATAGTAGGGCCGTCTGGCATCACCGGACTGCGTGAGGAGAAACAATAGAGACTCGGTCAGAAAAATCATCAATTCTGAGGAATTATGAGCTTGAGGGTGAGATTCTGCTCGCGTTTTCATATCATACTTGTTAAGGGTCGATGACATGGTGCCATCTGGGAGCAGCTTAGCCTGTTCGGATGTCGGTACGCCAATTGTGTTCATCTGACCTCCCCCTGAACCAGAATAATAAAATCATCAATTAAATTAAATCGGTTTATAACATTTAATATACATTACTTTTGTGTGTACAGTTTTTAGCATTTATAAGTTCACCCCTCACAGATCTCTCTTTTAATAAATATTTTCTATAGGAAGCTATACAATATTATATTTGTACATATACATTAGATTAATCAGTACTGAACGTAATAAAAAACGTATGATAACATTCAAAAAATATGTTGGGGAAATTTAAAGTGTATATGTTAGGAAAAAACAAAATAAATAAAGAGGTTTTTGATGTAGATTTAAATGCATTATATTTTGATTTCTAAAGACTTTTGGTGACTACAATACTATTTTGATAAATATATTTGTTTAATAAATTGGTTTTGCTTAAAAGCACTGAAATATATTGGTTATATTCACTGGGAAATCGACAAAAAAATTAAAAATGGGGTGTTTATGGGGTGTACTCATTTATGCCGAGCACTGCATTTTGGTATTATTCACATACACCTAAATGTATTCCAGGCTTTATTAATACTAATTAAATCTAATAATAAAAACAAAAAAACAAACACAAATTAAGGAAAAAATGAAAACCCATCCTTTATAATATTAAAAATGAAATTATCCGTCCAAGATAAACATTTACTTCACAGACAAAAGCAAAAACAACAACAAAAAATTGTCAATTTAAACCACTTGTACTTATAAACTAAATGTATTTATCCTAAATATCAATATAAAAACACAATTGTTTTATATATATATATATATATATATAAATAACACACACATAATTTGAATAAATATTTACAAATAAACTCTTATTTAATAATCTTACCAACATGTAATAAATAAATAAATTACTACATAAAACTTTTAAAAGGTTATTAATATACATCATATTTTTAAATACTTTATTTCTATTTACCTCTTATTTATATTCATTTATATTGTATAATACTTTATAATCTATATAATTATCTTAGCTAAATACTAAAAACAACAAACAAAAAATCTCCAGTGCATAAATAATACTGTAGATTATAAATAAAAATCCATGTGCGTACATGTATGCCTGTTAATACCCATTACTTACAACACTTATAATTTATTGTAAATAGAAATGTTTACCGAGCGCATTGATGGATCTCATTGGTTGCTGGTGCGGTGTCTGCGCAGTCGTCTGTCCGGGGCCCTGTGTCTGTGTGGGGGACTGGGTCTGTGTGGGGTTCTGATTGCTGTAGGGGAGGCCGAGGGCAGCGTACGCCCGCCGCATGGAGCTGGGGTCGATGGGTGTGGAGCTGGGCAGAGCAGGCGCCGTCTGCTGCCCCGTGCCGACAGAACCGATGGGGGTTTGTAGGCTAGCGTTTGGGGGACTCAGCATTGCTGTAATTCAGAAAAGAGATGTTAGAAGAGGACGTATACATCAAACTTTATGGAGCTATGTGTATTATATTCTTGTTTTTGAAGGGCTCCTATTTTACCCTTTTTACAAGATGGAAAATAACTATTTGGTGTCTCCAGAATATGCCTGTAAAGTTTCAGCTCAAATAACCCATCAGATTATTTAACATTTAATACAGAATAAGCCCATTTTGGGCTCAGAGCAAAGTGTAGCTGTTTTTGTAGCCTGTGTCTTTAATGCAAATGAGCTGGTTCTCCATTTCCACTTGTGCATTTGCTTCTCATGGGTTACGTCAGATTAACAGCCGTCAGTGATAGAGATGGACAAGGATGAAGCAGAAATCCAGCTCATTATTCAAAAATACCAACCAAAAAGTTTATGTATTTGCGGTGGAGTTTCTTTAAGCCTTTCTAAACAATGAGTCACACAGAAATCTAATTATAAAGTTTGCAGTACACCCACACATGCAGCTGTGGTAATTCCAGTGGTTATGAATTACATATGGATTTTGCAGTCTTAAATTTATTACAAACGTATGCTTATTCTTGAGGTGCAGCTGATCGAAGAGAGTTGGAACAGACTTTTAATACCAGTTTCTTTGCAAATCCTGTCTGGGGACATGTTTAGATGTGTTATTACAGACATATGTTAATACGCGCCTGTCAATCAATTCGGTGGGCGGTGTAAACCACACTTCTACATAAAAAAGAGACACTTATTGTGTTTTTATCACTTCAATATGAGTGGACACACTATACCTAAACACAATTCTGTTCAAACAGCTTCCAAAAGTTGATTTTGCATCATAGGTGCCCTTTAATACAGCATTTTAAAATGAAAATGATCCATATTGGCGTTTTCACCACTTTTCAGAATCTCCATCTACACTACAGCAGCTATAAAACAACAGTAAAAAATGTGTAGTCTATATAAAATGATTAAATAAAACAAATTTAATAGTATTCTACTAAAGAAAGAAAGGCAAGTTTAACTGTATTAAGAATAGAACAAAAATATGAAAATATCACTGAACAGTATAACGAATGAATTACACGGAATGCTGCATTTTAAAGATATGTCAGACTCTACTCACTTTATATGGCTGACTTGAGTCTGATGTGCTTTTGGCAGAGTTCTGATAAATCCAACTATTTTTGAAAAGGAGGAGGGGCTACCAGCCTGTCTTCATGTTTCAGTTGAAATAATGTCAGTCTAATAAAAACGCACATTCCAAAGAACTTCATGAGACCTTTAATCGTGACAGTTCTGGAAACACAATTTAAAGTTGGTAGTAGGGCTGTGCAATATGGACAAAATAACCATATTGCGATTTTTGGAACAAATATTGCGATTGCGATTTTATTTGCGATTTTGGCAGCTGTTTTTGCTTTGTCAAGCGCTTCACACACACATTCTACATGTATTCAGTGCACAAGAAGTGCAGAACAAAACATTTCACAATGAAATAACACAGTATTAAGTTTAATAAATAAAACTGTAGTAAAACTGTCTTTAAAACAGACAACATAAACTAACTGAAGATGAAGTAACCTCAGCTCTAGTTAAACACACATTGTACACAGTAGCACTCACTGCTTGATCAACAAAACTGTAATAAATTGTCTTAAAAGAGACAACATGAAGAAATAAAGATGAATTAACCTAATTCCAGTCAAAACAATAAATAAAAACTAACGTAAATCAAAACCACCTATTCGTTTCTCTCGCTCAACTTTGTCATGTGCGGAGTGAGCTCTGATTGGTTAACCTCTTTCTCCCGCTCAGCTTAGCTGTAATTGCCTGGTGTGCTGTGTAAGCTCTGATTGGTTAACATATTAAAATCATGCGCACAAGAACAAAAATAAATTAATAGGTAAAATTACAGCCTTAAGCGATTTAATTTAAAATGCGATTTAAGAAATTGCATGTGCTTAAATCGCGATTTTTTTTTTGCGATTGCGATTAATTGCACAGCCCTAGTTGGTAGTAAATTTAAATTTTACCAGTATTCAGACGTAAACGATATAAAAATCTGTACAAAGGTTCTAAATTAAAGACAAGCACAAATTATAATGGTATTCGTTATGAACTACAAATATCGAGAATAACAGGCTAATGAAACACATTTAATTCAGAATGAACGCTATCGTTTTCGCTAATTTTCTTAAAAGCAATGATGTTGCTTCCTTCATTCGTATTGCAGTACCCATGTAAAGCATCATTATTTGGCAGTGCAAGACCACCTAATTAAAGCTGATTCATACTTCTGCGTCAAGCGAACGCGTATGGTCTGGTTAACGCTGAAGCCACATGGGATCAAGTCGTGTCCTGTGTTGAGTGTCCACAGGTGTCTAGTCCAATGAAGGAGTTCCAGATGGAAAATGTAGTTTTTTGTTTAACTGATGATTAAAGTTGTTGCTTGTCCGCCTGTTCCCTCCTCAGAATGAGCGAGTTTTAGCTACTTGTACATTAAGGTAGCGTTCACATAAAACAAAACCCGCAAAGAAACTGGACACAGAGAAACATAAAAACCTACTGCCAGCAAGCGTTTCGGAAGAGTTAGGGTTATTGCAGAGCAACACAAACAGCATGCAGATGTATAAATGCACGACTACACACAAGGCATGCACTGTGGGTGACAGCGAAGTATAAATCAGACTTTAGTCTATGTTTTGGTCCACCTATCACACTGAAAGACAACAACAAAAACCGAGCCTTCAGCATTTGCGAAAGTCTCAATTTTTGAGGGTCAAAAACTCTACAGTAAAGTGAATAAGATGTTCAAAAAAAGCAGTTTTTTTAAAGCAAAAACACACTAGCGTAAAAGTAGCCTGATTCTGACTACATTTGGCAGAATCTGTCCATCAACACAGAAATGAAAAAATAAATAATGCTGCAGTCTGGGGGGAAAAAAAACACTATTCATCTATAAAACATGGAAAAACCAGGGGAAGTCAAGGGGGCCCGAGACGCCATTTGCATGAGAAGAAATATCTCAGTGGCGACTCTCCAGCATGTAAATCCCAGAGTGCAAAAACAAACACTTTAGCACACTCGCAGTCATGATGAGAGACGCTTGGCAGAGCGAGAGGCAGTTTGCAGGTTTGCTGGAGCTGTAACTGTGAGATTTTAATGAGTCACCGCTCAGCAGCGTTTGCCTCGTCTCCCCAGACCCTCCCCTACACACACACACACTCTGATCAAACACATACATACAAAACCGTCAACCGAGTCTGTAGACAAAGCTGCTTGAGAAAGCCTAGCAAAGTTTAATATTTAAAAAAGTTGATGCATGGATGGATGCTTGAATGGATGGATGCATGGATGGTTCAATGGATGGATTGATAAAAAAAACGTAGTTGTGTTTCCACCATGGTTAGTGAAGGGAGCAACAGCACAAGCTAAAGATGCGAGAAAACTCAAGCAAAAGGCATTACAATTGACGTTTTTCCAAACATACTGCAAACTTTAAATTGAAAGTTTAACCTATAAATAGACGTTAAGTGTCCACAAAATATGTGTTCATTTACACATTGTGAAGGCTCATTTATTATTTGTTTCATTGTGGGCTCTGCTAAACAGGCTAAACTAATAATAACTACTATTCCTTTTTCTTTTACAAACGTCTCATAAAAATGTCTACAAATTTGTGAATCTGATCAGAATTCAGGTAAAGTGCCCTTAAAAAAATCCTTTGGGATAAAGTGCATGTCATGTCGGCACCAGTGGTGTACTGATTAGTGTGTCGACACATGCACTCCGGTGTTCACGGCGACCAGAGTTTGATTCCTACCTCGCGTTCCTATGCCGATCCTTCCCCTCTCTCTGCTCCCTATGCTTTCCTGTCAATACTTTATACTGTCCTGTCCATTAAAAGGTAAAAACCCCGAAAAAATTATTATATATATATATATATATATATATATATATATATATATATAAAAAAAGAAAATTACACGTCAGCAATGTTATAATGGTTTTTGGATATTTAAATTAAAACATCACGCATATTGTGCCTTTAATACTAGCAAATGTCTTAACATTGCTGGTATGCTCCTACCATGATAGCACATATTGCTAGCATAACATTTATGCACATTCTTAACATTTCCAACATGGTTTAGCATTAATCTTTTGTCACGTAGCAAGCTTATACGTTTTTGTGTGGTGATAGCATGTTTCCAGTGTGATTAAACACACTGTTTATGATTAGATAGAGTAGCACAGAGACGGACACAAACTCAAATGTCACATGTATAAGTGGTAAATACAGTGGGGAAAATAAGTATTAAACACGTCACAATTTTTCCCTGAAAACATATTTCTAAAGGTGCTGTTGACTTTAAATTTTTCCCAGTTGTCGGTAACAACCAAAGAATTTCATATATGCAAAGAAAACAAATCTAATTAGTTTACAAATTAAGTTATGCATAATAAAATCAAATGACGCAGGAAAAAGTATTGAACACATGAAGAAAGGGAGGTGCAGAAAGACACTGAAAAACCAGACAGTAGCTGAAATCTCTCAGTAGTTCTTTAGTAACCTTTTGCCCTTGGTCATTGTAAATGAATATCAGGTGCTTCAGTCCAACTGAACAGGGTGGACGTTTCAGTAAGACAATGACACAAAACACAGCCAAGAAAACTCAGATAAATGCTTTCAGATAAAGATTATCAAGCTGCATAATGGCCCAACCAATCCCCTGACTTGAATCCTATTTACACTCTGCTCAGATGTGATTTTTTCAGACTTCAACATTGCATGTGGCTTCATTCTCCACATGACAGGCGTCTTTAAGCTGCCATCACAAAAAAAGCCTTTTATATAAAGTATTAAATACGTTTCAATAGTTCAGTACTTTTTCACTGTCATTTCACTGTTGTTAAATTCACTATACAGATTTTTTGTTTTGTTTCATTCGTATTTTTGCATTGCTTTTTTTTTTTTTTTTTACCAAAACCTGGTTCAATTTCATGTCAATAGCTCCGTTTAACGTGTTCAATACCTATTTTCCCCGCTGTAATGCATGTGTATTTCACAATTGTACTGTAGGCTACTAGTATGGACCATTACACGAATTACCCCCAGGAGAAAAAAAAAGCGTAAACTAACTAAAACAACAGAGAAGTATGCTTGCTGGAGGACAGACTCACGTTGCTGGTTGTGTTTATTTTCGCTGGCGTTCTTCAGGGGCAGGCAGACAGGACAGTCATGTCTTGTGCAGTTCTTCCAGTGCGAGATGATCTGCCTCGATGAAGCACAGTGAGCCACTGCAACACACATAGAAAACAAAGACTAAGCAAAGAAAAAAAAAAACTAAAACCGAAAAGCTGAAAAACCGGTAACAAAAAGGTCCTTTGGAAGAACAACTCTTCATGGATCAACCCCCAACACACGCACATGCAGTGATTTCACTAAATGCAGGGAAAACAATACCATCTGCCCCTACAGGACTACTAGTTACTAGCTTTTATATTTTGAAATTGCTTACTTTTAGTTTAGTTTTTATAAGTTTCAGTATAAGTTTTAGTTTTTTTTTTTTTTTTGTAAATTAAGATATTTGTTAGAAGCAAGATTCATCAAAATAAATAATGTATAATAAAAACTCAAATCAAAGATGAGCTACTTTTTTTTGACACAAGAACACTACCATCTACAACAGGGATCACCAATTTCGGTCCTCGAGGTCCGGTGTCCCTGCAGGATTTAGCTCCAACTTGTCTCAAAACACCTGCCTGGATGTTTCAAGTATACCTAGTGAGAGCTTGATTAGCTTGTTCAGGTGTGTTTGATTAGGGTTGGAGCTAAAACCTGCAGGACACCGGACCTCCAGGAACAAGTTTGGTGATCCCTGATCTACAACTACCTATCCTCAAATTCAAATACAACAGCCCACAAGATAACAGCCTTAGGTAAAATATGTGTGCAAGGCTGCTACTGAGGTTAAATGCACAGTTGTGATGGGAAGTTCTGATCTTAACGTGAACCAGATCTTTAGTGACAATCTTCCCAAGTTTGAACTTAAATCAAAAACACAGTATTATCGTTTCACCGCTTTTCGAATCTGATCTCTGTGATCTCTGTTCTAATAACGAAATAACTCTATGTATATGGGTTTATTTCAAGTCAGAGGGGGTATCAGGCATGTAAAAACGAAGTAGTTTGTGGATAAGTGTTTAATGTTACTGAAGACGCGAATAGTTTCAAAGGATTCATTTGGTGAATTAGTTCAACCGGTTCACTTATAAGGTCCGGTTCAAACAACGATTTATTCGCAACCACAATCACTAACACAGAAATAGAACCTAATTATTGGGCACAAATGTGTTAAATTAATACTTTTAAGTGTCTGCTCGAGTCGTATTTAATGTTGTCACCATGCAGCTGTCATGTCCAGCCATTGTATTTGTCGCAGGAGCAACAGCGAGAACCGGCTTGATCTGGCCAATGGCATCAGGATTACAGACTTTGAGGTGCTGTATGGTCAGTCACCTGGCACAAATTAAATAGATTTACTTCTAAAAAGGCTTATAGTATGTATAAAATACATTTACAAAAACAAATGACATTTTTGCTATCATAATTTATTTAATCTCAGTTCGTTCTATGTATACGCAAAGTTTCAGTTAGTTCTAGTTTTTTATTTTTCAGTTAACGAAAATGTTTTTTCAATTCTAGTTTTCGTTTTGGATGGAGTGGAATAAACCGGCAACTATTCCAGCGTATGTTTTACACAGTGGGTGCCCTTTCAGCCGCAACCCAGTACTGGGAAACACCCTCACATTTACACACTCACTTATACACTACGGACAATTTAGTGCATCTAATTCACCTATAGCGCATGTTTTTTGACAGTGGGGGAAACCGGAGCACCCGGAGGAAACCCATGCCAACACGTGAAGAACATTCAAACTCCACACAGAAATGCCAACAGGCACAGCAGGGTCTCGAACCAGTGACCTTCTTACTAAAAGGCGACAGTGATAACCAACGTGCCACCGTGTCATCCTAATTAAGGAATATTTCAGTTCAACTCACGACATGACACTTACTTAATAAAATAGCATACAAAAAGCAACTATGTGGTAATGTCTGCAGCACTGAAAGTCGCAGCTTTCTTTCTAAATGCTGCCAGATGCGTGTATTTTTCAAGCACCTCCTCTTTCTTGTTAGTTTTATAAATAAATTGTAATTACTATAAACAACCTCAAGGAATCAAATGTATCAAATTCAGTACCAATCAGTAATGGAATATTTAAAAAAAATAAAAAATATCAATTTCCTGCTAACATTTGAGCACGTTCTTAAACACGTGTGCAGAATGATTAATCTCAAGAACTGAATGAATGAATAATTGCTGCCATGATTTATGACGTCGCTACTGATTTGGAGGATGCATTTTGACAAGACATCAAGCGTTAAAAAAATTTTTTAAAAAAAGGATCGTCTTTAATGCCTTTTCTCCCAAGAGTCCAAAAGTGAGAGATACGGGTGTCGCGGCAGCCAGCGAACAACAGGAAATGAGCTGGCAGAGCCGAGGGCATGGTTGGCACTGGCTTGTGTTTGAGTTGAAATGAAGCCCTGTGCTCTTCATCCAACAACAACTGAAGCACTGAGAGCAAACAGCCGGACGGCATCGGGTCGCCGCAAGCCTCTCCTGCCGCCTGCCAACTCCTTAAGGCTGCATTATAGCAGAAAGAGCCGCAGTTTCACTCTAAATGGCCTGTTATATGCTGGAGACGGAGCTTGGGAAATTCCCAGAGTGCGTCAATGAAATGCTGCTGGTGTCAACTGAAAGGTGAGGGGATCGAAATTTACCTACTTTAAAAATGCATACGGACAAATGTTAAGTCGGATGTCACTACGTATAAGATTCTGAGGGTATGATAACTTTTGATGAAAATATCACGATATTGTGATATTTGCTCCAAAATATGTTCTTTTTAAATGTCTGGGTAATAAACAACTTTCCCCATTGAACACAATAGATTTTATTTTAAGAAACGTTTCAAGTATTTTGGAGCAGTAAACATGTTAGACTAAATAATTCAAATAAATCATTGACAAAGTTTTAGCGGTTTTAAAACCTTGACTTTTCCCAAACCTCGGTAAACCTTGAAAGCGGTTAACTAGGGCTGTGCGATTTGAAGAAAATATAATTGTAATTATTTTTGATAGATATTGTGATTTTGACTCGATTCAACATTTTAGTTAAGCTTCAGCTCAATTTCACTACTTTTATAGTCGCCTGTGGTGCTTTTTTTAGGTGGTAGTTTTTGTATTTCCAGATTCATACGCTCTAAATTATGCCAAAAGGGAACAAAAATTTAATAAAATTTATACTAAAATACACTCTTAATTTATTCTTAGTTCTGTCGAATGGCACTAGAGTTCCAAGCTCAAGTTTTACAGTTTGTCTGAAGTGACATAATATTCTATCAGGGAATATTCTAGAGCAGGGATACAGTCAGCGAGTACAGTCTCTATATACTAATCCTTGTGTTGTGTTGTCTGACAGCTTTTCCTCCTCTCTTTGTCCACTTTTAAGAGTGTCGTAGAAATATTCGTACACGGAAATAATCAATCTAATGGAAAAGCGGTTTAGGAAATTTGCTCAATGTGCTCAAAGCACAATATGCTCTAGCCAACAAATGATGTAGATGTTGTCACATGACTGCAGTTTGGTTTGTTTCAAGTGGTTCAGGCCAGAGCAAGAAGTATGGCGTGAAAAGATGCTAAAATGTATAGTTTGCTGCTCTTGGTCAAATGATCCGACAGTAACAGAATTTTTTAGAAATGGTTCAAATATTGAAGTCTTAATCCAGACATTTTAAACAACATGACAATTTTGTGTTTAGTTGTTGTCAGTGTTTTAATGTATTTATGTGGGTTTTTTGTGTCAATTTTTTTTGTTTTGTTTTTATGTATTTATCTGTGTTTTTTTTTTTTTTTGCTTCTTTTTGGGAGGATGTTATCTTATGATTATATACTGGGTCAGTGTTGTTATATTATATGTTCAAGATGGATAAGGTTAAAGGGTTAAAAATTATTCATTTGAATGTTAGAAGTCTTGTGAGTAAAATTGATTTACTTCGTGTGTGGGTCGATTTAAACAAGCCGGATATTATTACACTCTCTGAGACATGGCTAAATAGCAGTGTTTCGGATAGTGAAATAAAACTAATTATGTTCTTTATAGATATGACAGGTGCTTTCTATTGGTCTCGTTTCGGAGTTGGTTAAACCTTCAGTTGATTCCTTATATTGTGAGTGCATCTTTGTAAAGGTTATTCTCCATTTGAATAAAAGTATAACTATTGGAAGTATTTATAGACCGCCCTCGTCACCATTAGAGTCGTTTAATTCCTTGATTGCAACAATTAATTCTATTTTTAGTAAAAATGAAACTATATTACTTGGTGATTTCAATAAAAATTGGTTAGATAAATCGTCTGCTAAGGAGATAAATTTAATGAATAGTTTAAATCTTACTCAGCTAATTAATGAGCCTACTAGAGTTACCGCCAGAACCCAGTCACTTCTTGACTGGATACTTAGTTTCACATCCTGATAGGTTTTTGAGGGCTGGTGTACTGTCTGACTGCTTTAGTGATCATTGTATTATTTTTTGTGTATGGAAAATTAAATTACCGAAAGTACCTCCTAGATTAATTAAAATCAGACAATATAAAAAAATGAATTTAAATTTATTTTTAAATGATTTGATTTCTATTAATTGGGGAAGACTGAACTTAATTCCTAATGTACAAGATGCATGGGTTTTTTTTTATACAGAGTTCATTAATGTTGTGGATAAGCATGCCCCCTTGAAGACAATTAGGGTTAGGGGCAATCATCTCCCTTGGATTAATTCTGAACTTCTTAGTCTCTTTAGGCAAAGGGATAAAGCATGGGCAATATTTTGCCAGACAAGAAGCAATGCTGATTGGGAGGTATATAGACATTTGAGAAATTTGAGATTTTGAGAAAAAGTTCTAAACCAGCTACGAGTATGCTAGACCCAATTCCAACAAAATTACTGAAAGAACTGCTACCTGTAATAGGAGAACCTCTTCTTAACGTTATCAACTCTTCTTTGTCATTAGGACATGTTCCAAACTCTTTCAAGATAGCTGTTATTAAGCCTATTATTAAGAAACCACAACTGGACCCTTGCAACTTAGCTAATTATAGGCCTATTTCAAATCTTCCATTTATGTCTAAAATACTAGAAAAAGTTGTTTCTGCTCAATTATGCTCCTTTCTGCAGATGAACAATGCTTTTGAGGTGTTCCAGTCAGGTTTCAGGCCTCATCACAGTACAGAAACTGCATTAGTGAAAATAACCAACGATTTACTATTAGCTGCTGACCAAGGGTGCATCTCGCTGTTAGTCCTGCTAGATCTTAGTGCCGCATTTGACACAATTGACCACAATATCCTCATAGATCGCTTAAACTCTACAGGTGTCCAGGGAACGGCTTTACAATGGTTC
>CAIGQQ010026931.1:70199-96971 GCA_903798035.1 Danio albolineatus
TAGCTCTAAAGTGACGTTAACAGTTTCTGCTGTTCTGATGTCAGCTGCTGATGTGAATTAGTGGCAGAAGAAAGTAGTTCCTCGTACAAAAAGATTTTTAAGACTCTCCATGTTTGATTTTCTTTTTTATACACACGATTATGCCGTCAAACTGTTGTGTTAAAGCAATATCACACAAATAGCAGTGCGATGTGGCTGTATATTGTCACTGGTGGGGGCACTAAGACACTCAGCCTGCAGCCTCGTGCCAACTCACAACTACCACCAGTGCCAATATACAGCCACATCGCACTGCTACTTGTGTGATGTTGCTCATTTATATTTATATATAATATAATATAATATAATATAATATAATATATATATATATATATATATATATATAGATTTATTTATTTATTTATATTCAGATATAAAACATATGTGTATATGATACAAATGAAATATAAATTTAAATATCTGTATAACAAAACTGTTTTGTATAGTTTTGTTTTTATGTGGCCTATGTGTGTGTGTGTCACATATGCATAATAAATATATATAACTCACACAAACATATTATGCCAAAGCAAACTTTTATTTTGGATGCGATTAATCTTTGCCCAGCACTAATAATAATAATAATCAATATATATTTTTAATTAATTCAATTACAATAATAAAATTCTATTAATCAAAAACAAAGCAACCATTAATGACAACAAAGTCAATCAATTTATATTAATAATTCTAAATAATTACTAATTATGAATGAATATTAATTATTCTTAATAATTAATTAATTATTATGATTATTATATTATTATTATTAATAATAAATAAATAAAATAATTAATAATTTATATTAATAACTCATATGTAAATTAAGATTTGGTACATTAAATGTTGGCACAATAATATATCTAAACATCTATTATTATTATTATTATTATTATTATTATTATTATTATCATCATCATCTATAGTTTACATGACAGATTTTTGTTTGTTTATAGGTGTAATGTACAACAAAAAGAAAGCTTAACAACCTAACATGCTAAATGAACCCATAACTGATATATGTAAAAATTCAAAGTCACTTGTGAAAAGCTCACAGTTTTCTGAAAGCTGCTTCTCATAAACTGTAATGGCTCCACATCAAACTCTTCAATCGATTGTTGAAGATTTTCCACTCACCGAATGGACAGAAGGAGCGAGACGAGCTCCAGCAGCGCAGCAGTGATGGCCAGGCCCAGTGTGGCAGCCAGCGGCGTCTGCATGGACACCAGCAGGTAGAGGAAACAGGCCACGGTCAGAGCCAGAAACACAGTACACGACAGCAGGACGTCCAGCAGAGAGCTGAACACTGGACTCGCAAACGTCTGAACCGGCACATGATTCATCACCTGATGGAGACACGCAGCAGATCAAACCCACTGCAGTGGCTCTCAAACACCACAAGAGGGCCATACATCACTGACATTTACAGTTCCAGTGCTTTGTAGTCTTATAGCACACTAGAACAGTTGAAATAGACATTTTAAATGAATAAAAGTGATTCGAAAGAGTAAATCTGGATTACTGATGAGATTCATTTGCTCACTAAGAGATCATTTTCATATGAGATCAGATTTTTTGGCAAGAAGCTGCAGGTGAATTTTTTTGTATTACAAGTTTTCAAAACTTCATGAATTTATTTATTTCTTTTTGGCTGAGTCTCTATTTCAGAGGTCGCCACTGCAGAATGAACCAACAACTATACCAGGATATGTTTTACACAGCGGATGCCCTTCCAGCTGCAACCTCGTTTATCCAATTCAACTGTTGGGGAAACCAGGGCACCTGGAGGAAACCAACGCCAACATGGGGAGAACATGCAGACTGCACTCAGAAATACCAACTGGCCGAGATGAGACTCGAACCAGCGACCTTCTTGCTGTGAGGCAACAGTGCTAACCACTGAGCCACCGTTCCGCCTGTTTTCTAAAATGGTACATTTAAATATGTAAATGAGGTCTTTTTAGATTTAAAAAGATGCTAAATTGTATTTATTTCATGATAAAAATCTGAATGTTGGAGTAAGTCAGAAAGTAAAAAAAAACTATCTTATGTAGAATTATTTTTTTGCAAAGAGGTACACAAATGAAAAGGAATCGCATACAACTAGAAAACAGTGACAGGAGGAAAAAGAAAACAATTAAATGTAGAATTGGGGCTGCATGGTGGCTTAGTGGTTAGCAGCACTTTCGCCTCACAGCAAGAGGGTCACTGGTTTGAGTCCTGGCTGGGCCAGTTGGCGTTTCTGTGTGCGTTCTCCCCGTGTTGACCTGGGTTTCCTCCAGGTACACCGGTTTCCACTACAGTCCAAAGACATGTTGCAGCTGGAAGGGCATCCACTGCATACAACATTTGCTGGAATAGTTAGCGGTTCATTCCACTGTGGTGACTCTGCTGAATGAACCGCCCATTTGTTTTATGCAGCGGATTTGATGAAAAAAATCCCTCAATAAAAAAAATAAAGAGATCAATATAAAAGAGAATCTGTAACTCTACAAACTGACAGACACAAACTGACTGAGTGCATTAAAAGAAACACTTGAGTAAATTTTGGATGTTTTCTTTACATTAGATTTAAAGCCAAAAAGCCGAAAATCTCAATTTTAATAAGAGTCTCAAAAGAACTTGTTCATTTAGGATTCAGACTACATGGAAATAGTTTTCAATACGTAGAAACAACCTGTTCAGACAATTAATTTCACAAAATATTACAGATTTAAGCTCAGAGTCCTTATTTTGGTAATTGCACTGATTTCATTGTACACATTACACCAACGGTGGGCAAACTCAGTCCTGGACAGTTTAGCTCCAACTCTAATCAAACACACTTGCTTTTCAATTTCTAGTGATCTTAAAGACACTGATTAGCATGTTCAGGTGTGTTTGATTAGAGTTGGAGCTAAACTATGCAGGACAACGGCCCTCCAGGACTGAGTTTGCCCACCCCTGCATTACACAATACTTGATTCTGGTTGGTCAGTCGCGACATTCCAAGTTATGTTATTCCCAGATGACAACCGCTGAAACGCTAACACACTTTCATCCGAATACTTTAAATCATCTTGACTAGGGCTGCACAATATATCATTTCAGCATTGATATCGCAATGTGATCATTCGCAACAGTCACATCACGAGTATACGCAATTTTGAGCCTGGATTATCATTTATGATTTTGCTAGTCTTTTTTGCAGCCTGTGTGAGGGTTTTTTAAGCATTCAGGCCTAGGAAATTGTACCGCTTGTAACATTGACAATCTAATAATAATAAATTCTATTGGATTGTTTGTAAAAAGAAGACTATGCAGTATTATTTTACACTTGATTATTCAATTACTGTTCAGTACCTGAATACAGATCGACTTCTCGGAAAACAATAAAACACTGCTTATTTAATGATGATCTTTTTCTCTACTGAATTCATCTACGCTTTTAGATTGTTTCTTATATTCTATGCATATGTATATTCAAGACATTTAGTGAAGATGGAGTGATTTGGATTATTCAGTGAAGACAGAGTGTATTCGTATCGCGATATCACAGAATAAAAAATATTGCAGTGTTCGATTTTTCCAATATCGTGCATCCCTAATCTTGACCGTCAGTGAATACGTTCACATCCATATTTATGTTTGTCTCTCACGCTACTGTTTTTGCTTGTTCTGTACCATCTTGTGACTGTACAATATGTAGGTTAGTGTATGCTCTAATCAGCCATTTTCATTTCTGCCAGCTTTGTGTTTAATTAAAGAGTTAATAAACTATTATGACTCAAAGCAATGTTTTTAATCAAATATTTATGTTTTCTGGCAAGTAGCGGTGTAATAAGCAGGATAAAGTATATCCATGCGATTGTTTTTGCAAAATAAAGCCCTTTATATAGCCCTTTATATAGTCTTTTAATCCTATAAATCCTGCCAGAAGTACATTATTATTAGAAGTAATGAAATATTATATGTTAGTAATAATAATAATAATAATATTAATAATAATAATAATAATAATAGTAATAAAAAAAATAATAATAATGAAAGATAATAATAAATAACGTTCATTTATATAAAAAGTAAAAGTAAACATAATAACCCTTCTATTAGTAAATAATAACAATAAATGTATACAAGTAAATAAAAGTAAATATAATAACCCTGTTTTTTTTCTTTCTTACTTTGTCAATTGGTGAAGTTTGTTTAAAGTTTGAAGTCCTCACCACTGGCTTGCTTGGTTTGGGGCTTGTCAAGCTGCCCATCAAAGGATTTGCTCTTCAGTGTTTGGACTTTCAGCAGTGAAAATGAAACCACACTAAACTGAACTAAACTGAACTTCAACTCTGGAAACTGGACTGACACAGTTTTAATCTACTAGAACTTCTATGTTAAGCTGCTTTGACACAATCTACATTTTAAAAGCGTCATAGAAATAAAGATGAACTGAATCGAATAGTTGTACCTGCTCATGGTAGCTGGTGCGGTAAGCAGACTCCAGAGACTTTTCCAGGAAGTTCAGACTCAGTTTGTTAATGGGTGGCTTAAAGAAGTAATCCTTCATCAGACTAAAACAAAATGCAGAAGAACAGAAATGAAACTCTGAATTACAAAAAGAAACATTGGAATGAATCTCCTCTCGCTCACCTGTCTTCCTTTATCACTTCCACAAAGTGCGCGTCGCTTTTCTCCCGGAAGTTTTTGGAGCGCAGCGGGAGGATTGCAGAGTGGTCCTTGCCTTCCGCGGCCAGACTTCCGGCCCAGCTGCGGTCCTTCTCCTGGAGTTTGTCGCACAGAGACGACTGGCTGACTCTAACACGCTCCTCACACAGAGGACTCAACAGCCCGTTCAGGGTTTTAGGACTACGACCTGCGGGAAACTGTGCAGAGAAACAGAACTCAAACTCAAAAGACTATTTCTTCTGGAGATTTAGTTGAACAGGAACATGCCCTTATCCTGCCGAAGAGTTTACCCTACTCAACTAATCCAAGATGATTGCTCTTTAATATATACAGTTGAAGTCCCTCAGTTATTAGCCCTCCTAAATTTTTAGCCCATTTCTATATTATTTTCCCAATTTCTGTTAAACGGAGAGAAGATTTTTTCCTACACATTTCTAAACATAATAGTTTAATAACTCATTTCTAATCACTGATTTATTTTAATCTTTGCCATGATGTACATCATATTTTACAAGATATTTTTCAAGACACTAGTATTCAGCTTAAAGTGGCATTTAACGGTGTAACTAGGTTAATTAGGTTAACTCGGCAAGTTAGAATAATTAGGCAAGTTATTGTATAACGATGGTTTGTTCTGTTGACAATCGAAAACAATTATTTCATGAGGGGGTAATGATATCGACCTTTTAGTCTAGCCGAAATTAAAAAAAAATTAGACCTTCTTCAGAGGAAAAAAATATTATAGGGATTATTTGGAAAAAAAACAAAAAAAAAACATGAAGGCTAATAATTTTGACTTCAACTATATATATATATATATATATATTTTTTTTTTTTTAAGGGTTTTTCACCTTTTATTGGAAAGGATTGTGGAGATTATAGACAGGAAAGTGTTGGGAGCAGAGAGAGGGGGAGGATCGGCAAAGAATCTTGAGCTGGAAATCGAAATCTTGTCGCCGTGTGCACCTCAGTGCTATATATCAGCACACTTTACCACTAGTGACCAGTTTCCACTGAGTTGTATGGTACGGTAGGATTCGGTTCGGTTTGCTTTTATGGCCGTTTCCACTGTCAAAAGGTACTTAAAAGCAAACCGTACTACTTTTTGGGTACCCTTTGCAAAGGGTTCCTAGAGAAACAGGTAACAAAAGACTGAGATAGATGCGTAGCTGAACGCTATTGGTTTGGAGAGATACGTCACTTGCTCGTGGACAGCAGGACAATGAAAACAAAGAAATTTTTAAAAACACTGCCGAGACATTACACCATAATAATACATACATCTTATAACGAGTCATGGTCGACCCAAGCTCAAACAAACCTTGTCATCGTCTTGATGAACAGCCACAAAGCCATGAAGAAGAAAATCTGCCGTGTCCTGTTGTTGTTTTACGAGCCCGTCTAAAAGTGCGAGCGGTTTCACTTTCTCCAGAGAGAGCTTGCTCGCAGTGCGTCTGTAACTTATTTGAAATAATGAACTTCTTGAGCTGATGATAATAACGTGCGTGTGATTATTAAAGTGCTTCTGACTTCCGATCCTTTCAGAAACGGACAAACGTGAGAGTGACGCGTGAAAAAACAAAGGAGAAGCCAGAAAAAACAAAGGAGCAAATGGTTCTTTCAGCAACCTTAACCATGAACAAACTGCCGTGTTTAACTATTATCATTACCTTTCGGACTATTATGCACTGGGAATGACGGAATTACTCTCTAACAGAGGTCACATGTGCTGGTGAAGATTAAAGACAGATGAGAGGTTTGCACTGACTGTCGGGTGTTGTGTATCGTTTTTGAACCCAAATAAGGACTAAATGTATGCTGTGTGTAGATTTTCTGTAATTGATAACATATCGGAGACTGTAAGGGGCTGTATATGTTCATATATGCTGCATTTATTTGTTTATTTTATTTAATTGCAGACGCTACTGTAGGTTATATCATTGACCTGCAGTTATAATCAAATCCTGTTCATAGGTTAGTAATGAACATTTATACACAAGTGTTTATGTGTATAAAGCATCAGTTTTGTGACAAGTGCTTCTCATATGATATGAGAATGATGTGAGAATGACGTTGACAGAAACTTTCTGTCATACACCACGCCCACCAAAACAGTACCATTGGTACCCTTTTGGCAGTTGAAACGCAAGCCTGATAAAGGTACCGAGCCATACTGTACCACTCAGTGGAAACAGGCCATAGGGTAAAGGCACCAACTGTCGTGCTCAATTTGTCAGTAAAGCCAGTACTGTAATCAGCAGCAAGTCTTCATTATGTGTTTTCAGATTCACCACCACACAGACCTCTAGTCAAAACTGTGACAAATTTTGCCCAATCGTGTGTTCATTATTGCAGACAATTTGTGCCATCTGAAATTTCTATCGCAAATGAGGACATATTCTTTGCCATACAAGTAAACCTATTGAACCCACACACAGGAGCCTGATAAAAACTGGTGGACTGACCACAATGTAACACATCTGAAACATTGTTTTGGTCATTCTAAAATCCCTCAGCTAAAGTCTATCCTTAAAGTGGTTCAGTATTATTACAGTTTATTATTATTTCAGCATTATCCAGAACTGTCTTGAGCATCTGTACTCCCAAAGAGCTTCTCAAGCCTGCAAAAGCCACTGTGCGTTCATTACGTTTTGTCTTCTGAGGCGCAACCAATTTATTGCATACGAAAAAAAACACAGTGGCTTCTTCTACCCCAGCAATTTATGTTTCTCTTTTTGATATTTTGCGCCAATTTATCAGGAAGTGACGATTTTGTTCTCTTTGACCAATTTTGCACATAAGTCTAATTCGCATCTTTGGTTGAAAGGGAGTACACAATGTTGTTTATAACCGTTAGTTTAGTTCATTACGTACCTTGCTGATGTTGGCACGATGTTCATCTTGGCAGCCATTTTGAGTTGCCTCATCTGTTGTTGGATTGTCAACAGCGTCTACGGAGATACTACAGGGCGTAAACCCAGCCTGCGGAGAGAACAACACAAACAACACAAAATAAATATCAGTTAGTTTGAAAATGTAAAACCACGCATGAATGTTTTGAGAAGACGTACCTTGCCATGCGATGGTGGTTCTGCAATGGCGCAGTGTGCGTGATCTGGAGTATGTGTGTTTGAGGATGGACCTAACAGCTCGCCAAAGTCTTGACCCAAACTGAGCTGTGAACATCCACACTGAGAGCCCAGCTTCCGACCCGAGATCAGATACGTCTTCAAACCTATAAACACAATGAAATCTTTTGAATGTCTTTGTTTTTTTTCCTCTCTCGCTCTCTAAACATTTCCCAGAAATTCTCTAAACAATTCTCCTGACATTACTTTTAAAAACCACGGCCATGAATAAAATAAATAAATAAAAAATACTATTCTTGTGATTTCGTTTCGTTCTTGTGAAAAACATTGCCGGGTTTGCTGCACTAAACCCTCAACATTTATTACATTCATTAATAGGATGTATACAAGGTATACATTTTTTAATTTAACAATACAACATTGGTATTTTTTTTTACATTAAACTCAAATGAATATAATATTTAGCTTCTCCAGATTCAAACGTTTTTAACATTGATATATTCTAGAGATAACATATAATAACAATATACTGTACAGTGTGGGAAATAAGTATTCAACACATCACCATTTTTCTCAGAAAACATATTTCTAAAGGGGCTGTTGACTTCAAGTTAATAGTCTGATCTTTTTTTTTTTTTTTCAATTGGATTCAGGTCAGGTGATTGGCTGGGCCATTCTACAGCTTGATTTTCTTTCTCTGTAAGCATTTGAGAGTTTCCTTGGCTGTATTTTGGATCATTGTCTTGCTGAAATTTCCACCCTGGTTTCATCTTCATCATCCTGATTATGAACTAAAGCAGCTGATATTAATTTACTATGGTGAAGGGCAGAGGTTTACTGAATAACTACGAAGAGATTTCAGCTGCTGTCTGGGCTTTCACTGCCGTTCTACACCTGTGTCATTTCATTTTATTACACATAATTTATTTTGTAAATTAATTAGATTTGTTTTCTTTGCATATCTGGATTTCTTTGGTTGTTACTAACAAGTCAACGGCACCTTTAAAAATATGTTTTCTGAGAAAAATGGTGCCATGTTCAATACTTATTTCCCCCACTGTATATATATATATATATATATATATATATATATATATATATATATATATATATATATATTTTTTTTAATTCATTCTACTGTTCATAAAATAACTTTATACGAGTTGTTTACAGAAATTATTATAACTATTATTATTGCTGTTATTATTATTATTATTTTATTATTATTATTATGACTACTACTACTACTACTACTACTACTAATAATAATAATAATAAAAAAAAAAAATAATAATAATAATAATAAAAATGTTTAAGACAGTTGTTCTCCTTTTTTCAGTATTGTGAAAAGTATGATCATTTTTTTTAATTACTTTAAAACATTTAAGAGATTTATGATGCAAAAGAGTCTCTTAACTTTCTAAAGTAATTTTTTCATTATTTTAAGTATCCCTGATAATAACCACAACAACAACAACAACAACAACAATAATAATAATAATAAATAAATATACAATTGACCCTTTTCACATTTCTGGGTTTCTCAGTAGCGGAAGTAGTCATAGTTAAGAAAACTTAGAGCGCAGTGAATGGGAGAATACAACAAATAATTAAAAAAATAATAATTTACAGTCTAATTTGCTCAAATAACAAAAGAAAAACTCCACAATGGTGTTATAAAGACTTCCAGAAAAAGGAAAAAAATTTGTGTGAGACCCATGATGGTAGCCAGAAGAAACAATGTCTAAATTACCGTCCTGTTCCATAGACGCTGCATTAGAAATGCGTTAGAAATGCGTTTTTTGTCATTTGAAGCAAAGACGATATAATACTTATATAAATACATATAAATGTTCACAAATTAAAAAAAAAAAAAATGAATATTAAAAACTTTCAAGGATCTAAAATTATGATGACCGTTAAACACGTCATAACAGGCTTGTGAAAAGGGTCCATTGTTTGAATTTAACCTTGTTTCTTAAGTCATTTTAAAAACCCTGCATCGACTTCACAAATCCTCAACGATATTATAACATTTAACAACAAATAAAATCTGCATAAAATAAACATCCTTCTTTAGCCCATAATATTAATGGTCTATCGCTAGATTGTCCTGTAATTGGATAATCTCATTTCCGCAAATCTCTGCTTCCACTGAGGGCAAACGAGGTCTAATCCTCCACTGATGCTAAACAGACACACGTCAAGTGCTTTAAAGCACCTGAGGTGGTTTGTTTCAGCGCTCATGTTTACATTAAACAAAACTAAGCATGAGGATGAGCTTCTGTTGTACAAAAACAAACACCTTCAAAAAGTCCAATGGAGAAACTCTGTTGCCCCACAGACACAAAAACAAACATTTAGCGATTACAAGCGGCCAGTATCAGTCTGTTCAAACACACGGCTCTCAAGCCAACCGTGTTACGCTCATATATAATCTCCTAAAACACACACACACACACACGTACAGGCTAAGCGTCATCGGCAACACCACTATGGGGAAATGCCTGAGCATATTTGTACATAATCTACATAGTATAGCCTGCAGGAGCAGCTTTTGGAGTTCCTGAAGCAGCTTCTGTTGGACATGAAAGAGACGCGTGAGGATGAGCAGGTCTGTGCTGTCGCTCGTAACTCACCTGAGGCTAACAAACCCTCCTGAGGATCGCATCTGCTGTTTCTCACAGACACACACACGCACACACGCTAGACTAGTGTGGATACTCTGCCGAATAGTTTTGTGTTTTCTTAAATTTGTGTGTATTTTAAACGCTAGTCATGTTGACAGCTAAAGAAAGGACATCAGCTGAATATATAGTAAATATTACTTGCACACATCGTTATTGTTTGTCTGTGTTTGTTGTTGTTGTTATTCATAACAAGAAACAACAACTATGTTAATACCAATATTTGTTTTGATCAAAATAATGTAAACATCTAATATTGCATTACATATTGTTTGCTGCTATTAATAGTATTAAGATTTATTGTTGGTGAGTCAATTAGTAGTAGCAAAGACTTTAGAATACACAAGACACGTCAGTCGTATTTGAATAGGGTAAAGTGTAACGTCGTGGAAGTGGTGTTAGTGAGGCCAGCAGGGGGCGCTCAACCTGTGGTCTGTGTGAGTCCTAATGCCCCAGTAAAAGTGAAAGGGACACTATACTGTCAGTGGGCACCGTCTTTCGGATGAGACGCTA
This sequence comes from Danio albolineatus, assembly GCA_903798035.1. Lineage (NCBI taxonomy): Eukaryota > Metazoa > Chordata > Actinopteri > Cypriniformes > Danionidae > Danio > Danio albolineatus. The sequence goes on from CAIGQQ010026931.1 coordinate 81,190, forward strand.
AACAGAGATCCTGACTCTGTGGTCATTAAAAATCCCATGGCACTTCTCGTAAAGAGTAGGGGTGTAACCCCGGTGTCCTGGCCAAAGTCCCTCAATCGGCCCTTACGATCATGGCCTCCCAATCATCCTCATTCACCGAATTGGCTCTATCACTGTCTATCCACTCCGCCAATAGCTTGTGTGCGCTGGGCGCACTGGCACCGTTGTCCTGTGGCTGCCGTCGCATCAACCAAGTGGATGCTGCACACTGGTGGCACACCCCTCATGATTGTAAAGCGCCATACACGATAAATGCACAATATAAATACACATTACATTAGGTATCGGTGACATATGGAATACTGTTTCCAGGTCACTAAAGTCGCTACTAATCTGAATTGAGAAAATGTTCGTTTATGATCCCTTTTTCATCCTATCACGCATTAAAGTGAATTTTATATAAAATCATTCTGTATAATCTCTGGACATACTGCATCACAAGTACCAAAGTTTTTTACAATAAATTACTCATCAAATGGTAATAATAAATGTTTACAAAGCGATGTATTACTTTCGAAAATCACGATCGCTATATATATATATATATGCTTGGACACGGAAGCCGCTTGTTTGTCACACTAAACAAGCGGATATGGTGAATAAAGCCCCACCTAATATGTAGTGTAGGAGCCAATCGTCAATCCCTATAGACTGGCAATACTCCAGGGGAGGGGCTTGGACCAAACGTGAGTCTCTGCAGATTTTGTGTGATTTGGACATTTAAAAAAATGAAACAAAAGAGACAGTTGTTTAATTTTATTGGTGATCTCTAAAATCAAATTCAAACGTAAGCTTGGCAAGCAGTTTTGGAGAATTTGATGTTTCCCTATTCAAACAGAATGCCCGAGCATACAGACCGAGAGGAGTTTCAAAGATGGCCGCCGAGTGAAATGACTTGCTTTAAAGGGACTTTAGTAGAAGTCTGTCATCTTTATTACTATTATTTTTAATAAAATAAATAAATAAAATCAATCATAATATCAATGAAAGGACTTAAATATATATAATCTATGCCAGTGGTTGTCAAGCTTTTTTCACCAAGTACCACCTCAGAAAAAATTGTCTCTCCAAGTACCACCATAATAACGAGTATTGAAGTACAGTAGCGTAGTAGGCCTAAATAAGCAGCTATTATAAAAGGTTTAGCCTATTAAAATTTATTTACTGATCACATCTGTGTTATCAGACGCGTCAAAGGGTTAAAAGTGTTAATTTTTTAAACTTTAAGTATTCAGTGATTCCTCCGCGTACCACTAGAAGGAAGCTTGTGTACCACTAGAGGTACGTGTACCACAGTTTGAGAACCACTGATCTATGCAATATATTATCAATTTTACTGTTATTGTTATTATTAACTAATATATACCAACCATAACAACAATTACTTCTTTAAATGTCCAAATGAATGTATTCAAATTGCTATTCTCCTCTTCCTCATCTATTATTAATACCAAGATTTGTTGTGCTTTATTATTCGTATTAAATTAACAATAATAATAAAGGAAAATGGTTATAATATATAATAAAAATGGTTAAAAACAGTTATAATATACAATAAAAATATCATTATTGTTGTTAATTATAATAATACAGCATTTAATATAAGATAAATACAATATATTTATTAATATATTAATAATAAAAAATATATATATATATATATATATATATATATATATATCATCCTTATAGCATTACAATTATTAATCATTTTTTGGTCATTTATTAAATATATTATTATTCAATACATTATATTAAACTTTTTTTTTTATTAAATATATTAACATATTACTGGTCGATTATCATCACTACTCTTATTTTAATGTAAGCTTGGTTCCAAAAAAAATTATAATAATCAAAATAACGTTTAAAATTGTAATCTCGACACCATTCGACCATGTGCGTTCATTGCTACAAACAAGCTGAAACTGTTCATTTGTCAATGAATATCAACCAAACCTGAATCATCACGACAGGCCCAAGCAGAAAGCCATCAAACTTCTAAAGCACCAAAAACATCATTTAAACATCTTTATAAGTCAGCCTACACAGGGCTAATTATAGCTCACATTAAACTAGTCCAAGACAAAGTGTTAACTATGAAAAGGAATGACACAGCGGCTTCATGAGCTCAGTGGATTATTTATGTAGCTAATGTCAACGTGCAAATGCTAACACTACACCGCAAAGCCGTTTGTGGCATCAAGATGCAACTTCAGACCGTGGCAATTTCTAACGCATGTACTTTCCCCATCAGCAGCGAGAGCATACTTTTGGCGCGAGTATGCAAATTGATACTCGTTCGCCGTTTCATGCTCAGCCACAATGAGCCACAGACTCACAGGGCCACTTCCGAACAAGCTCGAAGCCAAAAGTACATACGGATCCGTACACATTACGATCGACCGGCGTCCCAACACAATGGGGCCGCAGAGGCCACATCAATGAGCCATTCACCAACATCAAGCCCCTTTTAGCCTCTTTGTGCCCGGAGACGCAGATTAATAAAGACCTGATGGAACGGAGCTAATGAGCTTCTGGGTCAGAACCTGTCTGAGCTGGAGCCATGTGGTCCGGGGTGTCCCGAGAGATCTGGACTCAAGGAAGTCATAAATAGTCCTTTGACCTCTCAAACATGGGAACTGAAAAGCAGGCTGGGATCAGGGGATATTCTCGCAGTACACACAACCCCGGAGGCACTGCCTTCTTCCAGAGAACTGCCATAAAATAATTCAACACTGCTGAGAATCTCAACTCAAATTTCTACCGAAGAGCATTAGCATATATGCGGCCACAAACATATAGATGCATGCAAACGTTTGAGAAGGTGCATCTCTTGTTGGGGCAACATACAAGAGCTGCAAACGGTACAGGAAACTGTTTCTCAAAATGAAAGCAAGTTAAAGGGATTGTTCACCCAAACATGAAACTTTCTTCAATACTTAACCCTTACGGTATGTGCTGTTGGGGATGTTTTAATCCACTCTGGGGTGATTTTATGTCTTAATTTGGCCATGCGTTTCAACTAGCAGAATTTAGTGGCAAACCCTTTGGGAAAATGCTTTGAAATGTTTAAAGGACTCAACGATCAGTGGTGTAAAGTAACTCATTACAAATACTCAAATGACTGTAGCTGAGTAGTTTTTATCAGGAATTGTACTTTAAGTAGTTTTATAAATGTGTACTTTTACTCTCACTTAAATACATGTTTAGTGCAGTATCAGTACTTTTACTCCACTACTTTCCTTTAACCTGCAGTCACTACTTTATTTCTTCTCATCAATGGGGATTAGAAAAGTCAGTCCTGTGATTCCTGTCCAATCAAATCACACATAGAAGGTAATTCGCATCGTAATGAATTACCTTAAGACATGTGCGCTTTATAATTGCAGGAAACTGTTGGGAAGTATTAAAAGTGTCCAAGATGTGTAAAATCTTTACACGCGTTGACCTGGAGACTGTTTAAATGCATGTCACTGATGAGAAGATGACGGATGTTTACTGTATGATGACCGAAATGGCCTTAAAAACCCATTAGGCAAAAGACGTCAACATGACATCAGACTGACGTTGTTCCCAGACGTCATGGGGACGCTACATTTTGTTTGGAAATGAAAATCAAGTTGACATCAGAACTCGACGTCCGGCCAACGTTAATGTCCAACCTAAAACCAACCAAATATCAACATCTAATGATGTTTCAACTATGACGTCTAACAGATGTTGCATTTTGGTTGCAATAACTGATATTCATATAATAAAATGTCAGTGTTTGACGTCAATATGACGTTGGTTTAAGATGTTGGCTCGACGCTGCATTTTGGTCACTTTCCAACACAACCTAAAATTGAGCAAATATCAACGTCATTTGATGTCATTATTGAACGTCAAAATATCGTTGTCCTTAGAAGCTGGCTAGACATTGAATTTTGGTCACCTGCTGTCACGACCCAAGTCTAATCTAATATTAACGTCTTATGACGTTGTGTGTCTGCTGGGCAATAACTAGATGCACTACAAAATGTTACATTTACACACACGCATATACAAAACGCATGCGCAATTTGCATCAGCTTTTTACAGCGTAATACTCACTACTCTTGAGTACTTTTGAAAGGGCTACTTTTTTTCTCATACTTTGAGTAATATTTACAACAGATACTTTTACTCTACTTGCACTACATTATTAGGCAAGTAATGGTACTTTTAGTTGAGTATGATTTTCCAGTACTCTTTCCACCACTGTCAACGATACACTCTGGGCTTTTGTTATGTTCGGAATGAAAACATCCACTGAATTAAACTGCTGTAAGAATGCATCATATTCAATTTATTATTATTATTATTATTATTATTTTATTTATTTTTTGGATTAATCTGTTAATCAACCTCAGTCCTGATCAAAACTACTAAATCGTTTAGAAAATTACAGGGTTTTAACTCTTTAATTGGCGAATTCACAAATGATGTCACTGTATTGGTGAAAAAACACACAAAATGACGTTGTTGATTGTTGGTGGTTTTCCCTGTTGGAAAGAGGTAAAATTAGCAATTTTAAAAAGCTTATTTTCTGGATTTTATATGGAATATCCATGATGCCAATATCCCATTCCAGCACATCCCAAAGGAGCTTTATTGGATTGAGATCTGGTGACTGTGGAGGCCATGAGTGCGGTGAACTCATTGTCACGTTTAAGAAACCAGTATGAGATGATTCACACTTCAGACATGGCCTTATGATATACCATGCGAATGTCGCAGTGGAAATCGAGATTCATCAGATCAGGCAATGTATTTCCGATCTTCTTTTGTGCAATTTTGGTGAGCCTGTGCAAACTGGAGCCTCAGTTTCCTGTTCTTAGTTGATAGGAGTGACACCCGGTGTGCTCTTCTGCTGCTGTAGCCCATCCACCTCAAGGTTTAACTTGTTGTGCATTCAGAGATGCTCTTTTGCATACCTCGGTTATAACAAGTGGTTACTTGAGCCAACAGTTTCTGAAATACTCAGACTACCCGTCTGGCACCAACAACCATGCCATATTCAAAGTCACTTAAATCACCTGTCTTCCCCATTCTGATGCTCGCTTTGAACTGCAGCAGATCGTCTTGACCATGTCTACATGCTTAAATGCTTTGAGTTGCTGCCATGTGATTGGCTGATTAGAAATTTGCATTAACGAGCAGTTGGACAAATGTATCTAACAAAGTGGCTGATGAGAGTATGTGTGTGCGCGCCCAACATATGTATATTTATAACCACCTCAGAGAATTATGGGGGCTATGACTGGGGGTCAGGGGCTGAAAAGTTTGGGAACCCCTGCTTTAGGTAATAAAAGAACACACTGTACTAGGTTTATTGGCAACTTTGTAAAGTATTACCAAAACAGACGTAGACATTATAAGACCGCATAATAAAAAAGTGGGAGTTATAGCAAGCAGAACTGGCACCTTAATTTCTTTATTCCAGGAAATTATGCACCACAGCAAACAACAAATAACATCAACTGAAGTAAAACTTTAAATATTAAAACTAAAAGTCTGGTCAGTGTTCATCTACAGCTCATTTATCTGATGGTGGTCATTGATCAAGAGGAATATGAGATGCGGAGAGATAGAAACAGCGAATGATTTCCTGATGGACTTTATCGATCGCCATTAACAGAGTAAAGCATCCACCCAGCATGCCTCAGCACAAAGCTCAGCTTGGGATTGTGTTTCTTAATGTAAAAGATCTGAAGATGTTTTATGTTCTGGACATTTGCTCTTTTATGATATGATAAGCAGGGGACAGGATTGCAAAAGGTCTCCATGCAGTGATTTGAACTTTGGTCACCCAAAGCATAGTGAGAAAGCATGACTACACATTTAAGAAGTCTTACAGGTCCAGTAGTGAAAACAAGGAGGCGTATAATAAATGGAGAAAACGGTTAGTCTTCCTATTCATCTCAATGGCAGTTGGTGGCTGGACTATGCTCTCATCTTGTCATCACTGGCTGATGGTAATGGCTGATTTGTGTGGAAATAGAGCTGATAATCTTACTGTGGACGTGCTCAGATTGAGTGCATTGATCCTAATAACAACTAAAGCAGCAGTTTGTGGCTTGCAGGCAGATGTGAAACAGAAGCTCTTGACAACAGTTTCAACTACACAATCTCTAAGATCACACAGTAAGATGCTGAGAGCAGTCAAGGATTTACTGATGGCAAGGTGACTCATTGGGTAGCACTGTCGACTCACAGCAAGAAGGTCGATGGTTCGAGTCCTGACAGGGCCAGTTGGCATTTCTGCATGGAGTTGGGTAAACAAAATTGGCCGTAGTATATATGTGTGTGTGTGTGTGTGTGTGTGTGTGTGTGTGTGTGTGTGTTTCCCAGTATGGGGTTGCAGCTGGAAGGGCATCCGCTGCATCAAACATATGCCGAATTAGTGGGTGGTAGTTCATTCCACTGTGGCGACCCCTGGTGAATGAAAAAATCCTTTAGGTGGGAAGTCTTCATTTTAATTGGAAGCACAGGTGGATAGAAGGTTTTATTTTTATACTTACCTTACTAACCTACCTACCTACTTACTACATTACTTATTACTTACCTACTTACCTCCCTACTTACTTTATTTTGCACAGTGCAAGAGACTGACAGAAACAAAATTGGGGTTGGAAAAGGTCCCCAAACCAAACTGCAATCTACATTTCAAAGCAATCCCCAACACAGGCAGACATTCTTATAACCAATATAAATGGGCAAACAAAAAGCAAAGACCAAGACAACAGGTCAAAAAGGAAAATCCTGACGTTTGTGTGAATAAACATGATGGCTAGCATCAGTTTATCATCCCATATTTCTGAGCTAAATTACAGGCCAGTGCACAGAACGATGGTGACATGGTGGCTCAGTGGTTAGCACTGTCGACTCACAGCAAGAAGAACACGCTAGTTCTAGTCCCAGCTAGGCCAGTTGGTATTTCTGTGTGGGGTTTGCATGTTCTCCCCAAATTCGCGGGGGTTTCCTCCTGGTGCTCTGGCTCCACACAGTCCAAAGAAAGGCGAATTGGATAAAGTAAATTGGCCGTAGTGTATGAGTGTGAATGACTGTGTATGGGTGTTTCCCAGTACTGGGTTGAGGCTGAAAGGGCTGTGTTCATTCCGGTGTGGCGACCCCTGATGAATAATGGGACTAAGCCGAAGGAAAATGAATGAATGAAAACACACCAGGATGATTTTCGGTCATGCTTTTGACTAACATGAAATGCCCTTGACTCAAATGGCAACGAGCATGCGCACTAATATGCAAAATGGCAGGCATAAAGGATTTGTTTTAAATGCCTCTGGCACTTTTATGGTGTGGCGCACTATTAAAAACTGGCTGACCAATGAGATTGGCACTTTATGTAAATCTAAAATCATTATGTTTTCACTGGAACAAACTGTGATGAACAATGAGTGGCATTACCCATTTTTACACCTTTTTAGTTTTTTTAAGTTGCTATCCCTCAGCCTTTGTGTCACTCTCTCTTCATTTTCAGTGTGCTTACTGTCGAAAACACCAAAGATAAGCCTCATGTTGTCAGGGCAGGATGCCCATGGCAGGTCAGGAAAAAGAGAGAAACTCCACACACACTGACTGTGACATTCCTCATGAGCATCCAAAGTCTCCAAAGTCAATCTTTTCCTATTACTCTCAAGCACGGCAGGAAGGAAGAGTGCAGGAAGGAAGAGCAGGCACCTTCCAGAAGATGAAACGTTCCCGTTAAGTCGTGAATCTCCATTTCATCCAATTAGTTCGCATGATTTTCATAGTACCCAGACAGGACTTTAAAGAAAGCTTCTGATCTCAAAGCTAATCTTTCTGGTCAGCTAGCTTAGTGTTTCCCAGCCGTTCCCGGAGGGACACCAACAGTACAGATTTTGGCTTCCTTCACTGACCCATTAACTTCAGGTTTTGGAGTCTCCTCCAATGTTCTGATGAGTTGATTCAGGTGTGTTGATTAGGGAGAGGTTGAAAATGTGTACTGTCGGTGTACCTTCAGAAACAGGGTGGAGAGACTGCTTGCGAGTTCATAACTTTCTGTACGCCTTAGCGATTGGAACAAACCAATATAACTCTCAGGTCTGATCAAAGGTTCGCCCTGAGAAGCACCCTTTGAAATGTCATTGACGGCAGTGTGGTTTTCCTGCAGAGCTTCTGAGTTGTGATTTGCACTGCTAACCGACCGCAGTACGCTTGCCCTGCATTCACTTCCTGTCACATGAACTTTGACCCAAACAACTGTGGTCTTTGCCCTGCTGGGTCACGTGCCCCGTATGAACTCAACGGATGACAACTTCATGGATGCAAATTGCTCGAGTTCATCTCAAAACGCATCTTTCGGCAAGTGGAAATTGAACATGCCGATTGGCGTGATGCAAAGACAACCTGTCCCTGAGTCTCAGTGTCTGTTCCTCTGAAAGACAGCAGTCGCTCACTCCCACACTCTCTCTCTTCCTCTCCTGTCTAACCACAATGTGTCTGCTCGCTCTGCCAACCCTACTAGTGCAGTCAAAACAGAGGGAACGCAAACAATGATGAAAGAACAATGCAAAGAGGTGATCGAGAGGTAAACCTCAGCAAGTGTGTGATGCATTAATTGATGAAGTTGTTTTTAAAACCGTTTGAGGTTTGTCTCTGTAACTGGTGACGTCATGAGGTGAATGACAAGATGTTTGGCCAGACATTTTCCTGTTTGCTCATCTTCGGTCCTCTCTTTTTGAATGCGTCTCAGACTGTTCCACTCGTCCGTTAGCCCTCTTTCTCCTTTCTGACTTCCTGCCTCCAGCTCTCTTTCCGCATGTGTGTCTTGTGTGAACTGTGTCCTTGCTGTTCTGCTGATAATTCTGTTTCCACTTCTCCTGCTTTTCAGAGATGGGCGGGGAGTGTAGAGACAAGCCGAAGAGGACGGAGAGAAATTAGAGAGAGTGTGTCCTGTGTGGTTTCTGATGACACCATATTAGGACACACTGATGAGCCGAAGGATACGGCTCGTCTCCCACCACCCCCATCTCTCACTTGCTCCCATTTCAATTTAAAGCTTTGCTGGAATGACAAAAACTGTTTGGCATTGTCCAAGCATTGAAAAAAAGGACGGAGGAACTGTGTAGTAGAGGACTTCGAGGCCAGCACAAAGTCTTAAGCAGTTCACAACCTGTTAACGTTCAGAAAACATGTCGAAATCGGTGCTCTGGTGGTTTTATTAACCTTTGTATACCCAAAGTTCGCACTTCATTTGGTAGCTACTCTTTTCAGCTTGCTGTTGATGCTTGGATTCATCTAAAGCAGACGTTAAAGCTAAACACTTTCATTCAACTATCATCCTTTAAAAAAAACTAAAAATTGATCCAGTTAATAGTACAAGACCACTGAGCTTGTTTTCAGTTTTTCCTTGGTTTTATATGTTTTTATCTGCATTTGTGAAGTTGTTATTGTGTTGTGTCCTGCTGCTTCGTTTCTGCTTTTATGTTACCTCTTCACCAGGTCGTCATTGTAAATGAGAACTGGTTCTCAATTGACTTACCTGGTTAAATAAAGATTATTATTATTCGTAATTATTGCAATGATCAGATCACTTCTTTGAATATGGGTTAAATGCATAGACACCCTTTTGAAATGTAGACTATATATTGTATAACTGCAGTTTAAAGGTGCAAAAAATCTGAAAATCTCTTCACATTCCAATAGTAATGATTAAAGTAAATGACCCAAATGTATTTATATGTATTTTTATATTCTGGGTAAGGCATAAGACAAAAAAAAAGTTCATCCAATAAAACATTGTCAGGCCAATAATTCCCATAGTTTTGATAAAGTAGCCCAAACTGTTTGTCAACAAATGTAGATTTGTAAGGGTGCACGTGCGCCACATTCACGTTCACACAAGAGAGTGTCAGCAGTAAAAACAAATGCTGAATTGAAACTTTTTAAAATCCTGAATTAATATTGGAGTTACTTTGGCTGAAGTATTTCTTTTAGACAGGTAATGTTATGTTTTAAAACAATTATTATTCACGCAAAGCTTATGTGGATTATGTTACGAATGGGTTATATGCACAGTAGTGTTGCTTCAATTTCATAAGGGACCTTTAACAGCATCGATAATGTCAATTTTTATTTCGTTTAACAACAAAACATAAGTAAACAGCACTATTCCACCTAGCCTTCTTTACTGAGCAGGGCTCGAAATTAAGCTTTTTGCTTGGTAGCACTGGTGCTCCTAACTTTAAAAATGTAGGCGCACCAGACAAAATTTAGTCGCACCCACCAATTATGAACACCATTGCTAAGTTTTATATAAACAGATTTATTGCATTTGAAATCAACACTAATGAAACTAACAAGCAAAAAAAATATATATATATATATATATATATGCTTGCGTGAGGAAAATATATCTCAACGAAATCCCGTTATCACTAGAAAATACATTTTTATAACATAATTGAGTGACCAAAAGATACATGGGCGGACCGTTCACCGTCCCTGCACGCACTACTTGACATGAATGAATCTGTTAACGTGCTGTGTTCTCACGGGTGATGTCTGATATTGCACAGTTGCTTTTGATATATACATTATTATTTGTATACGTAATTTTAATAGCAATACCGGACTCTTTATGAGCTGCAATATTAGTTTAATCTTAGTCCATGCAAGCCCTTTTGCGATGGTGTACGTGGTGTTAACTTTTACTTATGGCTGCACAGCTGACAGCATCTAGCGATTAAATGAAGGATTCAACAGAACATCTCGTGCTTAAAATGTGTAGATGTGGCAGACAGTTACCTGAAAATTCCGTCCCACAGACTTTACAGTGAATGCTTTAGTTATTTTCATAGCGAACTTGAAGCCAATGGACAAATGTAGATTGTGGATTAACATTCACCGCAATATCAGTAATTAGATGTGCCATTATTTGTTGCTTTAGGTGTTTTCTAAAACAAAATCTGATGGTGTTGTTGTCATTCTCATCTTCAGCGCTTTACATGCTCGCGGTTGTAGCTTTCCTGTCATCTGAAGGCAGAAGGCGTTGACTAAGTGATTGACAGCTGATTTTAACCAATCCATTCGCAATCAGTTCTAGTGCAGTGGGCCAATAAAAAGAGCGCGAAGGCGGGGCAAGCATTGCAGTCTTTGTTTACTGCAGCAAGTTGACATGACAACAGTTTTAAACAGTTCTTGAGCGCTGCCTTTCAAGTGCAAAGATGCGTTCTGTGTGAATGTGTCCTAAATCTGCGCATGCGGGGAACATTTTGCAGTGAAAACCAGTCGCACGCAACAATTTTATGAACTCACACAAATGCTCCCAAATGTATTTTGAGGTCGCATAGATTCAATTTCAGGCGCATATGCGACCAAAACGGTCGCAATTTCGAGCCCTGCTGAGGTCAAGTTGGTTTTATACTCGCATCACATTGGTTCCTTTTTGAACAACGACAACCTGTGACGCGATCCCTATATTGTTTACCATGCTACTTTGAATATATTGGGTCTGAAATAGGAATGTCAGTATGGCTTAGTAATAAGTGTAATTCCCGCACGCCGCCGGCTAAACACTAAGCATCCAGTTGTTGCTTTAGGAGAGAGTGAGACTATAATCAAGCACATTATGAAAAGCTTTGCTTGATAACTAGACAACTGAAAACGTGCTAGATATAATACAGTTTTTCGTTTAGAATTGTAGTATTTTCAAGTACTATAAAGTTTTCTAACTGGTAAATGATCTAGTGGGTTGATTATTGTCATCTTTAAGGTGCGCGTTTATGAATTCAGGAGTCGTGGATTTGGACAGCATGGGAGAGACTCTGTTTCAAATATATTATGCTAACGGATAGCATTATGGCAGATCACCTACTGCACCTTCAACTATGTATATATACTGTCCTCCCTATTGACCTTATTCTTCATGTACAATCAGACAGCCATTGGAATCTTTTTGGGTCGAGACTTCCGGTCTTATTTACTTACATTGGCTTCTAGATGTTACAGAAAGCTCCTTATGCTGCAAACTGATATTTTCTTATTAGATTATTCTACTTTTTATATATAGTCATGTTTGTAGAAGAAGCCGTTTTCTGTCGTTTATTATTCCTAGTCATTTCTCCGGCGACTGAAACAGAAGTTCTAAAACAATCATAAAAGCGAGCGCACTTTCATATTGAAGAACAGGGTCAATACTCAACAACTGTAATATAATAATGTGCAGGTTTTCTAAAGCTGCTGGAATGATTATTATTGTATGCTAATAAACGTTTTGAATTAAATCGTAGTCAAAAAACAAGCAATAAATGTGCTAACAAATTCATTTACAGTAAACGTTAATTGGATCATCAAAACCCAAAGTTTAGAATTCGTCAGGGTCAGATGTTCGCAGGCATCCCTCGCTCAGTCTCCCTACGTTCTCAATGTTGTTTTGGTTAGAGGGCTTGAATGCAGCCAGGAAGTGCAAACGGAGTCCCTCTCTCCTCTCCATCTCGCTCGGTAACGCTCTCTCTTTCTCTCTGGTCTTGAGCACACAGGATGACGCACACAGCAAGCAAGCTGCGTCATACTGACACGCATGGACCCACAGCAATGTCCCTCAGCCCAAACAGGGACCAAGATGGATGAGACGCATACTTTTCCTCTTGTTCCTCGACCTCAGACAAGCACAACAGTTTGCTGAATCACTGATACTGACCATATCCAGTCCCAAGAGCACTCTATCGTCCAATTGCATGATCAGGTTTACTGCCTCTGTTCTCACACACAAAATACTGTACCTCATAAACACCCTAATAAGCCACACTGAAACAGCAGCTTTGAATCACCTGTGATTATAGCCTTAATGTTTGTATTGTTTGAATTCTTACATTTGGTGAAATTAAATAAATAAATAAATCACTTTTGTTGGAAAAATACTTATTTTAAGTCCCCTAGAATTAATCAGTTGAGTCTTACCATTTTTTAATTTAATCGGTCACTCTTAGCGTATGGCAAAAGCACATTTAGCTTAGCTTAGCATAAATTATTGAATCAGATTAGACCATTAGCATCTCACTCAAAAGTTAAGAAGTAGTTTAAAGTTGAGTCTTACCATTTTTTAATCCATTCACTTACTTTTGGGGTATGGCGAGAAAACTTTTAGCTTAGCTTAGCATAAATCATTGAATCGGATTAGACCATTAGCATCTCAATATCAAAAATAAGTTTTGAGGGGAGTCTTAAGCTCAGTTTTACTATTTTTTAATCCAATCGGTCACTCTTAGGGTATGGCAGGAGCACTCTTAGCTAAGCTTAGCATAAATCATTGACTCAGATTAGACAGTTAGCATCTTATTTTCAAAAAGTAGTTTCGAGTTGAGTCTTAAGCTCAGTTTTACTATTTTTTAATCCATTCAGCCGCTCCTAGGGTATGGTGAGAGCACTTTTAGCTTAGCTTAGCATAAATTATTGAATCAGATTAGACCATTAGCATCTCACTCAAAAGTTTTAAGTAGTAGTTTCAAGTTGAGTCTTACCATTTTTTTTAATCCATTCACCCACTTTTGGGGTATGGCGAGAAAACCTTTAGCTTAGCATTAATCATTGAATCGGATTAGACCATTAGCATCTCAATATCAAAAAGAAGTTTCGAGGGGAGTCTTAAGCTCAGTTTTACCATTTTTTAATCCAATCGGTCACTCTTAGGGTATGGCAGGAGCACTCTTAGCTTAGCTTAGCATAAATCATTGACTCAGATTAGACCGTTAGCATCTTATTTTCAAAATGTAGTTTCGAGTTGAGTCTTAAGCTCAGTTTTACCATTTTTTTAATCCATTCAGCCACTCTTAGGGTATGGCGAGAGCACTTTTAGCTTAGCTTAGCTTAGCATAAATCGTTGAATCATATTAGACCATTAGCATCTCACTCAAAAATGTCAAAAAGTAGTTTCAACATTTTATGCAGATTGGTGGGTGTAAGTGCAGTGCTTGGTGCTGGGGACTACTTTCAAGCACTAAATAATATCATTGCGCCTGCTGTAGCTATAGTATTCAAACAGTCTAGCAACAACTGAAGGCAGAGTAAATCTTTTAGTTCCTTTTCGCACTTCACAGGTTTAATTAAAATGGACTCTGGTGCTCTAATTGCTCTGTCAGTGCACTTCACTTTAATGAAACGTGTGAACCCTTATTCATATGAAACAAGTGGAAAGAGGCAGTGGAAAATATGGGTTTTGGTCTATTGACTGTCAATCTCTGGTGTGGTTTGACTGAAATATGAATTTGACACCAAGCAAAAGCACCTAAAGAAACCAAACACAGCACATGCAGTCTTAAGATGTAACCATAACAAGACAAGCAGGTTTGATTTTTTTTTTCTCGTTAATTTTAACATTTCATCTCAGTGCAGGTTTTAGAAATGCAGTGTCCTGCAGCAGATCTAAGATCTTCATGAGGTTGCATCTAATAAAAATACCAATACCTGTACAGTATACACAAACAATCGGTGCATTTAGCCCTGGACACAGCATTCATGGCTTGTGCTTTGATTCTTTGGTATTTTCTGATGCAAAATATTTATCAAGGGTGTGAGTTAAGTGCAAGTTAAATGGCAGTGTGAACTTTAACACTGTGTCCTAACTACACACAACTCGATGGAGACTCCAGCAACAAGCAATTTGGCTGTCCAGACCAGACATGACAAGAAACATTTAAATACAACACATTTAAAAGCACAAAATAGCGCACTAGTCTAGCACTCCCAATAAAACTGACAGGTTTATCATATAATTAACAAATAATAAACCTCATTAACATCATTAAAATGACATGCTGAGTGACTGATGGTGTTGCTTTGCATTGAGTCACAGCTCTAGCACTCCTGTTTAAACTATGTTTGCTTGTTTTTTCTAGATCAGGGGTAAACAATCTGCCTTTTCATCTTAAAATAGTAATCAAACTCATACTGGTAGGATTCGAAGTTGAATACAGCACATAATCAGTACCTGAGGTGTTCATTGTTATAGTAGATTAGGCTGTTGCTTAACAGCAACGTCAGAAATAGAAACCATTTCTAAGGCCCCGTTTACACTAGTGTGTTTTCGTTTTAAAACGCATAAGTTTTGCTACGGTTACGCCATCCGTCCACACTACGCCGGAGTTTTCGAGGTGCGAAAACGGAGCGTTTTAGAAACGCTGGAGAAAGCGTTTCCATTCTAAAACGCTCTTGTTGCGTCTCAGTGTGGACGTGGGAAAACGCAGACTTTCGAAAACAGAGGCGTGGCTGCTAAGATCCGCTACGTGATTGGGGCTTTGGGTCATTGCGTATCCTTCCCTTATTCGTCAAGCGCACGTGGCTATAACGTCACCGGCAGAGGGAAGACCAGCCTTCACTGTAAACACTGTATTTTCAAGCCATGGATGTTTTATATTCATTTGTTACTTTAAGTAACAACTCGACCTCGTCGTCTGTCCTCAAAAAGACCTCTCTTGCTTTCTTTGCCATCGCGTTCATCGTTCAACCAGCGTTTGTTGACTAACAATAACCAAACGCCGAGCGAGACACGTGCTTCCTGTTTATACTTGAAAGCGCATGCCCAGAGTGCGCTGACGGTGCGCGAATGGTCACGTGATATACGTTTCTGGTGGAGTAGTGAAGACGGAGATCTTTTGAGACGCTGAGTGAAAACGCTAGTGTGGACACGGATCGTTTTCATGCTAAAACGCCGTTTTAAAACTAAAACGCACTAGTGTAAA
>CAIGQQ010026932.1:0-25349 GCA_903798035.1 Danio albolineatus
AATGAAAAAATTGTGTTTATTTATGATTATAAAATTCATAAACCTACCCAAATGAAAACAAATACAGTATATAGTAAAAGTATATATACAAATATACAGAATATACTATATATATAGACCATTTTGAGGGATGTAAACAATAACAATGGTCCTGACCTATTTCCTGTTAAACTTTTAAATTTCCATAGCTCCTGGGAGTCCATAAATCTCCACATATCGATAAATAAAGTTACAATAGCTGTTATAAAATCAGGTAATGATTGAATCGACTCTTGTTACAGAAATGAAGTAGTTTGACAACAAGCAGGAAATGTTCATGGGCCAATGACATCACCACATTGAAATGGTCTATAGTATTTACAACTCCAGCATGCTGTAGTATTAATTATAGCAAACTGATGAACTGTAATAAATACTGTAGTATACCTTAGCTTTTACTACAGTAAAATGTACTGTATTGTAGTAAAATATACCCTATAGTTGCAGAAAACTACAGTATTGGGTAATTTGTATATATTACTATAGTAGTACCATAGCAACTACAGAATAACCACAATGGGTTAATTCAAACACTTTGCAAAATCGCATTGTTCAAAAACACTACAGTATTGGCTATAAATGACTTTAGTATTCTTAATGTGTGTTGTCCTTATGCAATTGTAAATTCTCCTTCTGTCCTATTGTAGGTGGGTCTGAACGTACTGATCCAGAAATCCAGCAAGTTTAACCCTGCCACCAGACTCTTCATACAGAGGTTTATCCCCTTCCCTGCTGTCGGTGTGTACAGATACAGAACCACGTACAGTATTTCTCTTGATTCAGCACTCTTCAGTGCTAAACTGCTTGAAGCTCCACCTGCTGACTGTGTGAAAGCATAGCACTTACAGTCACTACATTCAAAACACAATGTCTTTCAGTCTCTTATGCACACAATGTCTACATTTGATCAGAAATAGAGGTTAAAAAAACACTCAAAACATTACTTTTGCTGTTTGTTCAAACTAATTATTTAAAATGAGTTGAAATCAGGGCCGCTGTGGCTCAGTGGTTAGGACTGTCGTCTTACAGCAAGAAGGTCGCTGGTTTTAGTCATTGGCGTGGGTTTCCACCAGGTGCTCCGGTTTCCCTCACAGTTCAAAGACATGCGCTATACAGTAGGTGATTTGAATAAACTTTCAAGAGTTCACACTTAGCTGATGATTGATTATGAAGAATTTTTGGCATGTTGTTCCGGGAGAGAGCCCTGAGCTCAGGGCTCCCTTCCATTGTAGGGCGAGAGGGGAGTTTGAGCTCAGGTAGATCTCGAGAACTCCCTGCTGTAGTAGCTAAGGAACAGATAGTGATTGCTCTTAAGAGATAACTACTTACTGGGAGCATGTCTATGGTGCCGATTTGGATTAGTCAATTAACTTATGTTGCATGTTTTTGGATGTTGGGAGAAAACCGGGGGACCCGGGGGAAACCCACGTGAGCACAGGGAGAAACTGTGCGTGTAAACTCCGCACAGAAATGTCGGCTGGCTTGGTAAGGACTAGAACCAGTGATGTTCTTGCTGTGAGGCAACAGTGCTAACCACTGGGCCACCGTTCCACCCATCTAGGAAAGGAGGAGGAGTAGGGGTGAAAGGGGGGATACTTTAAAACAAAGATGCCTGTGATATGGAACTTAGGGTATGTGGTGAATCATGAAATGGCTAATGCAGGACCAGCTGTGTTCATTCATAAGCAAATTGGATGTAGTGTGTGTGTGTGTGTGTGTGTGTGTGTGTGTGTGTGTGTGTGTGTGTGTGTGGGAAAGAGTGTGTATGGGTGCTTTCCAGTACTGGGTTGCAACCCAAAGGGCGCTGTGTAAAACATAAACTGGAATAGTTGGTGGTTCATTCCACTGTGGCGACCTCTAAAAAATCACAGATTTATGCCAAACTTCCTTCCGTCAGCAGGTGGCGCTATGATTGTGACTCAATATTGACATGTAGATGTCTTTAGGATAGGAATCTTATTGAACGTGAATTTTCAGGCAGGTCAGTTTTAAGTACTTCCTCCTCCATGGCGAAGAACTGCTCTTTATCAGTCCGCCACGGACACGCCCTTCAAGGAAAATTTTAGATCTTCACAATCTAACATCACAAGGGCCTTTGGATTAGACTGACAAAACTTGGATTCGAAATAATAACATTTGTTGGAGGAGTTTGTTACATTGTAAAACATGTCATTTCCTGTGCCAGCAGGTGGCGCTATAACTGTATCTGTATATTGGCATGTAAACGTGGACAATGTATGCCTGAACAACTTCCTGTTTCGTGGCGAATCATCAAAGTTTGAGAGGCCGCCACGGACACGCCCTTCGACGAAAACTCTAGATCTTTGTAAATTAACGTCGCCAAGGCCTTTAGATGACAATTTTGGTGTTGATCTGATTAAATCCCTAGGAGGAGGAGTTAAAATATGATGCCTGGAAATGAGAAAAATGGCACTTTTTCTGCAGAGGAAGTTAAAAATATCCAAGCTCCTGTTTGGTTTGAGATTTCGCTCTAAGAGACTTTTTTGTAGGGTTTGGCATGTTTGACATGTGTGCCAATTTGCGTACATGTGCGTGAATTGTAGCTCGGGGGGCCACTCCGTCAAATGTGCATAGGTGGCGCTGTCGAGCTATTTTGCCACACCCACTTCCGAAACCCATAATAAACGTGAATTTTCGCCACTTCTGGGGCTTGTGCAAAGTTTCGTAAATTTTCAAGCATGTTTAGACCCTCAAAATCACGATTCATTCTATAGAAGAACAACAAAAGAAGAACTAACAAAAGAAGATACTTCAAGAAATGCTGAAAACCTGTAGTCACTAGCTGCGTCCCAAATGACACACTATGCACTATGTACCTATGCGCTTACACACTCAACAGCATAGTATATGTGTGTAGTGTCGTCCCAAATAGAACTAATGACTTTTTGACTAAGCGGAAGTTCAAACCGTTTCCCTTATGACGTTTGACGGTTGTCAAATCAGTGAAATAAATGACTAAAATAGCAAATAATACCTGGCATGAGTATAACCGCATTCACCATCGGGAGGTGCTATAATCACTCTCATAGGACAATTTTGCTTTCACAATCCAAAATAAATAAAGTTATCCACATATGTGCCCAATAGCGACGCCCCTTCCGCTACCTGAGCAAAGTGGCAGTCGTTGAGTGCGTGAAGTGTCCATCCTTACACACTTCATATTACCGGTTAAATGAGTGCATCATCCGGGAAAAGTTTTCAGTGTGAACCCACTTACACTATTTCTACTAAAAAATGGCATAGAATAGTGCATAAGTATGCGATTAATTTCATTGTACTTTTTTGTCCTACTATGGTTGTCAATTGGTACCGCTTTTCAACATTCTTCAGAATATCTTCTTTTGTGTTCACCAGCAGAAACTCAGACAGCTTTGGAACTTGTGGAGAGAATGTAAATGATTAGAGAATTGTTAGTTTTGGGTGAGGTAACTCTTTAAATATAAAAATAATAGTTTGTACTGAACCCAAACCTTAGAATATGTAAATCTTATATATTACATTATTAACTTAAAGCTGTTTTATTTCAGCTAAGGACATATTTATTAGATTTCTTTTTAAATGTTACTAAAATAACAGTGAAAGATGTGTACATCAGGATGCTTTCGCTTATTCATGCAATATTTACAGACACTGCATGTCATGGTTTTATTTAGCAAGTTCACCATTAATATCTCTGTAATATCTCGTTTGTCATTTTCAGCCAGTGCAAACATCTGCAATGTGGCTCTAATGAGACACAATGAGCTGTCGGAGGGAATCGACGTGTTGGACAGCAATGGGAATGTCGTGGGATCCTCTCGGATTGCTGCCAAACATGTGCGTATGTTTTCCTGAAGCGGGTCACTATCCACTTTGTTTTGTTGTTATTTAATAATAATATGTCTGATTTCCAAATGCACAAAAGTAAAGCTAATCATCATTTTCAGCATATTTGTATTCCTACAAGCTACGATGAACTGTTATGTCTTGTCTTTCTTTTTTTGTGTGTCATAAAATAATTTTGTGATTTTTGTTTCTGTGTTTTTCCTCAGGCACTGATAGAGACGGCACTGACACGAGTTGCTCTACCGTTGCCAATCTTTGTACTTCCACCAATAATAATGGCCTTCTTGGAAAAGTAGGAAGTTACTTTTGATTCAGTTGCATTTGATCTATTAAGGCAGTGGTTCTCAAACTGTGGTACGCGTACCACTAGTGGTACACAAGCTTGCTTCTAGTGGTACGCGAAGGAATCGCTGACTAATTACAGTAAAAAAATTAACACACTTTCAACCCTTTGACGCATACGATAACACTGATGTGATCAGTAAATTGATTTTAATAGGCTAAACCTTTTATTTAAGTGGCTAACAATAATAAATATTCTTAATTACTTGGAGGGACTATTTTTTTCTGAGGTGGAATTTGGAGAAAAAAGCTTGAGAACCACTGTATTAAAGAATAGATTATGATTACATTCGACTTTATAATTATTTATATAACAAATCATCAATTTGAATTCTTTTCCAAATATTTCCCAAGTGCTGTTTAACAGAGAGAAAGAAGTTCACAGATTTTTAAAACATACAAATTATAATAACCAATTTTTAATAAATCGTTTATTTGTGTGTTTGCCATGATGACCTAAGCATTCATTCATTCATTTTCTTTTCGGCCTAGTCCCTTTATTAATCTGGGGTCGCCACAGCATAATGAACTGCCAACTTATCCAGCATTTGATTTACGCAGCGGATGCCCTTCCAGCCGCAACCCATCTCTGGGAAACATCCAGAAACACTCATTCACAATCAGATTTAGCTTACCCAATTCACCTATACCACATGTCTTTGGACTTGTGGGAGAAACCGGAGCACCCGGAGGAAACCCACGCAACCACAGGGAGAACATGCTAACTCCACACAGAAATGCCAACTGACCCAGCCGAGGCTCGAACCAGCAACCTTTTTGCTGTGAGACGAACGTGCTACTCACTACGCCACCGTGCCGCCTGACCTAAGCATTTATTTTTTAATTCTTTAATAACAGTCAAACTAAAAGAAATATATAATAGGAAATACTGCTTTGTTAAACAGCTTTATTGAAATATATAAAAAAAGAGATATATATAAAACAAAATTAAATAAAATATATTAAAAATAAAAATAAATATATATATATATATATATATATATATATATATATAGTTCTCAGCATATATGAGTAAACCCCTCACAAATCTTTTAAATTCATATTTTTAGTAGGATGCAGTACAATATTTTATTTTTGCCTATCATATGCATTAGTGTAGTCAGTACTGAAGCCAAATCTGGAATCGAACAAAATAACTTACTATAATGTTCCAAAAATGAGTATGTGATGTTTATGAAAATGTATATGTTAGAGTAAAATATTAAATACACATTTTAAAAAGAGCAAAAATCAAGTAAACAGAATATATACATATTGAAATTTTTGTTTGTTTCTTATTTTTTTCGATATTTCGCTTGAATTTAAATGTATTCTCTTTCCGTTTTTAAAGATGATTGATTTCAAAAATATTATTTAAATGAACATATTTAGTTAATAAATCTGTTTTGTTCAAATGCACCACAATATATTGCCTATATTCACTGAGAAATAGATCAAAATAAATGGGCTGTACTCATTTATGCCGAACACTGTGTGTGTATATATTACATATATAAATATATATAAATAAACATTCTTTCTACTTTGCACATTCAATCATAATTATAAATTCATTATATAGTAAGATGGCTCATTGTGAAAACATAGTCCTACAAACGTCTCTGGAGACCGCACATTACGTGGTCAGTTACGTAGGGTTGCGTTTCATTTTTTTAAACGAACGATACGGGCGGTGTGACGCCATTTCTTTTCGCGCTTACCAGCCGACCGCTCGTCTCCAGTGGACGACTTTCCCGCTGCAACCAGTTTGTCCCGTTAGCTCGCCGTGTTCGTCGGCGGACTCAAGACGCAGAGAGGAGTTGACCATGATGACGGGGTTCGAGTCCGGTGAGGAGTGCTTTCAGAAAGCAGATAAGACAAAAACAGAATCCAAATAATAAAATAAACCAGTAAATAACAGGGTGAGAATTTGGGAAAGTCTGAAAACGTGGTAAAAATGAGACGAGACGATTTTATTCTGGATTGCTTTTTTGAAAGTTGTTGGTTGGGTTTAGGGAAGTGTGTGGGTGGGTCAGTCGATAAAATTTTGGTTGGGTTTAAGAAAGGGAGAGGGTGGGTCAGTCGATTGGATGGTCAGTCAGCTAAACAGTCAGCCGACAGCGGCCTCTGGTGGGTTTACGCGAGAACAGCAGGCGTGAACGGCACTCGCGAGAGACATTTGAGATCTCAGAAAGCATCCGCAGCGGCCTCTCGTAGATTTGCAAAAACAAAAAGTGCAAAAAGACGTACCTCACGAGACATATTCCGCGGCCTCCAGAAACGTGCTCAGGACTACGTTCTCAGAATGAGCCTGGGTTGTTGTTTTTTTTGATAGTCTACAGAACAAACCATTTTTATAAAATGATTTGCCTAATTAAACTAACTTGCCTAATTAACCTAATTAAGTCTTTAATTGTCACTTTAAGCTGAATACTAGTATCTTGAAAAATATCTAGTCAAATATCATATACTGTCATCATGGCAAAGACACAAGAAATCAGTTATCAGAAATGAGTTGTTAAAACTATTGTGTTTTTCATTAAACAGAAATTGGGGAAAACAATATACAGGAGGGCTAATAATTCTGGCTTCAACTGTACATCAGCCACTATTTTACCATAGTAAATAACATCAAACATCTGATCTGGAGTCTTACTGTCCTCCGTCAGGCTTCCTCTAATGCAGGCTCGTCGCAGGCTGATGCTGCCCGTGCACAGTCTGGTTTGTCTCCTGGTCTTCGGTTTGTCCTTGCCGCTGGCCATCAGCCTCTTCCCTCAGATGTCAGAGGTACTGCAGCAAATCCTGCATCGCTTCTACAGTAAACACTCAATGCGGCGGCTTTCATTTCACCCGTCCACCTCTTGCCATTAATCTTCTCCTGCGTGTGTGCTCTGAATGAGAAATATTTTGCTTGCTAATCATTCTTTGCTCCTCAGATCGAGGCGTCTCACCTTGAGCCGGAAATCGCCATGGCAACAGATTGCAAGGTGTTGACTTACAACAAGGGCCTGTGATGAAGACGAGAGGAGTTTAATCAGCTGCACACGACGGTGCAAACTGCGGCTGTGTCTGAAATCAACACTTATACCCTTAAGTAGTGCACTGTTCGAGGGAGCAGCCATTTGTAGCGGTGTTTGAAACCATAGTGGACGTTTAATCAATCCTACAATGCACAGCGATATTGAGGGTACAATCAACGTACGGTCAATGGTTTGGAAGTCCATTTCTGGCAGGTAAGAATAAAAGCATACCTTTAAATGTCTAAATTATGAGATAAAATGTCCAAATTATGACTTAAAAAGTTGAAGTTACGAGTTTTAAAAAAACAAAAAAGTCTAAATTATAATTTACTGTCAAAATTATAATTTGGAAAGTCAGATTGATGAGATACAAAGTTGAAATTATGACTTTAAAAAGTTTAAATTATGCCTTAAAAAGTTGAAATTATAATAAAAAAAAAATTATGAGATAAAAAGAAATTCTGACTTAGACAAAATTATTATTTATATAGTTGGTTTTAGATAAAAACATTTAAATTTTGACTTAGCAGTTGAAATTATAAGATAAAAGGTCCACATTATGACAAAAAGTCAAATTATGAGATAAAAAGTAAAAATTATGATTTGTAAAGTCAGACTGATGAAATACATGTAGAAAGTATGACTAAAAATAGAAATTATGACTTAAAAAGTTGAAATTATGACTTAAAAAGTTGAAATTATGACTTTAAAAGTTGAAATTATAATAAAAAATGAAATTATGAGATAAAAAGAAAGAAAGAAATTCTGACAGACAAAATTATTATTTATCTAGTTGGTCTTAGATAAAAACATTTAAATGTTGACTTAACAAGTTGAAATTATAAGATAAAAGGTCCACATTATGACAAAAAGTCAAATTATGAGATAAAAAGTCAAAATTATGATTTGTAAAGTCAGACTGATGAGATACAAAGTAGAAAGTATGACTTTAAAAATAGAAATTATGACTTAAAAAGTTGTAATTGGGACTTAAAATTTGAAATTATGACTTAAAAAGTTGAAATTATAATAAAAAATGATATTATGAGATAAAAAGAAAGAAATTCTGACTTAGACAAAATTATTATTTATATAGTTGGTTTTAGATAAAAACATTTAAATGTTGACTTAGCAAGTTGAAATTATAAGTTAAAATGTCTACATTATGACAAAAAGTCAAATTATGAGATAAAAGTCAAAATTATGATTTGTAAAGTCAAAATTACGAGATAAAAACAGTTGATATTCTGACTTAAGGCTGGCTCACACTGTGCGTTTATTTTTTTTATTATTTTTTTTTTATTAAATCCTGAACTATTGTGGCTGGTCAGACTGCATGAAAATGGCTCACGTCACACTGTAAGATTTCAGCTATCAGACTGAATGACATTGAAGACGCGCCAAACACGAAAGAATTTAAACCATTTAAATTATGATGTAGCAAATTGAAATTATGAGATAAAAATGAAATTATGACTTAAAGTCTAAATTCTGATTTACTGTCAATATTATGATTTGTAAAGTCAAAATTATGAGATAAAAAGTTGAAATTATGCCTTAAAAAATATGATTTAGCAAATTGAAATTATGAGATAGAAATAGTTTAAATTCTGACTTAGTCAACATTATGATTTATAAATATTGTATAAGATAAAAAAAATTGGATTATGATTTAGCAAATTTCAATTATGAGATAAAGTCAAAATTATAACAGTCAAAATTTTGATTTATAAAGTTGGAATTACTAGATAGTTTTTGAATTATGACATAAATTAAAATTATGGCGGCGTGGAGGCTCAGTGGGTAGCCGCCTCACAGTAAGAAGGTCTCTAGTTCAAGCCTCGGATGGGTCAGTTGGCATTTCTGTGTGGAGTTTGCATGTTCTCCCCGTGTTCATGTGGGCTTCTTTCGGGTACAAAGAAATGCAGTCCGTAGTGTAAATGAGTGTGTATGGATATTTCCCAGTAATGGGTTGCAACTGGAAGGACATCCGCTGCGTAAAAAACATATGTTGGAGAAGTTGGCGGTCATTTCCACTGTGGCGACCAGATTAATAAAGGGACTAAGCTGTAAAGAAAATAAATGAATGAAGGAATGAATGAATGAATGAATGAATGAAGTTGAAATTATGATGTAGCAAACTGAAATTATGAGATAAAAATGAAATTATGACTTAAAGTCTTAATTCTGATTTACTGTCAAAATTATGATTTGTAAAGTCAAAATTATGAGATAAAAAGCTGGATATGCTGGATAAGTTGGGGCTCGTTCCACTGTGGCAACCCCTGATTAATAAAGGGACTAAGCTGAAATGAAAATGAATAAATGAATTTGAAATTATGACATAGTAAAATTTAATTATGAGATATATAGACTTTATCTCTTAAAGTCTAAATTCTGATTTACTGTCAAAATTATGAGATAAAAAGTTGAAATTATGAAATAAAAAATGTTGAAAGTATGACTTAAAAAGTTGAAATTCTGACTTAGTCAAAATTATGATTTATAAATGTTGTATGAGATTAAAACATTTAAATGTTGACTTAGCAAATTGAAATTATGAGATAAAACATCCACATAATTACTTTAAAAAGTCAAATTATGAGATAAAGTCAAAATTATGACTTAAAAAGTTGAAATTATGACAGTCAAAATTCAGATTTGTAAGGTTGGAATACTAGATAGTTTTTTATTATGACAAAACGTTGAAATTATGGTGTAGGAAACTGAATTTATGAGATAAAAATGAAATTACATCTTAAAGTGTCAATTCTGATTCTGTCAAAATAATGAGAAATAAAGTAGAAATTATGCTTTACAAGTTTATCAAATTTAAATTATGAGATGAAAAAGTTTACATTCTGACTTAAAGTAGAATTTATGGCAGTCAAAATTATGATTTATAAAGTTGGGGTCATGAAATTAAAAGAAATTATGACTGAGCAAACTGAAATTATGAGATTTTTAAAAAAAACTAAATTACGAAAATTTCAAAATTATGACAGCAAATTGAAACTATAAAATAAACAACAAAATTATGACTTAGGGTGCTTTCACACTTTTCAATTGCCTGGACCGTACCCAAGTTCGATTGTCCCCCCTTGCCACCTGCTTGGTTGGTTTGTGTTCACACTGTCTTTTTTCCTTCTGAACCACGGTACGCTTGCGTCATCAAGCCGATGTTTTGTGTACGTCTGTTGCCAGGCGACGGACACAAAAGCAAAGCGCCAGAATGGAAAGACATCCGCACATCGCGGTTGTTTCGCTTTTACTGAACCTTTTGGTTTAGAACATACAGAAAACGGCTCGCGTCTATCTGCCGCAAACATATTACATACGTTCAGAACGTCACGCGATGTCCCAGCTGTTTTAGGAGGAGACAAGAATTATCTGAGCTCTGGCTCAGTCGCGCTTGTAAGCGCGTGATACTCAGACACACACACACACACACACACGCACACACATGCACACGCGCATACACACACGAATGAACGTTATAAAAACTATAGTTTGCTGTACAGTTGGCAGTTCACTTCCGGCTTTTGGTACGATTGTATTCATACTACAAGTGAACCGTACCAGAGTTCACATGAACCGTACCCCAGACCACCTCTTTCAGGCGGACTCGGGTACGGTTCACGGGTGCGCACCCGAGTCCAGAAGACGTGTTCACACTAGCTAAACGTACCGTACTATGACATCAAACGAACCCGGGTGCGGACCAAAAGTGCTAGTGTGAAAGCACCCTTAAAGTCAAAATTATGATTTACTGTCAAAATTATGACTTGTAAAGTAAAAATGATGAGATAAAAAGTTTAAATTATGACTTAAAGTTGAAATTCTGAATTAGCTCATTTAAATTATGAGATAAAGTTTACATTCTGACTGTAGTAGAAATTATGACAATAAATAAAATATGATTTAAAGTTGGTGTTATGAGATTAAAAAAATATGACTTAGCAAATTTAAATTATCTAAATTATGGCTAACATTGTAAAGAAATTACAACGGAATTGTGACTTAAAAAGTCAAAATGATCACTAAGTCAAAATTCAGATTTCTAAAGTGGAAATTATGAGAATTTTTTTTTTTTACTTAAAGTACAAATTAAAGTTCTCATAATAATGACTTACTTTCTCGAAATAGTGATAAGCTTTCTCAAAATAACTAGAAACTTTCATTATTTTGACTCACTTGGCATGTGCAAATCTTTCTTATAAATTGCCTTTTTGAAATGTTTTCTTTCCTGGAGGAAATGGACTTCCATACAACAGCTAAAGTACCAGTATTAATAATCCACTGTGAGAGTTTGTGTACCGAATGATTTTCTACATCAGACCACAAGATGGCGTCCACTTCGGAATCCTTTCAGTGTAAGTTTTTAAATCAATAATTATTTAATTATTTATCAACATTTGCATACATGACAGAAATCACAATCATTCCCTTACTAATAGACAGCTCGCAAGTGTTACATAAATATCACAGGGGCTGACCAAGAAGTTGAGGGATTTATCAACCAGCAAAGCACAAACAAAACGGCAGCTTGTCTATATTAGTAGACTAATGTAGGGAATAGTGAATGAGGGTGTAAAGATGATTTCAGATACAGCCAGTGTTGAGGAGGACAAACACTGCAACACTCTGAGCAATATTAACCAGCTAAACCTTTTCCTTAACCGCTGAGCCATTCTTCAGCTGCTGATATAGTAATAACCACAGTGTTTACTGACAGGGAGAAAACAAGGCCTTATATTAAATAACTTTGGTATATTAAAAACACACAAATTATGAACAATAAGGGTATTAATAGTAGTTAAGTGCAGCATTAAATTATATTCTGTTGTTATTAAATGGTCAGTGAATGCACTTTAATGAAAATGTTATGAACTTTGTGCTTATTTGCATGTCGCACTTAATATTTTACTATTGTTTTATGTGTACTTGTACAGATTTACCCCTCAAGTATTCATATTTCTATGGCTATATTAACCAAATATAAGATTTAAATAACTATTTTTGAAGCAATGTGTTTTTTTTAAACACTGAATAATTGTTTGGTGTTAAAGGTGCAGGGTGTAAGTTTGACACCCAGTGGTTGAACTAGGTATTGCACTACTGGATCAATACACATTTTCACTTGGCTTCTCCTCTGATGAGTTCACGCCAAGCGGCAACCTCCCGCTCTCCCTCTGGAAGCCAATACAGAAGTAACTAAAACTTGCAATTCATCGAAAATTCCGCTAGTCCTGGCTGTCCTGGCTCCATAATAGAGCAAATCTCCAATGAGCCCACTGGTGAAATGGCCAACTTTACAGCAGAAAAAAAGGTGTTTACAGCCTGGTACAAAGAACGATTTTGGTTCATATAGCTTATATTACCCTTCATGACAACTGTGAGGGGGGGTGATTTTTTTTATAACTCATCCGTTTCCTTTATATTAAGCTAAATTAAGTTTGCATAATTAAGGGCGTGGCCACTTGAGTGGCAGCTAGTCCCGCTGGTCGCCGTCACGTCACCCCAGCTGATTCTGGCTGATTCATCGTATTTTTGTGTTGTTTTATTTGGCTTTACACAGTCAGTTGCCTTTTGGAATTATTTCCTAACATTATCAGATAATATGGCATGCTGTGTGCGCTTAATTGTGCTCACAAACCATTCACGTGGCCTCCGTTTCCCAGGTGAGTGAAATTATATACTTATACAATTTCTATAAATGTAATTGCTTTATTTAGGATAATTTATGATTTATAATGTTCTTCAGAACTCTAATGCACTCCAGAATCTGACAGATTGATCAGCTGTACCCTATAAAATCGTCATCTGAAGCGTTGTCATACAGTGTTCTGCCTGGATTTCATCAATAGCCCTGCATTTACTTACACAGACTATAACTAAAGTATTTGGATGTAATTCGCACTTTCTTCCTGTTGAAAAACGTCATAAGAACGATGTTAGGTGGCTTGATGTATTACAACAGTGTTTTCAACAGACTAAACACTTTATTGATATAGTGTACAACCAAGCACGTGTGTTCAGAACACAAACGAGTCGCAGGTAATGAAATATTATGTGTTTCTCACATAAGAAAGCCCAGCTAAATGCCAGCATGCGTCCCGTAGCTCTGCTCACGCTCCGCCCACGCTCCGCCTCTTTGCCCTTGTTTGGAATGCCTCAGTTGGTGCGATGACGCGCGAACAAAATGGCGACGGTTGACCACGCCTACTAGTAGCTTCTTTTGGGTTCATCAGAAACCTATGGGTGACGTCACGGATACTACGTCCATATTTTTTACAGTCTATGGTTCACGCAAGCGCAGGTTGCCAGATTGACATTTTAGAAATGGCTTATATTTCTCATAGGTGAACAACAGGATGAACTATGATCACCTCAGGAACACCTCATGTGCTTTATTCAGTGTTAAATGCTAATAATGTGAGTTTGAATGCCATTTTACGTGACATTTATTGCCATACTACTGAAAGCAGCAGCAGATAGTTCATCTCAGATCTCGAAAATAACCTAAACTATTTGAGATTGAACTTTAGAACTGTGACTCGATGCAAACCAACACATATCAGTGATTCAGCATGTAAAAAAAAATAGATAATACATGAATGTTTACTACTGAACTTTATTGTGGAGGAGCAATCAACACAATACAACACAACTGATGCAATGATGCATTATCTTTACTTAAACCGCTTATAAATAGCACACACTGGATGTAAACAGCCGTGTAAAACACAAGCATCAACAATGATCACATTTCCAAGCCACAAACGAACATTTCTCAACATCTCCCTCGTGTTTTTTTATTCAGCTGTTTGTGCTTCACAACAGTCCTCCAGGTCAAAGGTTCAAGATTCAGAAAGGATGAGCAACATTCTTCACATGCCATCATCCAATTTCCATCACAATGCTAAACTAGCTAGGAGCCTGCATCAACACAAACAGCTTCATATTAAAAAAACCTTCACTGGGTTACAACAAGAACGTTTGGCTGGAGCAAAAGTACCATTCACTACGCAAAAAAAACATTCACAGTACAAAACGAGCACGAGGCTGATCTTCTGATTCATTCAGATTCACATTATATGGCTCAACATACACAGACAATATCTTGCATATATGCAAGAGTGATGAATTAATAGTGCAATATATCGTATACTTGAGAATCCTTTGACATTTGTTATGGCAAAGTTATAAAGCTGCGCACAAAAGTAAACATTCAAGTAAACATTACAAGCTACAGGACAAAAAATAAAACAGAGCAAGTACATTAAAAAGTAATACTGAGGTTATTCTTTGAGTAACATGCATGAGAACTGCAGGGATTGTCAGTTTGGGTTAGGAGATAATTCCCTTTTGTGCTAATCTTCAACCAGTTGTCTTGTTCCTTCATTCAGATAGCTAAAACTGGCCTTAGATCAGCCTGAAGCCCAAAGTATACTTCAGTTTTTAAGCTTGTAGTACAGTAAACACGCAACCCATTTAACCACAACACTACTGAGTGTCCACAAGGTGTCAATGCTGAATCTGGCTGTTGTTTCACAGTCAGAAAGAACTGGAAGACTACATCATCAAACTACTGAGCAACAAACACTCATGTTGACACAATAGTGTGCATGCTATTATTTTAAGTGAATAAAAACCCCATTCATTTTCTCCATAGGGAATTTATTTTTTAAACAGTAACTGACAGCTTAAAGTATGTGTGGTTTAAAGTTGTTAATCAATTGTAGATGCTTTTGTCGAACCCATCGCTTTGCATTGATTCAACTTATTTGTAAACTAGTTGTTCAATAAGAGATCTGTGCAGATTAACTACATTACCCATGATGCTGCACAAAAAATACAACCAATCAGAGTTGAAGTGAGCAAAAAGCCATAAACATCTTTAGCTCCGCCCACTGCCATGCAACTGGTCCTCTTCCTACTTCAATATTTGTTTAAAATTTGAAATATTTGATATTTCAAAAATATTTGATTAAATTTGATATTACTGTTGTATTACTACATGAATGAGTTGGTCAGTTGTGAGCGTTTGACATTTTAGCAATACAGTGCTTTCCCACACTTTAACCAATAGAGGTCCTCATCGAGCTCTGATTTAGAAAGCTGAGTTACTAACCTTTTTCCGATACAATAGGGTATATGTCGAACTTCACATGGCCAAACTGGATCTCAAGGTAGAACATCTCCGCTTATTGCCTTTTCATATGTGCCATCGGTTTGTTATTGAAAGTAGTAAGTAGTGGATATTAGGGGTGTCAAAATTATTTGTTTCTTCGGTGCACCATGATGCAGACGCGGACAATTCGGTATCGGTTCAGTAATAGATCATAACCGGTTATTATGTACTGACGTCATTTATCTCATTTGCGCTATGTCTCCGTAGCTTACTACGGCGAGGGAGGCGAGAGCGAGTATTTACAACACTCCAATCAGTTAAAAACTCAGAAACTGTGCACAATTTCACAATGTGTGTTTTCTGGACTTTCACTGACACTTACAGAAGAAGTCCCTATTTCACTGCCATTGAGAAAATGAAAGTACTCCTTTACTCTCTCTCTCTCTGGCCCATCTGACCTGCTGGTGTGACTTTTCCTCTCCTCTCGGCGGTTACATTGATACTTCTGGATACAGACACAAGTGCGTGTCTGCAGAGTTTTCTCCGCCGTGGCTATCACGGATCAGCTGTGATCGCCGCTGCCGTTTTTTAGTGTTTATTATCAAAGAACAGCGCCAGAGCGTTAGAGCTCATCGCAGCCCTTCCTGTTGAGCGCGTGACCAATCGTAGGGGTATAAGAACGAATTCACTAGACAAGGCTCAGAAAGCCAACGCGATATTTACATTTGTTTATTTGCTATAAATGCTGTTATGTTGTTCTGTGCGTGTACTTAAGGTTGCAAAGGTGCAGTTTATATATCTGACTGTTTGTATTAAAGGACAAAATTGTATTACAAATAGTATAGAAATATATTTATACATTTTAATACAAGAATTATTGTGACGTGAAGAAAATATAAAACTGTGTATGGAAAGAATCATCAATGCACCGAGATATCGAACTGAACCGAATCGATGGCATGATAATCGTAAAGCCGCCTTTCCACTGCACAAGACATTTGGACACGATTGTCGGAATACGCCCCCTTGTGGCAGTCGCACAGTATTTACAGTGTTGTCGGGCACCATGGGGGAGACGCTGATTCTCGCAGTGTCCGAAATAAAGGATTCTCGCAGTGTCCGAAATAGAAGGGCAAGAGCAAGAGCCTTTATTCTCCGTGTGTTCACCATGGTTGAATGAATGGATGAATAAATGAATACTGAAACTCATAGGCCGCTAAAAATGTCTATAATAATATTTTTATTACTCATTTATGAATAGAAATGTTTTTTTTTTTTTAAATACAGACTTTTTTTGATTCAAAAAAATAACGAAAAAAAAACTATTTCTCATCTCGTGCGCACGGACCTGCTTGGACAACACTGAAATACATCACTTCCGGTCGGCCGGTCGCATACGGTCTAGTCGCAGGAGTTTAAATATTTAAATGGATCCACGGCTCAAATCCGATCCGCATTTACCACATATGGAGATGATCGGAACTCCACGCAGCTCCCGGACTACTCGCCATTGGAAATGAATGACTTCCGGTCTGTCGCTTGCCGTTTGTCGTGTGCAGTTGAAAGGCGGCTTAACCGAACCGTGAGACCAGTGTAGGTTCACACCTCTAGTGGACATCTGTGATACTTAACTTTGGTAGTTACTGGAGGCTTCTTGTATAAAACAACGCCATATTAGCGGAGAGGAGAAAATTGGAAGTGTTCTACCCCAGGTTGACTGGAACGCGAAAGTTTCGCGTATACCCTATTATATAACGTATAAAACACTACTTACTACTTTCAATAACAAACCGATGGCGCATATGAAATGGCGATGAGCGGAAGTGTTCTACCCAGAGATCCGGTTTGGTCACTTAACGTTCGACAAATACCCTATTGAGTCAAGCAGTTCATTAGGTAATAGTATTGTCTTAATCGCATTAAAATCTGATTATTGGTGTCCATGTAAACATACTCAACACGTGCTAGCAAAACAAGCATTGTAAATCTTGATATCATACGTACTTTAAGAAGCTGTGTGTTTGACTGTGTATACAATAAACACTCAGTATACTTTGGGCTTCAAAGTGCAACACTATACGGCTAAATAAAAACACTGGGAGCGTGTGAAGGGTGCGGGTGTGGATGCGGGTGATGAATGGGACATTCGGCTTGAGCTTGGCCCAGGAGAAGTTCTTTCTCTCTGGATAAACACGGCCTGCTGATCTGCTGACTGTGGGAATGATAAAGCCTCAGGAAGGACAAAACAGACTGAGCCAACCATAAAGCTGTCACACACCACAGAGAGATCTGCGAAAAAACAGAGGATAGCATGTAAAAATAGGCATCTTGTGTTGAACTGAGACACCGACTGAAACACAAGACACTTTACCTGCGCACAATTGAGCTCAGAGTAGAAAGAGGATGTTTCAACGTCCAGATAAAGTGGAACAGACTGAGACTCAGCACAACTGCGGAGCAAGAGACAATCATTACATATCAGACTAGATAATAATAACATGGCATAGACATTTCATCTATTCATGAAACATCTGCGCAATCAATAGTATACTGTTAATATTACTATTAAATATTAATAGAGCACGCATTCATTTTTTTTAAACCATAATGTGTTAATCTAGGTCTATAATGTGGGTATTTAATTAATTAATGAAACTCATGATGTGGGTATTCATTCATGAAATATCAACAGTAAACATTGAATATTATTATAAAACCTAAATAGAGCAGGCATATTTTTTTTAACTTATAAAGCCTAGTTTATACTCGACGCGTCTGCTAGTTCGCTTGAGTGCGCCGGCAAATATGACGTCATCGCGGAGTTTCCAGATGTTCGCTTTGGGTGCGCGCGACATGATTTCGGCTGGCGGAGCGCATGGTATTTTTTTAGACTCGAGCGAACAGTGTGGGCGGCACCGCGTCTGATTTAAGTTGTATATGAATCACTGTGAAGAGATTTTGTCTGAAACAGATACGACTGTACAGACATATTCATGATCGGTAATCAGATAACCAGGTGATCAATAATTCTTGGCTAGAAATTGCAACAGCAGTGAGAAAGGAGGAAAGTTTATGTTAAAAGGTTTGGAAAAACCAGAGGGATGAGTTTATTAAAGCCAAAAGAGGCCAATGGAGACACGGGTACACAATTACAGAATATGCTTTTCCACCAGTCATAGGTTTTACACTCATGTTTATATTACAATTAAATTTAAAACAATTTAATAGTTACAAAACTATAATGAAGTAACAATTTATGTCTTTGATAACTGGACAGGAATATTTGAACCAATCGGTTTACAACATGATGCCGTTTTTCTAGGCTTTATGGTGATAATGGTCAGGAATGCTGGATTATTATTGCCTTTTTAGCAAAAGTAGACAACTGAAACTAGCCAGACAGTAATGTGTGAACTGTGGAGCGGGCTAAATAAAAACATCTGTATTATTTGGTAAGTGTACTTTTTGCTTTTATTCTTAATAAATATTAATAATAAAAAAAATAAAAAATATATTTGTAGAGAAACCTGTGTTCTCGTCATTAATATTTTAATAAACTTTAATAGGTAAAACTGTCCGAGATATGAACAAAAGCAAGTGATGCATCAAAGTTTGATTAAAAAAAATCTTGAATGGTTGCAAAAATCTTTATAATCATTAAAATAATTTATAAAAATAATAAAAATTACTAGTTTAATAAACATCAATAATATAAATTATATGACGTAGTTCCTGAAACTTTCTACTTCTCTGTTTATCTGTCTGACTTTACGGTCAGTTTCATTTGACCGCCCCCTGTCGTTTTAAAGAATATCACAACGGCGAACACGGCGAGTATAAAAGCCTCGTCCATTTCGTGAGGTGCGAGATGCGGTGCCAGGCAAAAGTATAAATCCAGCTCAATTAGTAAGTTAGTTAGTTAGTTAGTTAAACTTTATTGTCCTTGACAGGAAATTTGCCTTGGGCATGAACATATTGCTGCAGACATCCCTTAAAAACAAACAATAAAAACAATACAAAATCCAGTAGTTACAATAGTCATACTGCTAATTAAGATAAACTGTTGTTAAGTAAACCCACTGAAACTGGTACGAAGGATCTCAGTTATATCTGTTCAACCTACACTTTAGGACTCTATATCTCCTACCAGAGGGAAGCAGTTCATAATGTTGAAACAAAAAATGAGTTGGATCGTTCAGAATCCTTTCCACCTGATTAAGGACACACTTCCCATATAAAACTTGAGGATTAAAATATTCATCATGCCCAACAATTTTCCATCCTATCTTTAAAAGATGCATCAACATAGATTTACATTGTACTGATAGGTTGCCAAACCACACTGTGATACAGTATCTAACAATGCTTTCCAGAACAGCTTTATAAAACAGGAACATAAGCTTCTTGTTAACTCCAAAAAGACGTAACCTCTGTAAAAAAATACAATCTTTGGTGTAAACGAGAACAAACCCACTCTATTTTTTTTCCATGTAAAAGAACTGTCAATGTAAATGCCCAAGTACTTGTAGGTCTCAGGCTGAATAATAGGATGGTCGTGTACAACCACTTGACGATGGTCACCTATACACCTATACTATATTAGTGTTGAATAGTCTATAAAGCCTATAGATAACATGATGTGTTGACATCTAAATTATTCATGAAACATATGCACAATCAATTGTATTAAATGTTATTATAAAATATTAATAGATTATGCATTTCATTTTTGAACCATTATCCGAGTCTATAAACTGTAATAACATGACTGTAATAACATGATGTGGATATTAAATTAATTTAAGAAACATGAAGCATTAACAGTATACATTGAATATTATTAAACTCTCTTTTCTCTATTAAACCCTCTTTGTTACTGTAACAACATGATGTAGGCATTAAATTCATTTAAGAAACAAATGCACAATTAACAGTATACATTAAATATTATTATTGAGTATTAATAGAGCATGCATTTAATAATTTTAACCTTCTTTACGACAGTGTATTGTAAAAGCAGCTGTGTGTACCTGTAGGGTCTGGTGTTTTGGTCAGTAACAGTGTTGCACCAGGACACCAGGCCCAGGCTGAGGGTCACACTGGCTCCTCCAGACAGGAACAGCACACACAGACTCAGCAGCAGCGTCAGGAACGCGGAGAACAGAGTGCTGGACAAACGCAAGGCAAAATTTAAAAATGTATTCATTTCATATGGCATATATGACGTTATAATGTGCTTATACAAGCTCATACTAACATACCTAAAAAACAAATCCATTTTCTATCATAAATAATAATGAATATAACCTTGTTTTTTTTTTTTTATTTAAACGGTCAAGTTTTCTATTATAATGTGAATGTTGTAATTACAAGTTTATGTTGTTACGTTTTCAGCACACTATGGTTATAGCTAGATATTACCTGTTATAACAAATGCCCCATTGTAATGTTAAACACTTTTCAAGCCCTTTCAAAGATTTTATAACTCTTCCAGCACTTTATAAATGTGGTGAATTACATATTTCATCACAATATATAAGATGCTATAGTAGTCTATTCAAAGGCATGTTTGCACCAAGCCCAACATTAAATTACTGTCACTTACTCTCTTAAATGTAATTTACCCAAATCTTAAATGTCATCTTTAATCTCAAATGTATATTTATTTTTATTTCATGAATTTTTCACTCATGAAGTGCATTTTGTTTTCTCCCACTGTTTAAGCAAGCAAAAGTGCAGATTATGAAAATAACAGGCAAATGCACTCCAGAGTTTTCATTTTATGTAAATGTATTTTATTTCTTAGGCTATTATTTTATTAAAATAATTCATTTTTATTACCTATTAAGAGGAAAAAAGGTATGAAAGCAATAGTAGTTGCTAACATTTCACGCAAACTCTAGGCACTTTTCAAACATTAAAAACACGGTTAAAATTCAAGGATTTCCAGCACCCTTACTAACCCTACACTGTAAAACCCAACAGTCAACTTTATCAAATGAAATAAGTGTAGTTTACTCAGAATTTACAGAAAGTTAATTCTACTCATTTGAAAAGAGTTTTGAGCTCAGTGTTGAAGGTAATGAGTTAATTAAATACCTCATTACTTTCACTTAAATGGAGTAAGTTCACAGTACTCATATTGATTCGCTTTTTAACTTAAATGGTTTGTACCAATCGGTTTCCTCAAAAGGTTTGACTTGTCGTAACTAATTAGGTTTTACAGTACTCAGTTGGTTTGAGTTCTCTTCATTTATTGGGTTTTACTGTGCTCAAATTGCTTCGTTTACTCAAATGGATTAAGTTCACAGCACTCATTAGGATTAGGTTTTGAACCTAAATGGTTTGTTGCAATTGATTTCCTCAAATGGGTTGAGTTACCATAACCTTTTGGGTTTTACAGTGTGGTAAAGTTTTATATTCACACATTTGTTCTTGCGACAAGGTACCTGACTTGTTTACCATGCTGCTTTGTATATTCGGTCAGAAATGGCATGCAAGTGGCTTCAAAACAACATTAGCAATATTTAACTGACTGTGAACAATGTTGTACTTTGATAGTCATTGGCTGCTTATACGATTTCAATATTTAGTATTAACAAATTTCCTGAAATTATATTATAAGACAAATTTTAAATGTGTGAACATGAAACCTTCACTTTATATTAGTCCTGTCAGACCAGTGCTGGTTTGGTATATAAAACAAATGTTGTGCCCTCAGAGTCTTTGGCTGCTCATATGATTTCCCTATATTGAGCTAAAGTTGGTTTTATATTTGCAATTTATATTCATTCAGTGACAACTTGTGACATGCTCCCTATAGTGTCATATACACATTTAAGTATATTCTATACACATGCAAGTATGACTTTAAAACAACATTAGTACTATTAATTTGACTGCTGTGCTTTGCTAATATCATTCCACTGTTTAGATTTTACAAAGAATGCTTTTCTGAAATTTATATTAAGGAAATTCCGAATGTGTAAATATAAAAACAACTTTACCTCAAGTTCCCTATTTAGATTAGCAATTGGCAAATTATACTTTTCTGAGAGAGTCCGAATTTGCGAATATAAAACCATCTTTACCCCAATTGAACACCTAATGCTTTCAGTGTTATAGTTGTATAGTGTGTACTCACTCGTCGTGCCGCCGGTGCAGATAGAAGAAACTTCTCCAGCCCTGAACCGCCCCGTACAGGACGCTGAACATCCCGACGAAAGTGGCGAATTGACAGGCGGCCGGAGGACCCCACTGCTGAACCACCAGATGACTGACCTCCCGGGTCTCTCCCTCGGCCACCGTCAGGTTCTCCGTCCTCCAGAATCCCTGGCTAAACAGCGCGCACCGGCCCTTAAACGCAGATCCGTTCAGCGCCAGCGGGACAACCACCATCAGCCCGGCGAGCACCGACAGGGTGTGTGCGGCGCAGTGGGCCAGCAAGAGTCGCCGATCCAGCTCCATATAGATTAGCTTTAAAATAAATAGGAGTGTGGTTTAATTTCTGGAGCCTCGGTGTTTGTTTTCGACCGAATTCTTGCGAATGTTAAGCATAAATACAAAGCGATGTGTGTTTGAGGCGTGGCTCCTCCCCTCTGGCGGCGGGACGCTCTTACACAACCGTTCGATCTGACTTTTAAATTTATGGACGCTGGAATCGATTCCGAGTCCGAGTCCTGATTTGTGAATCGATTCCTCACAATGATTCTTCAATTCTTTTCACTCAACGCGTGATCGTAGTAAATAAGCTATAAAGAGAAGCTTAGTCAAGCACCTTTTTATTACATGCATATTGAAAGAACATATTATACATAACTATAACATTACAACACTGAAAACACTGTTAAATGGATAGTTCACCCAAACAAATGCAAATTAAATGCTCTCCCTTCACTTGCACTCCCTCCAAACAAGTTAAAGGTGAGAAAAGTAGTTAATTTAAACAAAGGAAAGGTCATAGTCAGCAATATACAGCAATATTAGCATGAATATTAGAAATAAAAGAATAAAAGAATCACTGAAATTGTTATTTGAAGCACTCCATTGAAATGAATCGCCCGAAATAGATTAATCTGTTCACGTGAATGTTTTTGGCTTTTGATCAATAGCAAGCGAGAGTCGTTAATAATAAAGTTATTTTAAACTGAATGGGTCTCCTGAAGAGGAGTTGCTTTCTCTTGATCTAATCAATTTCAAACAACAGAATCGACTCTTTTCTTAAAGCTTCAGAATCGATTCTTTTTCGGATTCGACTCTTAGCCCTTCATGACAGTGGTCTGACGCTTTAAACACGATCCGCACGTACGCGAGACTGTAAAGCTGCAGCATGAAGTTATTTTTATACAAACTATGTGTGTAATAGGTTTAATTTGATTAAGTATTCAAGAAATGAAAGCGATAGTGTTTGTTGGGGTTTTTCCATGACAAGCCAGCGCCACGCCCCTCTGAAAGCTTAACTCGGTCAGTGGATCGGTGCTGTTATGTAAGACCCCCGATAACAGACCAAACATTACAAAAATAGGTCAGACTCACTCATCCAGCACTAGCAGACTGTCTAATCATAAAAAGTCATTTTGTTTTTGTATCACATAGAAATGTTTAAATATGTCTGCATTTACCAGACACAGCCTATATTACAAACAAGCTTTAAAATGATATTTTTCAAAAAAGAAAGAAAGAAAAACTGATACAATACCCCTAACAAATTAAAAAAACAACATTTTTAGAATTTATTTAATGTTATTTTTCATCATTCATCATTAATTTTCTTTTCGGCTTAGTCCCTTTATTAATCTGGGGTCGCCACAGTGGAATGAACCACCAACTCATACAGCAAATCCACCACACACACACACTCTGGCCAATTTAGCTTACCCAATTCACCCATAGTGCATATCTTTGGACTTAAGTTGCGTAAGACATTTGCTGGATAAGTTGCGTAAGACATTTGCTGGATAAATTGGTGGTTCATTCCGCTGTGGCGACCCCAGATTAATAAAGGGAAACCGAAGCACTCAGAGGAAACCCACGCCAACACCAGGAGAACATGCAAACTCCACTCAGAAATTGACCCTGCCGAGGCTCGAACCAGCGACCTTCTTGCTGTGAGGCGATTGTGCTACCCACTGCGTATATTAATTTACTTTCTACCTTAGAAATATACTTAAATTACAGACTGACAGACTGACATAAATGTCTAATTATATTGACTATTGTTGTTTTATTTATTTATTTATTATTATTATTTTTTTTGCTTGTTTGTGATATATCGACTTAACTACAGGGATAATTCACCTAAACTGAAAATTGACTTGCAGGCCAGTAGCCAGCCTGGTGAAAGGGGCGGTTATTTGGTTCTTTTTGCTGTTATTAGCCTCATTTTCTATGTAATTATGAGATTTAAATACTTTTTAAGCACTATCTTTTGCTGGATTAACTTATCAGATGGTCATAAACCACATTTTTTTGGTGTACCAAAAACATTTCATAAAGATTTAGAAGAATAAATATGAGAATAATACTTATATTACAAAAACAAGTTTATTACATCATATAACATTATAAAACAGATGCTCTTCAAGTTTTAGGTTAAAAACTAGTCTGTTGTCATTTATTAGGCAAACACAATCTGGCCAGCACATTCAACTTTCCTCAGTCATGCTGAAGCGACAGCCAACAGAGGATTCTGCTTGGTCTCAAAGCCTACTTCGACGTTCATTTTCACAATTTATTATGGAATAGCAGTCAAAATAGGACAAATGAGCTCATGTATGTGACTTTCGAACTTTGTTTGTTACTAACATTCTACAAAATTTCTTCTTTTGTGTTCAACAGAAAAAAACAAGCCTTAAAGGTGTGGAACCAGTCAAGGGTCAGTATAGTGAGTTCATTTGCATTCTTTAGATGAACTATCTCTTTAAGTATTTTAAATATGCTTGGCTTAGATGTGTTTGTCCTTAAATTAA
>CAIGQQ010026934.1:0-10224 GCA_903798035.1 Danio albolineatus
CACACACACACACACACATGGACACAATCACACACACATGAAACAGGTGTAAATGACTGCCGATACTTTAAACACACACATACACAAACACACACACACACACAATCTCACACACACATGAAACAGGTGTAAATCACTGCCCATATTTTAAACACACACACACACACACACAGTTTGAGTACCAGCAGAACTCACACACACACACTGACACAATCACACACACATGAAACAGGTAAAAATCACTGCGTACACACACACACACGCGCACGCGCACACACACACACTCTCTCTCTAAAACAGTTTAAGAAACAGAAAAACTCACACACACAAACAGGGACACACACACAGGAAACAGGTGTAAATCAGTCAATATGTAAAACACACACACACACACACACGCACACACACACACACACACACACACACACACACACACTGAAGCATCTCACACACCTGCTTGTTCTTCAGAGCAGAAACAGTTTGAGGACCAGCAGAACTCACACACACTCACACAGTGTGTTATATAAAGTGAGATATGATGCTCCACACACACACACACACGCACACACACACACACAGCTGTATAATGAGACGCGAGCGCGAGACGGCAGCGGTGTTGTACGCGGGCGCGTGAGAGAACGCTGCAGTATTTAGACACATCGCGCGCGCGCACACACTCGCATGCACGCACACACACACACGGGCCGCAGCGGTCTTACCTTAGTGGTCACTATACACAGGCAGTCCATGTCAGGACTGAGGGGCGACAGACGCGCTGAATCCCCCCCACCCTCCCCGGTCTGTCCCTCCGCCTGTCGAGCCTCCTCTCCTCGCGCGCGCGCTCGCCCTCTCTCTGTCGCGCGCCCGTCTCGCAGCTCGCGCGGGAGAGACAGACGGCTGCGGGGACGCGAACAACAGCACGACACGCGCGTGGAAACATGAGCGAAGCTGGCTGGCTGACTGCGGTTGCCGTGGCAGCGGGGCTGTTGTTGCTCTAGCAACTGTAGAGCAGTTGCCATGGAGACAGAGAGGCTGTTGCCATGTGGAGAGACTGACGCGGCGCGGGTCAAAGTGGAAAGATCGTTATAAAGTACAGGTGAAATCAAAACTCACTATATTGATGTTGTTAGCTTACAGTGCTAGTTTAGTGCTAAACAGTTCATCTGCGCTAGTCATTAAGAAAAATAAAATAGTTTGCCCTCGTAATCTTTAGTTGAAATCTGAAAATGCACTTCCTGTTTGTTGGAGGATCATACATTGTTTGATCTTTATATGTAATAAAAATCTTTTACATTTTATAAATGTAAAACACTATTTTACTCAAGAAATTTAATAGTATTTATTTTATTAATTTTCTAATAACTTTTTATTTATGATTTCCCACATTAAATATATAGTACTTTATAAAGTAATATATTGTTTTTAAACAATAAAGTATTGGTAGTTTGTGGTAATTACAGTTGCAACAAATTTAGCAATACAAACAAGTTAACTGTTAATACTTAATAATAATAATATATGATATAAAATATGGGCGCCACGGTGGCGAAGTGAGTAGCACGTTCGCCTCACAGCAAGAAGGTCGCTGGTTCGATCCCCGGCTGGGTCAGTTGGCATTTCTGTGTGGAGTTTGCATGTTCTCCCCGTGGTTGCGTGGGTTTCCTCCGGGTGCTCCGGTTTCCCCCACAGTCCAAAGACATGCGGTACAGGTGAATTGGGTAAGCTAAATTGTCCATAGTGTATGTGTGTGAATGAGAATATGGATGTGTTTCCCAGAGATGGGTTGTGGCTGGAAGGGCATCCGCTGCGTAAAACAAAATGCTGGATAAGTTGGTGGTTCATTCCGCTGTGGCGACCCCGGTTAATAAAGGGACTAAGCCGAAAAGAAAATGAATGAATGAATGATATAAAATATACATATACATATACATATATATATATATATATATATATATATATATATATGAAGAGTTTCGTTGCAAAACGTGATAAACGACATTTTTTGACATTTGGATTTTATGATTGGAAATCACTGTTCAGATGTTCCTTATCTATGTGTAAATTGCTGTCATTAACACAGTTTAAGAATGAACATTTTAGGCCACTACAAAATTTATTTTTTCACAAAACACGATATCCACCAGACCAGTCTCTTTACAAAGTGCGATATAACAGTTATAGAACTGTTATATATAGAACAGCTACTGTATATGCGCGAGCTCAGCATCCCCTGGAGGAGAGTCACCGCCGGCGAAGTGCTCCGAGTTTGCTCATTGATTTAACGATTGTTCATTACAGCACAATCTCCCGTGTGCACCCGGTAGATCAGCTGATGGAGTGAAGGTAAGTTATGTGTGTGCGTGTGACTTCGTGGGTGTACAGCGCTGCCGCAGGCCAGTGACAAACTCCTTTGTCACATTACCTCCCACCTCTCCTAGATTGCCGACGTCAGGCAATCGTGACAGGTAATCTGCTGTGACATTGCTCTTCCCAGCTTTATAGCGGATGTGGAACTTGTAGGGCTGTAGTGACAAGTACCATCTGGTCACCCTGGAATTCTGGTCTTTCATGGTGTTGATCCAGGTTAAGGCTCTGTGATCCGTTTCTAGGATAAACTCCCTACCCATCAGGTAGTATCTCAAACTATCCAGAGCCCACTTTATAGCCAACCCTTCCTTCTCAATGGTGGCATACCTTGTCTCTCGTGGCAACAGCTTCCTACTCAGGTATAGGATTGGGGTTCCTGTCCTTCATCCTCCTGCAACAGTACTGCTCCAATTCCTCTTGCTGAAGCATCCACCTGTACCAGGAACTTTTTTGTAAAGTCTGGGCTTCGTAATACAGGTACAGTACACATTCTTTCTTTCAAGGTAATGAAAGCCTTCTCACATTCTTCGGTCCATGGTATTGGGTTCTTTATGGCTTTAGCCGTCAAGTTTGTCAAGGGTACTGCTTCTTCAGAGAATCGAGGAATGAAACGGCGATACCATCCAACCAGTCCGAGAAAGGATCGTACCTCCTTCTTGGTACCGGGTCGAGGACAGTTACGGATGGCTTCCACCTTGTCCACTTGTGGTCGAACTTCTCCATTTCCTAGCCGGAACCCAAGATATTTGGTCTCTTGTCTGGCCCACTCACATTTCGCAACATTCAGGGTCAGGCCAGCTCCCTGTATTTGGCAGAGAACTTTGTGCAGATGGTGTAGGTGTTCTTCCCATGTAGCGCTGTAAATGACTACGTCATCCAGATAGGCTGCACTACAGTCTTCACAGTTCTTCAATATATGGTCCATGAGCCTTTGAAACGTGGCTGGAGCTCCATGTAGACCAAAGGGCATGGTCGTAAAATGATATAGCCCTACTGGTGTCTTGAAGGCAGTGTATTCTCTACAGGTCTTCTCCAGCGGAACCTGCCAATAGCCTTTACAGAGGTCCAAGGTGGTTATATACTTTGCCCGCCCTATCCTCTCGACAAGTTCATCAATGCGTGGCATTGGATAGGCGTCAAACTTGGACACGGCATTCAGTTTCCTGAAGTCCAGGCATAGCCTTAATGTACCATCCTTCTTAGGCACAAGAACTATTGGGCTACTCCAGGCACTGGTTGATGGTTCGATCACACCCATGTCCAACATCACCTTGATCTCCTCTTTCAATGGTGTTACCAGGCTCTCAGGTATACGATATGGTCTCTGACGAATTGGTGTTGGTTCAGTTAGGCAGATTTTATGCTCCACTAGGTTTGTCCTCCCAGGTTGTTCTTTCAGCAATGCAGGGTAGCTGTTTAGCACCTCCATCAGTTCAGCTCTT
Organism: Danio albolineatus; assembly: GCA_903798035.1. Taxonomy (NCBI): domain Eukaryota; kingdom Metazoa; phylum Chordata; class Actinopteri; order Cypriniformes; family Danionidae; genus Danio; species Danio albolineatus. The sequence continues at coordinate 3,810 of CAIGQQ010026934.1, forward strand.
TGTTTTCCTTTTAGATGGTCCAGGTTTATCACTGACTGGCAATGTTCTAGAGTCTCAACATCAACTTTGTCCTCATCCTCCTCTTCTGGTGTCTCCACCTTGCAGGCCAACATAACCTTCTTCAATTCAGGTTCTCGTTCCCGCCATTCTTTCAAGAGGTTTACATGGTATGTTTGACTCTTCTTTCCTTTATCTGGGTGACGTACCTCATAGGTAACAGGGCCCCTCTTCTTGATGATTTCATATGGACCCTGCCATTTTGCCAAGAGCTTGTTGCTGGAAGATGGTAGAAGTAACAGCACTTTCTGCCCTGGTTGATATTCTCTGCGTCGGGACCATTGGTCATACCACAGCTTCTGGTTCTTCTGAGCTTCCTCCAGATTTTCCTGAGCCTGTTCTCTGTATTTCTGAAGTTTGTCTCTCATCTGTAATACAAACTTGACAATGTTAGTCTCTCTTTCGGGTGTGGTGCTTGGTGCTTCCCAACTCCTCTTCACTAGGTCCAGGGGACCTTGCACCTGCCATCCGTAAAGAAGTTCAAACGGCGAAAAGCCTGTGGACGCCTGTGGTACCTCTCGGTATGCGTACAGCAAAAATGGAAGCCACTTGTCCCAGTCTTTGCCGTTCTCGCTTACGAATTTCCTCAACATCCTTTTGAGGGTTTGATTGAATCTCTCTACCAATCCATCGGTTTGTGGATGATAGGGACTTGTGCGGATTGAATGGATACCCAGCTGCTGGTGTAGTAATTGCATCAATCGAGATGTGAAATTGGTGCCCTGATCAGTGATGATCTCCTCTGGGAATCCAACTCTGGAAAACAGTTGAAGCAATGCAGTGATTACCTTAGCAGTTGTGATGCTGCGTAGAGGGAAGGCTTCAGGGTAGCGTGTTGCATAGTCGCAGATGACTAGGATGTACTGGTTGCCCATGCTGCTTCGCTCCAGCGGCCCAACAATGTCCATTGCGATCCGCTTAAATGGAGTAGCGATGACAGGTAATGGGAACAAGGGAGCTCGCGCTGACCTGCGAACAGAACTGGTTTTCTGGCAAACAGCACATGTGGAGCAGTATGTGTGTACGTCAGTGTACATAGACGGCCAATAGAATCGTGAACTTATGCGTTGGTATGTTTTCTGGTGTGCTAAATGTCCGGACCATGGAATGGTGTGTGCAAGATGTAGAATGAGTGGTCTGCAACATTTTGGAACGACAAGACGTTTAACACCATCAGACAACACATATAGTACACAGTTTTCTACCACATATTTTTCTGCCCCAAGTGTCTCAATTTGCTTTTCCCCTTCACACACTTTGGCAAACAAAAGTTTCAATGTTTCATCCTCAGCCTGTAATTGTGCTATATTTGCAGGAATGTCCCATTCAGTTACCTTTAACCCCTCAGTTGACACTTTTACAATGGGTGAACCCAATTGTTTCTCTAGACGGCGCTGTCGCCTTGACTTTCTAGGTTTACCCCCCTCCCCTTGGATCAGACTGTCATCCATGGTAGGCAAGGGTTCTAAACCCGCTCTGGTGTGTGAGCGTGTTAGCACAGGACATGACACAACAGAATTTTCATTGGTACATTCAGCAGCAGCGTTTAACAGTTCATTCAACACTGGTAAGTCCCATCCCAAAACCATACCCACAGGTAACGCATCCACTACCCCCACTGACATCAAGTATGGTTGATCGTTGATCACAACAGTCACTTCAGTGGTAGGATAGTCTTTTTTGTTCCCATGTACGCATTGAATGTTCTGTGTATGTGTAAAGTCAATGATGTTTTCTGGGACGTAGCATCGTTTTATCAGTGTAAATGTGCTGCCAGTGTCAATAAGTGCATTCACGCTTTGTCCATTCACAGTGACGTCTATGTGTCTGTTAGTGCACATAACATTGTCTTTCAAGTCACCCTCCCTCGGGACATAACAAAGACTTGTTAGTTTGGGTTTGCACACTGGGCAGTTTGACGCTTTGTGACCTTCTTGCTGGCAATAGAAACAAATCAGTTTTTTACTTTGAGTAAAAGAAACAGTACCTCTTTCCGCTGAGTCAGTGTGCTTGGCCCCTCGTGTTGGTGTAGCTCGTGCATGCATCTGACCTCCTCTGTGCGCATTCAGGTACTGCGTCGCCAGTCTTGCAGCATTCAGCCCATCAGTCGGCTCATGCTCTCTCACCCAGGTCCGCACCTCATGTGGAAGCACACGTAGCAGTTGCTCCAGAATGACAGCCTCTCCTATCTGCTCTTTCGTGCACTGCTCTGGTCGTACCCAGCGTAGAGCCCCTTCAGCCGGTTGTATGTCTCTGTTGGTGTCTCTCCAGCAGGTGTTAGCGTCTGCCGGAATCGTTGTCGGTAGGTCTCTGGTGATAAGTTGTACTTTGCCATTAGCGCCTCTCGAAGATCCTTATAGACTTCCGCCCGATCTTCATCCATAGCAAGGTACGCCTCTAACGCTTGTCCAGTGAGAAGGGGGACAAGTCGATTCGCCCATTCCTCTTCCGGCCAACCCCAGGTCTTTGCCAGACGCTCAAAGCGACGCAAGTAGTTCACCACGTCCTCTCCCTCTTGAAACGCTGGCATCCTTGACTCTGGACGCCTTGGTGGTGGTGAGTCTGCCGCCCTCAGTGTCGACAGTATCGGGTTCTGCGTGGCTGACGCTCCCCGAATTCGTGAAGCTGCAGGTGTGGGTAGATCTAGGTGTAGGCTTTGGCTTGGTGAAGTCTCTGGTGTAGCTGAACGTTGCAGTGACTCTCGCAAACCTCGTAGCTCATAAATGAGGCCTTCCTCCCTTTTCGACTGGGCTGTCAGAAAAGTCCTCATCAATCACCACATCGCTCTCCATACCTTCCGATGTAGGTTTGACTCGAGGGGATCTGGCTTCAGCACCCTCTGCACTGGCTGTCTCCTCTTCGTCCATAGTGTCCCATGCCATCTCCTCCAGCACAGGTTTCTGTGACCGCAGACCCTTCCTGGTCTGTTTTCCAGAAGTCACTTTTCTACGACTGGCCATCCCACTTCTGACACCACTTGTCACACAGAGGCGTTGTTAGGGTTCGTGTGTAGCAAGAAACAATAAAAATGATGGCTCAGCCGACGTAGCACTATGGTGCAAAGGTGAGTTTATTTACAGTGCAACAAAAAGTGTCCAATCCAAAAAATCCCAAAAATAAAGTAATCAAAATATATATACAAAAATAAACAAACAACAAAACAAACACAAAAAAAATATAGTAAAGTAACAAAATAAATCTATACAAAATATTCGCTTTCCAGACTCAATACTTTCCAACCAACCTTTCACCACTACTCACACCTCTAACTCCTACGACTCCCACATAAAACACATAGTCTCCTCCGGGTGCCGACCACTTTGCGCATGCGCAGCGCACCACTGTGCATAAAATTGCTGCGCATGACCTTTTTGGCCCCTTTTGCCTCCCGTAGCCGCTATTGCGCAACCCGGAAACAGACACAACGAGACGAACAAACACAAACGGACACACAGGTAAGACAAATGTATGCGATGTAGTGTATGGCGTGTTAGAATATGTATATGGAGTGATAGTGTGTATGATGTGTTTGTGTGTATGTGTTTCATTACAGCACAATCTCCCGTGTGCACCCGGTAGATCAGCTGATGGAGTGAAGGTAAGTTATGTGTGTGCGTGTGACTTCGTGGGTGTACAGCGCTGCCGCAGGCCAGTGACAAACTCCTTTGTCACAACGATAATATCAAAACAAAAAAAACATGTTTTTAAAAGAGGATTCACTAGGCTGACTAAAAACGTTTGCCATTTAATTGTTTATACTGTAGGCGAGCTGTCAGTCACAGGCTACGTCCGTCTGTCAGTCAGAGAATCAAAGCTTCAGAGTCCAGCTAACCTCATGGATTTTGATGACGGATTGGAGCCGGTCATTCCAGCTGCATAATAATAATAATAAAAATAATAATAATAAAATTTTTAGTATTACAGTGAAATAAGTAATTAAATATGACGGGACGAGGCGAGCTTGTGTCCGCGGACTCGGTGAAACAGAAACTGCGCCATCACGGCTCCGCCCGCTCTGATCATACAGGTTTGGTTTTCAGCAGCGGTGTTCAGGAGCCTCCACTCTTTCTGTAACGAGCTACAAGCTGTTTATTTAACTAATTTAATCTTATCTAAATTATAACTAATCACAATTAATCTGAAGATGTTTAAGGATGGTTGAAGCGATAAACATCCTGCAGTTAGTTTGCTCTGCAGCTCAGCCGGTATGTTGTTATCCGACCTTTTCATTCAGGGACTGGCCTGGATTACTGGCACACGCCATAGATACATTATGTTTATTATGGCATTATGTTTTTGAATATTATGTATATTTACGATCTATTGATAAATTATTGTTAAATTTTCCCACTGATGATACAAAAGATTTCTTCAAATGCAGCAGTGAAGCTGCTTAAAGCCATTGGTGCCCCAGCAAAAAAAAAAAAGTTATGTTATGTTAGATTGTGTACGTTCTGGCCAAAACTAACTAACTAACTCAGAATCTTATTATTAATAATCAATCTTTGTATATACTGTTCTATATAGTTTTTATAAATTTTAATCAATTTAGGATGTTAGACAATGTTAAGAGAAATATGCTGCATTTTGGCATGCTTTTTGACTTATTTATGAACTATTTATGGACATAAAATTCAATAAAAAATATCCTGGATTTGAAGAATATGTGTTATAATATAAATAAAATAGTTTAATGTACAGAAATTGTGAATAAAGTTGACTGTTGATGTCTTATTAGCATGTAGCTAGTCACTGAGTGCACGTACATGTGTTGTGAAGGATTGACACACACACAGACTCACCAGTCCTGGTGTGAGAGCTCTACCTGCCGTCTGGTTCTCAAACACCGTCAGCTCGTAAAACTCCTGGATGTCTGTGGAGGAAGAACACACACTTTCAGTTTCACTCAACAATGTGTGTGTGTGTGTGTTTAGAAGAGCTCGGGTAGATTAACATTCATGTGTGTTGTCTTGTTTTGGCCAGTGAGTGTCTGTGTGTAAAATATAGGGAATCCTGACACTGACTGACAGCTCCATTCATCCTCACCGACCAATCGCACGCTGCCCTTCAGCCAAGCCCCGCCTCCAGTGATGCCTCCTCTGCTCTAGAAATCAGTCTAATCTGATGATGTCACAAGTGTAAATCTCCCAATGACAGATTACACACTAAATATAGAGAGTTCACACTGCCACTCACGGCTGATTAGCTGTGTGTGTGTGTGTGTGTGTGTGTGTGTGTGTGTGTGTGTGTGTGACCTACCCAGCAGAGCCTGAAACAGGTCACTCTGAAAGATGGTCAGAAGTCTCTCTGCCCGAGTCCTGAAACCCTCATCACCTGCAGACTGACAGGCTTCCATGGCCTGCAGCGCACGCTCCGTATCTGACACACACACACACATATACATTGAGTGTGCAGTAAACACAGAGAGAGATATACAGTTTCTTTGCATATTAAACACACACACACACACAATACAGATTCAGTGTGCATTAAACAGACGCATACACACACACACTGAGGGTGCATCAAACACACATACATACATATAGCTATACAGATTCAGTGTGCATCAAACACACACACACACACATTTATACAATACAGATTCAGTGTGCATTAAACACATATACACACAGACACATTGAGTGCATTAAACACGCATACATACAGATTCAGTGTGCAAACACACACACACACACACACACACACACACACACACACACATATATATATATATATATATATACATATATACATACACACAATACAGATTGCATCAAACACACACACACACACAATACAGATTGCATCAAACACATACACACACAAACATTGAGTGTGCATTAAAACAAACACACAGATTCAGTGTGCATTAAACAATCGCATACACACACACACACTGAGGGTGCATTAAACACACACACATATACAATACAGATTCAGTGTGCATTAAACACACACACACATATACAATACAGATTCAGTGTGCATCAAAAACACACACACACACACACACAATACAGATTCAGTGTGCATCAAACACACACACATACAGATTGTGTATTAAACACACAAATATTTTTACACAATACAGATTGTGTGCATTAAACACACACACACACACACAAACATTGAGTATGCATCAAACAAACACAGATTCAGTGTGTTAAACAGATGCATACACACACACACATTGATAGAGTGCATTAAACACACGTGCATACATAAATACATACAGACTCAGTGTGCATCAAACACACACACACCCACACACACACACACACACACACACACACACACAAATATACAATAGATTCAGTGTACATTAAACGCGCGCACACACAGAAACATTGAGTGT
>CAIGQQ010026937.1:1357-15504 GCA_903798035.1 Danio albolineatus
CCAATTCCTGAACATGCAAGAATTGGACCCTTTGAAAGTCCAACAATAGCAAAAAGGGTTTACATGGATATTGACATGAGGCATTCGCCCAAATTAACTGAGTATATGCAGTTGTAGAAAATCTGCTCAGTGGTTTCAATATCACTTTCACAACATTGACAAGAGTTATCCTCAGTATCAAATATTAATCTCAGGAATTCTTTTGATGGATACACATCATTAATCATTTTAAACTGAAGCTCTTTCATTTTGGGGAGAATCGGATAGAAATGTAACTTGTTCTTATTTTTTCTAATTGCTGTTCATTAAAATCTTCAACAATAAAATGAGGTCTGAGCTGATTAGGATGAAGCCTTTGAATAAGAATATTCCTTTAAAACTTAATACATTTTGGATCTCTAAACCATGAAGTGACCAAAAACAGAGACAGTAGAGAAAACATCACAGAATAGTGTGAAAGAATACCTCTGATCAATACTATGATGTTTTTAGGAATAGCATTAATAATTGTGTAAAACTCTTTAGGGTGACAAGCAGAACCATGTTTGAAGCAGAAGTTATTGTAATTAAGAATGTCACCATGGCTATCCATCATATCCAATGAAGAAAACATTAGTTTTAACCCAATTTTCATAAAATAAAGACTTATTTCTATGTAAAATAAAAAGATTGTTCCATAAACATGTTTTATGGGGACTAATATTGTGGGAAAAGGCTATTTTAGCACAATAGGACCTGTCGGTGAAACAAAGACCAAAATTTAAGGTTATTTGGGCTAGAAGCGGATTACACATCACTGGACTAGATCTGGTTGATAGGCAACTTCAGCGAGACAGTGAAATAACGAAGGGAAATAGCCGACCTGATGATGAGCTAAATCAAGGCTAGGTGAATTGAATTAGCTAAATTGGCTGTAGTGTATGCGAGTGAATGCAAGAGTGTATGGGCGTTTACCAATGCTGGGTTGCGGCTGGAAGGGCATCCTCTGCGTAAAAAACATGCTGGATACTTTTTTGGTTTATTCCACTTTTGCGACTCCTGATGAATAAAAGGACTCAGCTGTAAAGAAATAAATAATTGTAAATGTTTTATGAACTTAATTTGATTCAACTTTTAAAAAATGTGACGTGTTTTTCCGTGTTTCTCCACATGCTCCATGCCAGTCTGCCAAAGAGAAAGATATCAGGCCTATAATTATTCTTAATATTATTTTTGGAAACTAACTCCATTGTTTAGCCTGTTCAAGCAGTTCTACCTGCTTCCTGAGCTCCAGGTCTTCAAGTAAATCTTCATTGTTCCCCTTGTGAGTCTCCTTCTTCTGCTCCACTTCACCCTGCAAAAAAAACAAAAAACAAAGACAGCACCAACAAAACCCTACCTGCCGTTCTTCAGCATTTTTTAGACAAATGTCCATCCATGCTCTCGTCAGTCTCCCTCCTCTGCCTGCTCTCAAATCCACCAAATCATGGAAATGCAGCACATATGAACTGATAAATCATGTATGAATTGGTCAAACAGTGTATTTATAATCACTGGCTTTACTGACACACACACTGTAAATGAGGCGCTGTAAGCAGATCTAATCTCTCATTTAAATATGTAATTGCGAATCATATATTTAAAATACAAGTTAATGTTTAGATTTCAAGGGGGAGACCAGGGATAGCTGTAACACTTACAATCTCTACAACCAGGAACTGGTTACAAATCAGTTGATTGACTTCACACATGCTCATATTAGTCCTCATATGAAACAGCACATATAAGTCCTGTGACAGACGCAGCAGATATTAGACAGTGACATTTTTTACTTGAAATATTTTTGAGATAGCTGTAGGAATCGGCTCTTTGGTTTAAATCAAATTTAAACTTTGGGGATTCGAATACAAAGATCCGAACATGATTCACATAGAATTATTAAAAGCTTACACTCACCCTACGTATTTGTCCAGCAAATAGAACGGTTAGTGTAAAGCAACCCTGTATTATATTATTACGCGGCCAACTATAACAATATAAAAAAAGTATTTAAGTATTTGATAAGCAAGGTAGCAGTATCTGAAGCTGAGGCATTAACTTATAAAGCACACAACACACCAACACGGATCTTAACAACGAAACAAAGTTTATTGCTACTCTATAACACAACGTACTAGTCTTCATAAAACACACAAACGCACATACACACAAGCAGTTTGAGGAGTTATGATGGAGAGTGAAAAAGGATTCAACTTCTAGCATTTGCTAAGTTCTTAGCATTGCAACCTGAGAGAAACCATAAAAGCAGAGAACTTAGCTATTCTTTACCACTTAAATATAATTCACACCAGTTACAGCAATGGGTAGAAACCTTGTTTGTGTTACTTGCGTTCTGAAGGAATTTTGGTTTTCTCGACTGGTCCAAAAGGGCGATCCCGGTGTAGCTGATTGGTCAGCGTAGCAACTCCAATGACGTGCTGGAATTCCCTCTTCGGCAAAGGGGGTTTCCTTACTTCAGCGAGGCTTGTAGTCGGTTGCCAGGGATACGGATGATGGACGAGGCGGTTTTGTAGGTGAAGTCCTTCCTGGAGGTTTCTGTCGTTATGATGAATTGACCCGATGGCTTGTTGTTAAAGCACAAGCAGATCGGGGGTCGAGCCGGCAGCAAGAGAAGTTCGTGGTTTGCTGCGTGAGGCTTCCGGCGAGGCGATGTAATGGCCCCAGCACGGGAAGAGCAACGTCCAGTCAGCGACTGGCAAATATGATCGGCAGCAAAGACCTCGGCGGCAAAGACCAAGAGATTTCCTTTGTTCAAAGTTTTAAAGGCTTTGGGTTAGGTGTGGCCTACACAGTGACTGTCCAATCAGAGAAGTTGGGGAGTGGGGTCACACCCTCATTCCCTCCTCTAGAAGGCCGGCATGGCACATTGTGTGAGTGCTGTGTGTTACCTGCCTTTGACTGGAAGTTATTAAAATAAAGCTCATAACATGGACATTTTTCATAGTATGGTTTCTTCATATAAACCAATGCATTTGAGACTTTCCTAGCTTTCAATCAATACCAAACATGAGATATTTCACATACATTCTGTAGACTTCATTCACCACCAATGGTTATAACTCATTAACTGTCCATCACAGTTATGTTGCACACATGGAACATGTACACACAAAAACCTACAGAAACGTAAAATAAGCATACATTGCTCAAATAAACACAGTTTAACTTGAATGTCCATTTAAACTTTTGGAGCTTTTTAGAGCGTTCCTTTGTCTGGCTTGAGGAATGTGTATTCCCTTAAGACGCGGGTCACAGACGCTTACCAAAAGGGCTGAGCTTATCTCAAAAGAACAGTTTGGGGGGTCTTTGAGTGTAGCCTCTTTTATTGTTTTAAGATAAACAGTTAATAAGTGAGCATTTGTGATCGCGACTGTCAAGTCATCCTGTGGATAACCTTTTGCTGGGTGCCCGTGGATTGCTTTGAAAATTAGATCAAAGCTCAGACATGTTGGCACCAATCAATCTTATAATGATATGGTCAGTGTTATGTTCGATTCTGGAAAGGTTTGTTGACTCTGTAAGAAAAAATGTGGACGACGTGGAAATCTCAATGAAGATGTTTATTCAGCATAGCAGTCTCAAAATACACCGCAGTATCTTGGGTTCACCGGAGTAAGAATGAACCCCGAACATCTCTAAACTCAAAACTTTATACTATTTTAGCTGTTGCCTCTAGACCTGCCTTTCAGATGTAAATTAAGTTGCTCCTTGGCTTTTGACCCAGCTGCATCCTCTATCTCTCTATGTTAATGCAGTTTCAACACTATTGAACAGATGGTTCTCTGTGCACCACACCCATCCCCATTCTACAATTGGTACAATTTGGTTGAGATGTAGTTACCTCAAACAATGAAGAGACAACAAACTGTTGACTTCTCATAAGTCAGCCTGTTTGGGAAATGAGCATCAATTCACCATTTAGAGTGGAAGTTGGGTCGAGGCAGACACATTTCTTACAACTCCCTACACAGCTTAAAAAGTAGATTTTTCCTCAAAGGTGCCCTTTAAGGTTTGCTGATCGATTGCAACTCTTCACACACTAAGTGCATGTGAATGGTTTCTCTCCAGTGTGGATCCTCATGTGGTGATTAAGGGATGATGAGTGGCTGAAACTCTTCCCACACTGAGTGCATGTGAATGGTTTCTCTCCTGTGTGGATCCTCACGTGTAGATTAAGGTTTGATGATCGGCTAAAACTTTTCCCACACTGAGTGCATGTGAATGGTTTCTCTCCAGTGTGGATCCTTATGTGAATCTTAAGATCGCATTTTCTTTCAAAACTCTTTCCACACTGAGTGCAGGTGAAACGGTTCTTGTCTCTCCTTTTCAAAACACCATCAGTCTGTAAATGAGTTTTTTCCTCAATTTTGACATGATGTTCCTCCTCTTTACTCCCCTCATTCTCTTCAATAAGGTCTGAAATAAATAAAACATTAGTTTTCATTAAGTCTTAAAAACTATCATCAAAAGCTGAAAAGTGAAAAGACACTGGAAACATTGGCTACACACACTGTAAATTTGATACACATTAAATGTAAAATAAATCACATCATATTTTGTTTGGTCCATTAACGTGTACACATTTAAACAGATTCAATTCAATTAATCTTTATTTATCTAGTGCTTTTATAATGTAAATTGTGTCAAAGACACTTAACATAGAAGTTATAGTAAATTGAAACTGTGTCAGTCCAGTTTTCAGAGTTTCTTCCATAATTGATCATAAAAGTCAGTTTGGCCATATTGATAAGACACAGATTTGAAAGTGTAGAACTCCATCTATTAGCCCAATGAAGAAACTAACAGCATGGTCGAAGATTAAATGAATGTAAGCCTTTTCTAGTGCTTCTGATTAGAATTTATTTATATTCGTTTTTTTAGCTCCAAATTTAATCTGACTCCAATTTTAAGTGACTGTCAAATTTAGACTGTATTTCTATTTGTAAGAACGAATCACATTCATCATTTACGACTTAATTTAGAGTTTTGATTTATATCTGATTCCTTACTCTTCAGTTATACGTTCATTAGGGACCAAACGCCGCTTAGTTTCACGCCCCTGGTTTGCGTTTCTTCTCACAGACAGTACGTCGACACTCAAGTTAGTCAGAGGGTGCAGGATTAACTAATATTCAAATAGACTGGTTGCAAACTGCTCACTCATCCTAAAAGAATAGTCAATTTAGCCAAGCACATGCAACTTGCTAAAATCAGCGATTAGATGATTAAAGATCTCCATGCTGCCATGCCAAAACAGCTCTGTACAGTCAAATTGGCCTTTAAATCGAAAGTCTAATCATAAAGTTAGAGCAGACTCCACTTAATCTACTGGATATAAAAATATTTCAGGAGAATTCAGAATGAGTCAAAACAACATTTTATTTGTCAGGTAAAATTGTATTATACCAATTACATAATAAAACAATCAGAAAGCCAATTCAGAGATCATACTGTAAAAATACAACATCCATTACTCAAAAATAAATCAAAGACTTAGAGATGCGTACCTGACCAGAGAAGTACATTGCAGCATAAGTCTCAGAGATGCAGCAACGTGGTGTTTTGGCTAAAAGATCTTAATGATATTGGTTCACATTTCCTATTTTTATTTGTATATTTTCATAATTACAAAAAAATGTTTTTCTAAAAGTTGTTAAGCAGACAGGGAACACTTGTTCATTCTGTGCCTGACTGGTAAACGCATCAGAAAAAAGTTCTGGGGTAACAGCTGAATATTTGCCTCGCAGACATGAGACATACCTGTACAGCATCTGCATAAAGGCTGGAATGTGCACCTTTCCCCTTATGTGCTATTGGGCCATTTTCATCCATTCTGGGGGGATTTTGAGGCTTAATTTGGCCAAAACTTTCTGTGTTTTAGCAAACGGACTGATATTTGGGGATCTTATACCTCAATACACTCATACATTTGTTTATTTATTTATTGTTTAATAGAAAATATGGCTTTGCAACATCAAGCAGCATTAGGCAAGGGCCAGTATAACATTCTGACGGTATGATAACCTTGAATAAAAACATCACGGTTTCACTGTACTGTGATTACTGCTCTAAAATATATTCTTTTTAAATGTCTGGGTAAATGACAAACACTTGTTTTCCCCTTTGAACACAATATATTTTCTTTTGAGAAACTTTTATAATATTTTGGAGCCGTAAACATGTCAGGCTAAATCACTCAAATGAATAATTGACTTCTGCTGTCTTCATTTGTTTTAGAAACACAGATTTCTTTACTATTTAAAAAGTTTTTCTGCTGGAGATACTGACTAAAAAAAACTTACATATACTGAAGGAACGGTATAGCAGAACATTTCAGCGGTTTTAAAACATTGACTTTTCCAAATTGCAGTATACCTTGAAAATGGTTATTAAAAAAGAGACTTAAAAGTCTCAAACCAAAAAGACTCCAATGGCGGCGCCTGCTGGTACGTGAAGAATATGGTCAATATTGAAATTTTAGACTCATAAAGGGCTAAAGACTAAGGAATTTTTCAAATGGCCCAGATGATTTTTATTTAGAATTTATTTGTCCTATCAAAAAAAATATTATAATTTAATACATTTAATAATAAAATATTAAATGAATAATAAAAATAAAGTACAATATTTTAAATATTAGCAAAATATTTTAAATATTGTGTAAAAACAAGCAAAATCAACCTGTTTGTTTCTGCAGATCTTCATGTTTGACTCTGAATGTTTCTTCAATCTTCACATCTTCATTCTCCTCTTTAATAAACGCCATCTTTATAACAGTGTGGAGATCAGTCGCTTCAGCAGGAGTTTTTCTCTGCGTTTGGACACTTTATCCTGTTTAAAATGAACAAAACAATAAAAATGTTCAGTTTAAAATAAATAAAACAATGAACAGAAACAAAATAACTTCTCCTCAACACTTGCTTCAACAGTTTCTTTATATGAGAGTAATTAACTAAATGAAATCAGGTAAGTCAGAGCAAGAAACAACTGCCACAAATGACCTGATTAAAGTACTCCATTTCTTATATAGTGATGAATACTTGGAATGAAATGACATTATGCAATTTAATAAATTAAACCTTCATTAAAACATTTATTACACACATTTCTGTTACTTTATTCACACAATAGCCCTCATTACTGAGAGTGAAATAGTACTACGTCGTATAAAGGGTTAAAATAATATTGTCAACAGCAGATACATCATTTAACATCGGGTGAAAAACCTGAAACTTTAGTTAATCTGTTTATATCTGTGTAAACGCTTTAAAACAAACCTTTCACCAGTTGAATCGCAGCGCAGGAGCGGCGCAGCCGTATGACGTAACATCGCCACGCCAAAATAAAAGTCTTTTTTTTGTTTAGCTTTTTTTGCTACTTACTGTTGCGGTCATGACTTATTGATAAATGTCCCCCTCGTTTTCCACTTTACACAACAATACACAAAACATTTAATCTAATCTTAAGACAATTTTGAAAAACTTTTTTAATCCACTTCATGATGACTGCATGTCTAAAACACATTACTTCCTATTATTATCTGAGTCCAAATCTCATCCTGGTAATTATGACCTCTTCTTTTCCTTTTCTACAACTTTGTAGGCCTGATTTTAATATATTTTAATATATATTATAATAGTGCTTGAATAAAGCACTAAATTAAAATAAATAAACAATACAACAAAGCGTCTGCTATTCTATGGCAAAAAAAAAAAAAAAAAAGAATTTAAAAAAATACAGCGTCTGGTCCCTGTGGCAAATTAAATAATATTTAATAAAACATTTTTTTAAAAAGCGCAGCATCGGGCACCCTGTGTCAAGATAAATTGGGGTGGACACACAAAAATGATTTCCTATTGAAATACATTGAATGGAAATTTGTGCAGGTGTAGCAGGGTATGTTGTTACACCAGATTATAAATCATTATTTCTTTATTCTATTTTATTTCCGAATTATTATTTGTCTGGGTCTTTTATTTTGAAGGGTTGTTGTTTGCTTTCGCGGGGTTGGGATATATATATTTTGTAAGCACACTAAAAATGTATTGTAACTTATTAATAGGATATACATCACAGCATTGTATTTTATAGTTAAATATATCTGTATATTCAGAGATATTTTGTGGTTAACAGGCAAAAGAGAGACTCAGCTGATACTGAGAGAGTGATTGCCTGATTGTGTGTGTGTGTTGTACAGGTATGTAATTTACTATTTAGGAAACAATAAAACTGTACTGTGATGCTGTTTGGGAAAATGATTATTATATTTTTATATAAGAAATATTATATTCATATTATTATTAATACTACTATTTCAAATTACTGTGATATTATACATCTCATATGTATGTATTTAAAGTGTGATTATGTGGAGAGCACGTTCGCTCTTTCCTGCAGTCTGTTGAGAGGAGAGGCCAAAGAGAGACTCAACTGATACTGAGAGAGTGATTGCCTGATTGTGTGTGTGTTGTACAGGACAAAATAAAAGTCACCTCAGCACGACCAGATTTGTGTGCAGATTTCTTTTTTAAAAATAACACAACGCAGAGAAACGACCGCTACACAGGGTAACACAAAAAAGAGGGAAATTCGTGTCCATCAATACGAATTAATAGACTAAATTTTGTGAATATTTCACGAACTGCAGTGAGACTGGGTTGGTTGCAGGGCCGTGCACAGGGGGGTGGCCCGGGGGCTAGAGCCACTGCCCTTTTTGCCCTCGTTGGCTGAGGTGCCCCTCTCAGCCTGTACCTCTTCCCTCCTTCTCAAACGCGTCCGTGCCCCCGTCCCTGGCTGTTCTGTTACCGCTTCGCTAAACATCCACTGATTTTGTTAATCCACTCAGCGTCACTCACAATCTGTGTGCCCGCGTTTGAGGTGCGCCTCGCCTTGACTGCAATGTAGACGGGAGCAGGCGGCTGCAGTAAGAGAAGGGCTTAAAAAAATCATCACAAGTCGGACACTTCCCGAATCTCGCTGTTTTGCCGCCTGGAAACGTCACAAGTGGCGGAGATCGCGTTCGCGTTTTAATCGCGGCACGAATGACCTCATGAAATAATACTATAGTAACTTATAGTAAATATTATAGTGTTTTTGAACATGTTTTTTCAGTATTTGGTTATGTTTATAGTTGCTGTGATACCATAGCAACTATAGAAATTTAAATAGGCTATTTTTATAACAGGCATATGGTTCAAAAACACTATAGTATTCCTATAAGTTACTATAGTATTTTTAATGTGGGAGTGGATGCTATTGAAATATCACTGTTTTTACAAAAAGATAGTCAGAATCACAGAAGATGAACAGCTCATTACTTAAAAGGGTGTACAGTATTTAATATACATCTGTATGTTCAACAGTGGTAAATGTTTAAAGAATAAACCGCTTATACAGCTAGAAAGTGTTCAAGAAATCTAATTTGGCTACATTATAAATGAAGTAACTATAGCGAGATGCTTTTGAGTAACAGGTCATGACAAATGTTTGTTTGTTTTTTAGAAATGTCTCTAGAATATGGCATTTTATTGAGCAGTGGTCCATTTCTATAGTAATTTCAGACTTTCTTTAGAGGGCATTAGAAGGTATAAAGGGAAATACTACTGAAGACAAAATGATTAGCCCTCTTGTGAAGTTTAAAGAAAAAATAGTATTGCATCAAATATGTAAAAGAGTTATTTTACTAGTTTTTTTGAAGATACTATTCAGCCTAAAGTGCAATTTTAAGTGTTAACTTCAGATGAATTATGTTAAAGAAAAATGAGGAAAGCCATTGGACAACAGTGGTTTGTTCTGCAGACATAAAGAGATTCTTAAGGGTCTGATTATATTGGCATGCTTATTAGGCCTCTATAAACTGCTCTTACTACAGCCAGACTGAAATAAACAGCCTGAGACTTTATCCAGAATAAAAACCATTAGGCTGTAGGAAATACTGTGAAAATGTTCTTGGTCTATTGAACATAACTCTTGACTTCACATACATGTGTGTGTTGTTTACTACACCCCTTTCACTTCTCACATGAAACCACACAAAGATGAGGCATAATGGCAGAACAGTCTGATTACTTTTGTATGTCTGCATATGTGTGTATTGGACTGACTTTCAGGGAATAATGTTGCATAAAAATGACAATACAAAATTCACACAAACATACAAAAAAGTGAAAATGACAACAAACAGGACTTTAAACTAAGATAGAAATAAAATACAGCATAAGCACATCCTAATGATTTATTTGTAACATTTAGTTATATTAGATAGATCATGTCTTGTTTTTAAAAAGGTGTGTTTTGTTTTTGTTTGCGTGTAAATCTAAATAAATAAACATATGTAATGGTCTTCATGTCTTTTTTTAATTATCAACGAAAATACAATAAAGGTGTACAGCCGGGTATAACCCTTAGGAAAAACAGAAGACAGAGATGCGTAATTTCACTCTCATCCAATAAGCATTAGGCTGTGTCGTTAGCCAGTCGTTTCCCATCATGCTTTTGGTGAGCGCAGTCGTTGGAGACTTATGAGACTGCAGCCGACTACTCAATCCGAGACATCCGCCTCGCGAGAGTTTTTTGGCGCATGTCAGCGTGACATCAAAGCAAGGTGCACGCAAGTCGGACACGTTTCTAACCGGCATGCATCTCGCGGTGATCACCGGTGATGCGTTCTGCGCAGATTATGGCCATGTCAAACGAGCCTAACAGTTCTTGACGATCGTTGCATTACAAGTCTCATTTACAATCCACATTGCAGCCAGTGGTCTTATACAAGTGCTGACAACTTGTGCTAAATATCCACATTCTTAGAATTTGAATGACTAATCAAAATCAGATCTAATATAAATAACAATTATCTATTTTAAAAAACTATTTTCAATATTTATAACAACTGGAAAATTTGTATTAGCAAGAACCTACCCACTTAGTGCCCCTTTTTTTGGTTTGGGCCACTGCCCCTCAAAATGTCTGTGCACGGCCCTGGTTGGTTGAATGTTTAGAGCTTATTGTTTAAGATTTTTTATAGTAACATAATTTGTTACAAAGAAAGTACTTAAATATGTTTGGCATGTTTAAGAATAACGGGGAAGTCAGAATCACAATTTGTACCTGCAAATAACAAAAAATAAATAATGACTTGGTCCTTTTGTTATACCCTAAATCAGGGCTATTCAATTAGTTCGTCATGGGGGCCGGTTCATGAAAAGCATCCCAAACGAAGGGCCGGAGAGGTATGACTTGCAATATGAGTGAGGACACAACTACATATGTTGTATTTTTGCTCCTTAAGACACCCACGCTGGCTTTTTCTACATAAAATGTTAATATGTTGTATTTTGAAACTATATAACATCAGTGCATTTTACAATGTGGCTTTTTTAACAAACCTTCAAATGTTTTATTAGCACAACAAAAGCAATGTATTGTTTAAGTAGGCTTCCTGTACATTCAAACACATTCATGTGTTTTGAACTGCATAACAATTATGGATGCAACAATTATAGATTTTGGTTGTACGATTATAGTCTGAAGAATAATTATGGTTTCACGGTAATCACGTCTAATGTGAATTTAAGCTTTATTTTAGGTAGGCCTATTTATATTAACTGTTGTTATCATCTGTGTTCATACACTCTCAGAAATAAAGGTACAGGGGCTGTCACTGGGGCAGTACCTTTTCAAAAGGTACATATTTGCATTTGAATGGCCTATAATGGTACCTCAAAGGTGCTTTTGAGGCACATTTGTGTGCGAATATGCACCTTTAAATGTACCACTGTGGACTCTTTGGGTACATGTACCTTTTGAAAAGGTACTGCCACAGTGACAGCTCCTGTACCTTTATTTCTGAGAGTGTACATACATAATCATTTTAATAATAATTAGTCTAACATATCTTTTGTTTACATTGCACTGAAAGCCACGATACAACCTCACCGTAATGTTTTCTAATGCGTGTGCCCGGAAAGCCGCGAGCGCGTTGTTCCGCTTGCACACACACATTGGCGCATTCTATATTAGAAATAACAAACGTGCGTGCGGAAAGGACGTGATAGTGGAACGGCGCGCCGCTATAGTTAATCCAGTGTGCGTGTTTATTGGCATCGGCGTACAAGCTTGGAACTTTAAACTAGCGCACAGGTGGCATAACTGTTTAATTGCAGCAGTTTCGTTTTGTGCAACAGAAACGCGCAGTTGAGAAGCCTTTACGATTAATCAACCGTGACGAATAAAAGCGCAGTGAAATCGGCGAATCGTTGCATCCCTAACAACGATATCAGTGCATTGTACAAAAGGCTTTTTCTACAAACATATCCAAATGTTTTCGGCTGCCAGCTCCACTCGCTTAGTGTCAGGTGACTCACGCTCTGCGCAGCCTTCAACTGCAGCTCGTGCTGTATTGAACAGACGCTTCATAACTATAGCGGACGTTTTTGATTTCTGATGCCCTGTTCAAACTAATTGGGGGGCCAGAAAAAATGGTCTTGGGGGCCGAGTTCGGCCCGCGGGCCGCCAATTGAATAGCCCTGCCCTAAACTGTCAAGGTTTCCTGGGAGATACAACTCATAAAAATCATTAAATCATAAATCAAATATTTTATTTATTTATTTTTTTACTTAGATCCAGATAATATATCAAATGACATGAAATAATTTTTTTGCTTGTCATTTTTCACTCCAGACTCTTTAAGGATTAGATATCTGGAACAGGAACAAGACAAAAAATGTTAAATGAGAACAGCATTTTTGCTAAATATTTATAAATAACTTAACACCACCGCATTCTCATAAAAGTATATCATTAATCCATATTAAACTGCATATTTTCAGTTATAATTTAGCAATTTTCAGAATGCAACTTTATATATAATCAATACAACAAAAAGCACATCTCTATATGAAAACGTATAACTAGACTACAGTTAATCGTTACACTATCAAACTATGTGTGTTTTTATTTTCTCTACTTGAATCTAAATTATTTTGCAATTGGGCTTTTGTTTATCTGAAAAAGCATGATGAGTGTATCAGTTTGTATATTTAAATTCACTTTCTGATACTTAGCTTGTATATTCAGCTTAAATTAAGTATATTTAATAATAGGACATTTATTAATCTGGAAGCGTTGACTTCAAATGTATTATTTAGCCATGTCTCTTCTATCCTTCTACTGGACGCATCAGGAACAACAGGGGTGTAAAACTGTCTGGGTCATAAAACTGCCTGGATCCAAGTCTGCAGACGCCCATATAGGGGTAAAGTGGAAAACGAGGGAGAAATTCATCAATAAGTCATGATTGTAGCAGTAGGTGGCAAAAAAGCTGACTTTTATTTTGGCGGGGCGTTGTGACGTCATAAGGCTGCGCCGCTCCTGCGCTGTGATCCACTTTGCTGTGATTCAACTGGAAAAAGGTTTGTTTAAAAGCGTTTACACAGATATAAACCGATTGATTAAAGTTCTGATTGATTAAGTGTTTTAATGAAGGTTTAAACAGCACAATGTCAGTCCATTCTAAGTAAACATCACTATATATATGGAGTACTAGTTTAATCTGGTCATTTGTGGCAGTTGTTTCTTACTCGGACTTTCCTGATTTCTGTTAGTTAATTACTCTCATATAAAGAAACTGTTGAAGCAGTGATGTGCGGTGAGGTTTGTGGCTGGTGAGGCACTGACACTTTCAATGTCAAAAGTATATATACAAACAAATCCACCCGGTATATTTGCCAACTACTGATTGTGTTTCATATATCATGTCAGCATTGTTTCTATACACATGGCAGGTACATATTGGGCCGAGGCAGAATGTAAAATGTATAGCGATTAAATATGCCTCCCAAAAACACCCAGCTGTTTCTCATTCACACACACACACACACAGCACCATTGCAGATGCGCGCGCGCGCGCGCTCTCTCTCTCTCTCTCTCTCATTCACACACACATACACACGCTGGTCTTACCTTTACAGTAACGTTACTTGTAAATGAAGTCTCGACATGACTTGAATTAGTTTGAAATGATCGCGTTATCTTCTGTCGCGTCCTTTGAAGCGAGTCCTGTGGCTCCGGCATTGGTCGTCCATTATTTATTCACGTTTTGATTGAAAGTC
>CAIGQQ010026941.1:0-11513 GCA_903798035.1 Danio albolineatus
GGTAGTTCTCGAGGGCTCCCCGTGTTTAAAGATAGAAGGAGGAGAAGGGGTGGATGGGGGGTTTCTTCGGAAAAACGAAGATAAGGGAGTGATGTATGCTGGGATACTTATAGTGGGATTGGTTTAATCTGATTGGCAGGCTGGTGATTGTAAATGATGGACCAGCTGCGGTCAATTGTATCACGTGTTCCTCTCGAAATTAGTTTGTGAAACTTCACTTCAAGAGTTCGCACTTAGATACTGTTTGACAACTGTTAGCAGGTTTGGCATGCTGTCCCGGGAGAGAACCCTGAGCTCGGAGATAGTTGAGCCCAGGGCTCCCGCCTGGTAGAATGAGCATGTAACGGGGAGAACGAGATCAGGTAGTTCTCGAGGGCTCCCCAAAATGCTTAAGTACTCGGGACAGCAGCCGTGTATTCGAAGAAACTCCCCAGAAGGCTAGAAAGCTATATCCGGCTGCTGGATATAGAGGTCAAGAAAAAGGGAAAGTAAAGGGGGCTCTAGCTAGAGCACAGGGTGACGCGGGCTCCTGCGGGAGCCCGAGCAGGGTTGACGTGGGGGTGCCTATGAATGCTCCTGCGGGGTAGAGACTCGGGGGAACCTTTGGGGGAGTCGGAGCATAGGGGGAGGCGGGGTCCAGCTGGAGTGGGAAAAGGGTGGAGGTCCAGCTGGATGGGGGGTGAATGTGGGCAGGGGTTGGCAGACTCTGGGAGTCGATTGCTCGAGGAACACTCCTTGCGGAGATAGAGCTGGGAGGTGGCAGCACTATATATAAATATATATGTATATATAGGTATATAAATATATATATATATAATGGGGAAAACTAGGGCCGTGGGGGGGGCAATTATGGACTCTTGCGAGAGTCAAGCTCGTGGGTACTCTGCTGGAGTTAGAGCTGTATGTGCCATCCCCGGCTGGGATCGGGAGAGGTAGGGGGCTGGTGAGAGCCCCAGCTGGGGGGTGAATGGCAGTTGGGCAATGACCCCTGCGGGGGTCGGGTTTGCTCGGGACCTGCTCCTGCGGGAGCTGAGCTTGGGAGTGGCAGCACTACATATAAATATATATTTATAGGCGTGGGTGCGTATAGATATATATATATATAAATAAAAATAAAGTGAATGAAATCCGGAAAAATATAGGAGATAGAAAGGTATAGATAAATAAACATTTTAAGCTAGGGCCAGGGGAGGTAACGTGACTCGTGCTCGAGACACAGCTCGGGAGGTAGAGCTAAATTGGCCAACTCCAGAAGAGTCAGGAGGTGAAAGGGGGCGGTGGAGACTCTTACTGGAGGGTGAGGGGCAAAGTAGGTGCTCTGGGGCCGTTCCTGCGGGAACGAGAGCGTGGAGGTGGCAGCACTATATACAGATCTATATTTATATACGAGGGTGCATATAGATATAGATTTGGATAATTAGAAAAGAAGTAGAGTTGTATTATATGACATTATTTATAATGTCATATAATAGGAAAAAGCTAGGGCCGAGGGGGAGGGGCTGAGAGATGGCTGAGTCAGAGCCATGGGGTCAGGGTCCGACAGGAGTCAGGGAAGAGGAGGGGGTAGTGAGGGTCCTGTGGAAGGGGGCCGGCACGGGCGAGGCAGACGGGGGGGACCTGGGCGGGACGTACTCCGCTGGAGTAGGTCTGATTCGGGGAGAAAGCTGAGTTTACTCAGAGCTGGAAAGAAGTAAGAGGGTTAAATGGCTGGGTCGTGCCCGCGCCCTTGAGAAGTCTGCATGGTGGTTGTCCTCCCGCCCTCGGGAAGCTGGTGTGGCTGGGTCATGCCCTTGCCCTTGGGAGGTTGGTGTGGCTGTATAGCCGCCCGGCCTTGGGTGCTGGGGTTAGGGTGACTGCTGGTGAGTGCCTTTTGGGCTTCCTTGGGGTGGCTGTGGCTAAGGCGGATGTATGCTTTGAAGGCGTCAGAAGACCACCTTCCCAGGGTTTGTATGTGCTGTTGTGAAAGCCCTTTGTGAGCTGCTGTGGTTGCTGCACCGATTCTAAATGAATGACTAGAGTATGATTCTGATGGGAAGCCTGAATGTCTGAGGACTGCTTTGAGGTGTTTTTGAAACCAAAAACGTGTTACTGGGTGATTAGTATCGTCAATGAAGAGGGGGGAGAGGGGGCTGGAATTTAGTGTTTTTCTGTAGTGAATGTAGGCTAGGAGTGTTTGGAATGGGCTTGTAGGGGAGGGGATGTTAAATATGTATATGAAGTGTCCTTTCCTGTATTGGTCTGTTTTACTTTGTTTGATGAGGAAAGATATGGTTTCCTCGTCAATCAAAGTCAGATCAGAGATGGTGGGGTGGATGTTGGGATCAAATAAAGATGTAGTTGTGAATTCGGAACATCTAAGAAATCCGAAAAAGGCAAGAGTAAACATGGCATCTAGGGTATGGTCTGTGTGGGGGGATAAGTAACCTTTCCTTAGTGTGGAAATGCACTTGGAAAGAATAGTGTGAGTGATGGGTAGCCTGGGGTCTGGGAGGGAGGGGTTTACTTTCTGGATGCCTTTAATAAGAAGGCTGGTTTGGGAGTTGGCTATGGAGTCTGAAATGGGCCGTAAATAAGCTTGTGGAAAACTGAATTCCGCTTAGGTAGCTCTTGATAGAGTTGGCTTGGATGTGTTGAGTGTATGAAGATATGTGATGAATGAAGTGATTGTGAGTAGGGAAAAATTGGGGAATGTAGTGTTGTACAGGGAATGAAAATGTTTAAATGCTTTCCCTGCGGTGAGATATGATTGCAGGGTTCTGGGGGAAACTGCCTGGAGGATGAGGGATATGGATGTTTGGTGCAGGTTGTGCTTGGGGTGGTCCATGGGAGTATCGTCTCTGGATATTGAGGGACTGGCGTCAGGTAGGTCTCCGCTTCTGGTGCCAATTGTTTGAATTTCTGAAAATGGAAGTAAGAGAGAGTCAGCAATTTGTTTATGAAAACCCGGAACATGTACGGCAGTCACAATAATTTTTTTTTTTTATTTTTATTTTTTTTTTATTTTTTTTTTTTTTTTTTGCTGATGCCCAAATAAGGCAGCGGAGTAACAGCATTAAAGTGGGAGAATGTGAGCGTCCTTTATTAATACAGTGCACAACAGCTTCGTTGTCGCAGTGGACGAGGATGCTGGAGGCGGACCATTCGTCTCCCCATAATATAGCAGCGGCTACTAGGGGGTATAATTCAAATAATGCTGAAGAATGCTGCTGAGATGGAATTCTAACGTTTGGGGAGGCCAGTCTGAAGCAAACCAGCGGCCTTGGTAATATCCTCCAAAACCTACAGAGGGGGCAGTGTCTGTGTAAAGATTAGTATCTACCATATCACCCCTGCAGCCCAAGAGCGGTTACTCACCGAAGCCAAGCAGGGCTGAGCCTGGTCAGTACCTGGATGGGAGACCACATGGGAAAACTAGGTTGCTGTTGGAAGTGGTGTTAGTGAGGCCAGCAGGGGGCGCTCGACCTGCGGTCTATGCGAGTCCTAATGCCCCAGCAAAAGCGAAGGGGACACTACACTGTCAGTGGGCGCCGTCCTCCGGATGAGACGTTAAACTGAGGTCCTGACTCTCTGTGGTCATTAAAAATCCCATGGCACTTCTCGTAAAGAGTAGGGGTGTAACCCCGGTGTCCTGGCCAAAGTCCCTCAATCGGCCCTTACGATCATGGCCTTCCAATCATCCCCTTCCTCCGAATTGGCTCTATCACTGTCTCTCCACTACACCAATAGCTGGTGTGCGGTGAGCGCACTGGCGCCGTTGTCCTGTGGCTGCCGTCGCATCATCCAAGTGGATGCTGCACACTGGTGGTGGTGTGGAGAGAACCCCCCTCGTGATTGTAAAGCGCTTTGGGTGTATGGCCATACACAATAAATGCGCTATATAAATACACATTACATCTACGGGGAATGAGATTAAATCGCTATGAGCGGCCGTTCCAGCACTCAAGGAAGGAAATTCAAAGGCTGAGTTCGTTACGGCATGGATCGGATAAAATGATAGTCTCGTCCTATCGATGCTGCAAGTTGGAGGAGGTGAGAGATGGAGGGGCATCCCTGGGGATTGATGTGCATAACGAAATTCAGATGTCTTAGTATTGGCAAAAGTTGGCGTTTAAGATATGCTTGTTTTTCCAAAATGGAAGATAATGAAATGATCCGGTCGATTATTTATTTATTATTATTATTATTATTATTATTATTATTATTATTTTTTTTTTTTTTTTTTTTTTTTTTTTTTTATTTTTTTTTTTTTTTTTTTTTTTTTTTTTTAGAAAATGTTCCAGTTGCCACTTTGATGGGGCTGATACGATACACACTAGAAAGGAGGGGGGAGATTAAAAATTGTTATCAATCTCTTTCTTGGTTAATTGCTCAACCGCTTCTGGTTCAATGCTGTCGGATTGTAGGTTGGGGCAGGCGCGGTTGTAGGACGGGAGAGTCAAGACACTGGAGTGGGATCCGTTAGACAAACCTGAAATGAGAAATTCAGAAAAGTTAGCATCATAGTGTGACCAAATTTCAGTATAAAGATATTGACAGGAGTTGATAAATCCTGTGTGAGTTGTTTTTTTTTTTTTTTTTTTTTTTTTTAATTAACTTGGCCTACGCCGCAATAATTGCAATTGGGTGCAGATATATGCAGGGGATTTTTTGGGGATTGAAGTTCTTTTCATGGGAGGGGAGTATAAGGGGGCAGGAGGTTGTCATGATCAGGTTAACAGCAGACTGCACGGCATCCTGAGAAGATTGGGTTAAGAACATCAGTATCTGTCATCCAGTATGGCTGTTGGTTCCTCGGTGTCCATTTGGTGGGGAGAGATGTCCATTGACAATATTGAGGTAGATACAGTATGTCAAGTTCTGTAAAAAGCATCTGTATTACTTGAAGGGGCTTTGAATTGTATATTGGTAATTGTCCACCAGGTGTCAGTACAGCCTTATACATCTAAGGCTTCTCTGCATGGAGAGAGGGTGTTTTAGTAGGAAGCAGGGTTTTTGACGGTAAAGGCTCGTACACGCCGGGACGCCCTTCGTTCGCATCTATCGTTGGCTTTTTCCTGCATTCTAGCCCAAGTCATTTACTCTGGCGTCGAGCGAAAGAGAATGCAATTTCACTCCTTGACGTTAGATGGCGCACGCTGTGGCGCCAAGCTTCTGGCACCCGCTTATTACACAGGAGAAGAAGAGGAAGTTTACACGCTTGTTGTTCAGATCGGCAGAGCATAGATTGATCAAGTAGCAGCTCTAGCGATGAAGAAATGATTATTGCACTTGTGAACAATAAGCAGCTCCACGTTCATATCGTCTCTGGGCGTCTGTGCTCGCATTGACAGTTTTGCGCTTGAGCGCCTTCAAGGGGTGTTTACTGTAACTTCAGCGGCTCCGTACACGTGACCGAACGTGGGAATCTGATTGGTGGAGAAGGTGAAATAGTGGTGGTTCCGCTTTGTGAGAGGCTGACGGATTTTTAAAAGCTGTCATCTTGCTGGACGAGAGGAATGATGATCTTGCGGAGGCGTAGAAAGAAGCTAGAGAAGGTAGGTGGCGATTGTATGCTGTGTTGGGTTCTTGTCGTGGTTGAGCGGATAGGCCTCTTAAAAGAGCTTTGGTGTCTAGCCGGCTTCAGTGGAGAGCGGAGTTTTGTTCATGTTATCTGTTGTTGAAGATGGCTGCAGATGAAATTCCTGTTGCTGTTGTTATTTTGTTGAAAGTTGTAGAGAGAGTTTTAAACTCGTGAAGGAACTGGAGCTGTCCTGTCGGGAGCTTCTTCGGAAAAACGAAGATAAGGGAGTGATGTATGCTGGGATACTTATAGTGGGATTGGTTTAATCTGATTGGCAGGCTGGTGATTGTAAATGATGGACCAGCTGCGGTCAATTGTATCACGTGTTCCTCTCGAAATTAGTTTGTGAAACTTCACTTATGTCTCTATGGTTGTTGAATTATAATGAGTGTTAAACCTGTCAACAACAAAAATCGGGAATAAATAGAGATTAATTAACACATAACCACCATGTCGCATCTGGTTACGGTTTTGCTTCACTTTCACAGTTGTCAAGAACGAGCTGAAACGATCCTTTATTCTTAAAAAGCAGATACTGATCTTCCAGTTTGTGTATCCTTCTGAAGGATTGAAACTTCAGGAAAGTGTGACTGAAGTTTATTTTAACAAGCTCCATGATCATTTCAGTTCCACCTTCACAGTTCAGCACATTTCAGTGGATTGTTTTATGATCCTGTCACAATGTAATTCAGTCTTTGCGAAGAGGTCGTTATTGAACAATGCAGCAGTGCAAACTATATGGGACCCAACAGCAAACCCAGGCTGCATGCAAGTGAAGCAAAGCCTTGTTTCTCATTTCACATGCGAATGGGGCGTTTACACGGAGGTCTTAAAGGCACGGCAGCAAAAAACAGCCTGTTTACTGCTGTTGTAAGGGTCAGGAAGGGGATGGAAAATTGTCATGAAGAAACTAAATTATGGCATACGAAGCCTTGGCCGGCGTTTCAGATGGCATCTGGGAAAAATAAAATGATAAAAAATGCATGATATGACCCCTTTAAACTCGCTTACATACACATGCATTTACACTCACTCATTTAAAGTTTAATACGTCTCTGTCTTTCCCACACAGGTATAACTCTGACGGACACCTCATCAATGTGACCTTGCCGACTGGAGAGGTCAGCAGTTTCCATGGAAACATGGAGAAAGCTGTCAGAGTGGAAGCCACTGCCTCGAACAGAGAAAACTTTATTATAATTACAAACCACTCTGCGGATAACACCATGTACACACTTCGACAAGGTGAGAGAGTGGATGTGTGCGTGTATCTGTAGATCATTTCTTGCAAATTCTCTGCTCCCAAAATATATTTGAACAATTCAGCTACATTTAAAGGTCCTGTGAAATTACAATAAAAAATATAGACGTTACTTTTTGCTAATTTTAAGGATGTCTATTAGCTAATGTGATCCAAAAGAGTGACAACATTTGCCTTTAGAAAAAAGATAATGTATAATCATCCAAAGCTTTCCACCTCATACCATCAAATGTTGACCAAGCAAGCGCTCTGTAGTATCTGACATGCCCCGCCCCCTTCAATACACTTCTCATGTGCTTTTCATTTGATATGCCTGATTTCAGCCACTCTCACTGGCAGAGCTGTGATAAAAACTAAACCCTATTGGCTGTTTTTTTTTAATGGGAGGAGCTACTCTATGTCCCACCCTCCCTAAATTTTTCAAGTGAGATTACGTCAAGCATCGTTTATCAAATAATGAAAATGCACATTTCAAAGCACTTCACGGGATCTTTAAAGCCTCCCTGAGAAGTTTTTTTGGGGGGGGAATTAGTATCAATTTACTAGTGGTAAGATTATCCATAGGCTACTGGGATCCAAAACATAGTTTCTACTTAAGAAGATTTAAGCATTCAAAACATGTCGTCACCTTAGAATTATAAGGTTCTATCTGACATTTTTGTCAAAATTAAGTTTTTGACATATTCTTATTACTTCTGTAACTTATTTAGATTATGGGATGTTTTTTTTATAAGCTGTTTACGTTTAAGACTTTTTATTTAAAAAAACAAATGTTACACACTTACTGTTTGTTATGGAATGCAAAAACTTTGAAGCTCAATATCTCAAAATCATTCAGCGCACAGATAGAACCTTAAAATTCCAAGGTGACAATGTATTGTAGTCCCCTAGTATCTGCCAATAAGGATAATTTTTTTTTATTATAGAGCACTTCAGCTTCTCATCATCTTCTGACCAATCAGATGCTCTCTTGTATCTGAAGGGTCCCTTCTTATTTATATGCTAGCAGATGTTCATACCAAGGGTTTGGCTAAATGCTTGCATAAACGCTATGAGATAATAATAAACAGTTGCCGACACATTGTTGAGTGTTGATCTGAACTCCTCTATGTTTAATTGTTATAACAATGTAAAGATGAGCTCCAATAAGCTTAGATGGTACAATATACATGTTGTTGGTCAGACCCTGCTATAGTTATTTAACATTTAGTGAGCTGTCTGTTGGTAAAGTATGTTGAGTCATAAAATGTTTACAATTAATATAATATGATATAATATAATATAATATAATATAATATAATATAATATAATATACAAAAAATAATTTATTTAGACACTAGGACTGATACGATTCCGCTGTGGATGCCATGGGTTGTTCAGATGCCAAAATTCATATGCTGTGTGAATGGTCACAGTGCTTTATGAGTATTCTATGACTGCTGAGTGTAAATCGGTTGTACATTCATTATTGCGGTGCATCATGGGAAGGATTAAGTTCATTTTAAAATGTTTCTGTTATGAATTACTCTCATTATTAATTATTAATCACTCTCATGTTGTTCAAAACTGCTGAGATCTTTGGAACACACATTAAGAAATCCAAGCGCTCTCTCATCCTCCATAAACAACAATGCTCGTTCTAAGTCTAGAAAAAACTAACTAAAAACATCAGACCATATGCCTCTAGTGGTTCAATTGGAATATATCAAGCTACGAGAACAGTATGTGCATGCATAAATACAATATATATATGTATATCTTGGATGCTCTTATGCACAGACATCCAGGGTATACATCAGTTCACATCATACCTGTCAACCCTCCCATTTTTCCCGGGATTCTCACGTGTTTTATAATTCTATCCCGCTATCCTCCCCTAAAGGTATTTTCCCGTATTTTTCCTGTATTTTCAATCTTTCCATGAAGGGTAACAATAAACATTAAAGAGACGATCCTCCCTATACTTAAACTATATCGCCGGACCACCAGGGGCCGCCCCTTGCGTATAAATGTAAATCTGTTCTGTGCTTTCATTTTATTTAGGCATGACAACACTTTGAAATAAATATAAAAATGGAAGGATTCCCGTCCACTCCATTACAGTCGCCATCGCCCCTCCTATGCAGTTTTAAAAACAGTCAGTTCATGTACGCGGTGTGTGACTGTCAGATGCGCTCCATAGTGATAAATAGATGCTGTTTGCCAAACGTATTCTGTACAATTTGAAGCAATTCGCAGCGCAGCGAAAGTGGACACTGGGTTTTGGGTTTGTGTTTGAATACAGACATATACACATAATAATAATAATAATAATAATAATAATAATAATAATATAAATAATAATAACAAGCATGTCAATCTTTCTGGGTTTTCTTTTAAACAGCAAATTTTGTCTTAAATGAGCATTAAAGTTTAGGAAAGCAATCGAATGCTTTCAGAATGCTTATAGATCTGTGCATTTTTAAAGTGACACCACTGTTATTTATTGTAATCAAACAAAAAATCTAAATGAGAGATTAATTTGCTGCTCTTTTAATAGGCTAAACCGTTTGCTAATTTATTAGCAAATATGCTATTTATTCTATCCTTTGTAAATAATAATAATAATGATGATAAAACATATTACTGGCCGTTTCAACTGTTTATTTACAATGAAACAGCTCCAGATTAACATATTTAGTAATTTTTTGGATTTTTTTTTTGTTCGAGGGTTTTGTTCCCTTATTTTTACATCTCAATGTTGACAGATATGGTGGCCAGTGCTCATGAATGTGAGCAATATACTGACACTGAGGAGAAGAAACTGTCAAATGAAGTCATTATGCTAGTTTTATGTTCACACAAAAATATTCTTGCTTGTACTATTCTTGCGTACTGTGGGTTTTGGAATAACATGAGGTTGAGTGGTTGTTGACAGAATTTTTATTTTCGTTTACACTAACCCTTTAATGTAATAGATGTAACGCTTTTAAATCTCCGTCTTTGTTTAGCTCACTCTGTCAGTGTGTACGGTGTTCGAGATGACGGCTCTCTCTGGGTGACGTATGCCAGCGGGATGGATGTTTCTCTCAGCACCGAACCAGCCGTGGCATCAGGGCTGTTGGCGGGGGCATCGGCGGGCCTCGTCCATCCCACAGTGGGAAGGTGCAACATCACCCTGCCGGGGGAACCAGCTCACAGCCTGATAGAGTGGAGACAGAGACGTGAACAGGCCAAGGGGAATTACACAGCATATGAGCGGAGATTGAGGGTAATGCACAGATACTCACACAGCATATGAATGAAGACTGAGAGTGATAATAATGATGTGCAGGAGTACAATAGGATTTTACATCTCAAATTTGCCCAAGTGTGCGACACATTGTTCAAGGAATGAGCAACTATAGTTACAAATCTTTATTGAGTTATGATTGCTCATTAATGTTCATTTTCTCAGGTGTTTTTAACCTCAGTTGCTTCCTGCTTTTTTCATATTAGTCAATCTATCCTGTATTCTGTTTAGTCATCTTAAATTATCTGTGAGTGTTGGAATTTGAGTGTAGTTTCAGTCAGTGAAAACATATTGAGGCATATTTTATTTATACTGCACAGTAGTTGCTTTGATAATGCAATTTATTTTACAAAATAATTGCAATTACTGATCTAATTGCTTTTCTCATAAGCACAAATCAAGAGAATCTCAACTCACGCACATGGTTTGCCTAATCTATTTTCCTGATTTATGATATTGTCGTTTAAATTAATACACACATTTTTAAAACTATCGAACTATTAACACTTTGTTAACTTTGCCCTGTGTAATCTCATTCGTTCATTTTTCTGCAGCTTAGTCTCTATTTCAAAGGACGCCATAGCGGAAGGAACCACCAACTATTCCAGCATATGTTTTACACAGCGGATGCAACCCAGTATTAGGAAACACCTATACACACTTGTTCACACACGCACTCATACACTACAGACAGTTTCAAGAGTTCACAGCTGATGATTGATTATAAAGCTTGTTTGGCATGCTGTCCCCGGAGAGAGCCCTGAGCACATAAGGTCCTCGAGCCCGAGGCTCCCTCCCGTTTGCAAGGCTAGAGGGGAGTTTGAGCTCAGGTACTGTAGATCTCAAGAACTCCCCTGCTGTAGTGGCTAATAATCAGATAGGGATTGCTCTTAAGTAATAACTACTTACTAGGAACTTGTCTGTGGTGCTGATTAATATTAGTCAATTAACTTAAGTTGCATGTTTTTGGACGGTGGGAGGAAACTGGGGAACTCGGGGGAAACCCATGTGAGCATAGGGAGAACGTGTAAACTCCGCACAGAAACGTCAGCTGGCTTGGTAAAGACTAGAACCAGTGAAGTTTTTGCTGTGAGGCAACAGTGCAAACCACTGGGCCACTGTGCCACCCATCTAGGAAAGGAGGAGGAGTAGGGGTGGAAGGGGGTATTTTTCTAAATGAAGATGGCTGTGATATGGAACTTAGGGTATTTATAGTGGCTTGGGAATCATCTGATTGGTAAATCATAAATTGTATAATGTGGGACCAGCTGTAAGCAATCATAAGCAC
Source organism: Danio albolineatus (assembly GCA_903798035.1). Lineage (NCBI taxonomy): Eukaryota > Metazoa > Chordata > Actinopteri > Cypriniformes > Danionidae > Danio > Danio albolineatus. The sequence continues at coordinate 11,381 of CAIGQQ010026941.1, forward strand.
GTGATCCTCTCGAAATTACTTTATAAATAAACTTCACTTAGTTTATTTAATTCACCTATAGCGCATGTCTTTGGACTGTGGTGGAAACCAGAGCACCCGGAGGAAACCCACACAAACACAGGGAGAACATGCA
>CAIGQQ010026943.1:0-12670 GCA_903798035.1 Danio albolineatus
TTATATTTTACTCACCATAAACTCTGTTAATGTGAACAGTGATGTTGTGCTTTTGATTTCAAAATTGATGCACATGATAGCGACACCCAGTGGTTATTTATTGAATTACGTTTTTTTTTTGTACAGGGGGCCAGATTCTATTAATATTTATAAAAAGCCCCACGGGGGGGCCGTAGTTTGGACGCCCATGGTTTAAACAGTCACATTTGGACAGCTTAGAGATGATAGTTTTATCTCTTTTATTTGCTTTTAACGTCTTTGGACCAATACTGTTGTTGATCAGCGCCACCTCCTGGACTGATCATTTTAAAAATGCGATCTAATAGGATGGAAAACAGCTGCTGTGAGGCGTTATTCCCTCGTTGTCAGACAGCATCTTGTGCCGTTTACAGTAAATGAAGTCTCGTCATCGCTAAAGTCAACATCTTCTCTTTATTTCAAATATATAACCAACCCAAACTAATGTAATTCACCAAAACGTTTGACACACACGTAGCCTGTACTGTACCGCTTTTCCACTATCGTGCTGAACCGTTCCATTCCGTGGCGAACCTGGCCATACAGCATGGATACGGTTTCATTTTCCACTGTCGTGCTGCAACAAAGCTCTTTGAAACATTACACAAAACACAATAGACGGTCATTTTGGGCTGATATAAACACACCCAGTTCTTTTTTTTCAATTAAACAGCATACAAACGGTGGACCAATTGGAGCGGTTTTGAGACCGACCGCAACTTTACGTAGGAGTGCGGTCCCCCCGCCTACCGAATTGATTGACAGCTGTGTATTAACATGTCTCCGTAGTAACGTGTATAATCACATCAACAAGACAGGACGTGCGCAAAGCAACCGGGAATAAAAGATCTGTTCAGTTCGCTATGATCATCAATCACCATCAGATGTGATCAAGAGTGAGTTTCACAAGTTTAACACGTGTTTAAAACAGTGCATGTTTGTCTACAGCGATTCACTTCAGCTTTACTTCATCACCACAGCCGTGTGTCAGCAAAAAACACGCTTCAATCTCGGTTTGTTGACATTAAATCAGGTTTATTTTGTACATTAACATAACAGATATCCATACAGCGGTGGATATTAACCTGTATCCTTTCACATTTGCTTGCAAAAGCAGTGCAAAGCTCAACGTGCACACTGTCTGTCTGTCTGTATGTGTGTGTGTATGTGTGCGTGCGTGAACGAACTTTGTAACTACATTGTGTGTGACTCATTGTTGCAACTCCTCAACAAACACATCAAACAGTCATTGGTAAAGTTCTTACTGTAGTATTTCTCAAACGCAGTGAGATCTGCTTCCTTTACATCTGTTCCTGTTGCGTTTGTCTGTCTGACGCAGCCGAGGGCAGAGATTGAGGCACGCTGACGGGCACGTGGGAACGGTGGGCGGGGAGGACAATCCTTAAAGGCCCAGTACCAAAAACAGCAAAAAGCTCTTTAGAGCTATAATATTAAGACTTGAGACAGCTATAATTAATAATCTGATGGGTATTTTGAGCTGAAACTTTACAAATTCTGCTGACACAAAAGACTTATATTAAATATAAAAAAAGGGGTCAAATATGTGCCCTTTAACACACAACTTTCAAAGCTGTGTCACAAAAACACTCCGTAATCCACTCAAAACGCTATTAAAACCCATTTTCGGATCGCGAATTACCCGTTGTAAATGCTGTAAACGGAAGTTCTAAACATTCTACTGGAAGGCGCTGCTCGCTGTGGCGCCCTCCATGCAGCTGCCAAGACAAAAGGTCTATAAGAAGAAGCCAAAGCCTTGCCAGAGTGAGCGTGAGAGAGATGGTGTTTGAATATGGAGGCTGGTTCACATGGGAGAATGTATTTGCTGATGTCATGTACATTAGTGTAATTATGACGAGCGTGTCTGGATGTAATAGTCGTTTAGTTAATTGGAGGAGCCCATTGAATGGGTAATGAGCTTGTTTATGAGGTGGCTGTTAATAACGCTGTATGTTGTCTGCTTCTTACAGTAATGAAGGAAGACGAAGCACTTCCTGTGTGCCTGGATTGACTTGGATGGGAGCCGTTCTCTGCAAACGAACCGTCTCTTGGACCTATTCATGATCACATACTCATTAACTTATTAATTCATTCATTCTTTATTGTGTATTTTCTGTTGGATTCAGGTCAGGTGATTGGCTGGGCCATTCTACAGCTTGATTGAGAGTTTCCTTGGCTGTGTTTTGGATCATTGTCTTACTGAAATGTCCACCCTGGTTTCATCTTCATCATCCTTCTAATGTAGATGTTGGAAGTAACTAATATGCATTTACTCTAAGGAAGGGCAGAGGGTTGCTGAAGAACTACTGAGAAATTTCAGCTGCTGTCTGGGCTTTCCATGTCTTTCTACACCTCCCTTTCTTCATCTGTTCAATACTTTTTCCCTGCGTCATTTCATTTTATTACACATAACTTCATTTGTAAACTAATTAGATATGTTAAGATCATTTTGAGGGATGTAAACAAAAACAATGATCCCAACGTATTTCCTGTTTTACATTTGTAATTTCTATAGCTTTCGAGAATCCAAAAAGAGACACAAATTGACAGATAATGTTATGATTGCTGTTTTAACATGGAGTTCTGATTGAATTGCCTCTTGTTATGTTTATGAAATAGTTAAATAACAAGCAGGAAATGTTCATGGACCAATAACATGACCACTTTGAAATGGTCAATATAGGGCTGCACGATTCTGGCTAAAATGAGAATCACGATTTATTTTTGTTTAAAATCAAGATCCCGAATTTCTCACGATTCTGTAGATTTAAAATAAAGGTTAATCTGAGTAGGCTGTTATTATTGTTATTCTCAAACATATGTAAAATCTTAATTCTGATGTTGAATTATTATGTTTGAAACATATGCTTGTCACTGACAACATTATTAGACCATATTATTCACTAGTAAAATGAGACATTTTTTCATTATCAGATTCCCTCTTGCATTATATTCAACATTACATAGGCTAGATTAGTTATACTGACACTGTAAAACATATATTTTCATGCACAACACTGTGTTCGCTATGAAAAAAACAAAAACAAATCAAGTGTTTGCTGTAATAAAATGTGATTGTTTAAATGATGTGCCCACTAGGGATTGGTGGATCGATCCTTAAGTATTGATATTTTCGATACTGAGAATGTATCAAAAGGATCGATCCTTAAGTAAAAGTATCTGTCTTTTCTGTTTTGTTTTGTTTTTTCTTACTGAGGGATCAGAGATTTTAGAATATTTCAATAATTATAGTGCCACATATTATACAAATATTTACTTAAATAGGAACACCAATGGAAACTATAATATTCTTCCGCTGTATCTCCGCTGATAGGTCAGTGTTATCTCACGGCACAGTAGTGCAGACACCACACACTCAGCGCGGGTTGTAAAACTCGAGAGCGGAGCTGTCAACATCATGACTGAACGTAAACAAAGTATAATCTGGAGTTGACGTAGAAGTATTCAGCTAAAGTGAAAAAATGTCAACATTCTGTTGTTCCTTCACAAAAACCGGGAAACTGATTAAAATCAGAAAGCACAAATGAATATTGCAACTTAACTTTAAGATTCAATCCAAAGTTCTGCTGCTTTGACCTTTAAGTAATGTGAAGAAATTCTAGCCCAAAGACATCGCTTGTTTGATTTTTTTTTTTTTTTTTTTTTTTTGCCCATTCCGGTTTATTGACTGTTGTCAAGTTTTGTTTTTTTTTTGTTAGGCAACTATTTGTTTTATTATATTTTACTTTTCAAAAAACAAAAGATTTTGATCAGTAAACGAAAACAGGCTCAAAAGGAGAGTGTCAACAATCATTTGTTTCATTAAATAAATAAATATATATTGCTTTTTAACCAATTGTAGTTATTTAATAATTTTTTATGTAACAATAATAATAATAATAAAGGTGATAATTTTTTTTTAAAAATAACTGTAAACTATTTCATTTCAAGTATTGGTTTCGATATCAATGATATTTGTTTTGAAATACTTGGTATCGGAAACAAAAATATTGGTATTGCCCATCCCTAGTGCCCACCAGTTTCACTTTCACTGCCATGTGCGTTCATGTCATGTCTGCTGTCAGTCTGAGAAAAAAAAAAGCTTATGTACAAATCATACTTCCCAAACGATCGCTCTGTGCGACAAACTGAACGTTATTTACAACTTTATTACCTGTTATTCACAGCCTATGCAGGTTCTGTTCACTAAAGTTGACATGGCGGACATGCGTGCGCGTCCTCTCTAAGGTAAACAAACAGTACGTGATTTCGCGGCCGCGAATACATCATATTAAGGCCCAATCCCAATTCTATTTTTGTACCCCTGCCCCTTCCCCCTTACAACCAGGGGTTAAGGGGAAGGGCTTCAAAACTTACCCCTAAGCCTTGGGACAGCACTACAACACCTGCACATGTCATCATATGTCATCGTGATCTCTTGCTTCATATGAGATCAGACGATCACGACTGCTGGAGTTATTCCAGTTGTGTTATTTGTTGGTGTTTATCTTCAGGAAATCACTGAAGACGTATATTATGTTATCATAACGATCTAATGTGGCGATAAGATCGGAACTGTACTGTGTGTTTACTCCGTGGCCATATTTATGTAAACACACGAAAACAACATTAACATTATAGCAGACACTGTAAAAAGCTCATTCCCAGCCACTAGACATCACTGACAGGGTATTCCAGTGTCATCGTGTGTCAGAATGTTGTGGGACTGCTGTACATGAGTTATGATTATGGATTATAGATCGCAAATTTTTTTTTTTTTTTGCGTTTTTTTTTTTTTTTAAAGCATGACGGTAAAACATGAACGCGGTTATGAATATATTAAAACATGTGTTTGTTTTTCGTAAAAATTTGTAATAATGACAAAAAATACTAATTTGTGGATCTCCTTACTTCCGGGTTCAGTTGTGGCTGGTGTATTCTGGGAAATTTTCTTACCCCTTTGTTTTAAGTGTGGTCCTGAAAAATCTTCGTTCAAGGGGTGTATACCCCTTGCCCGAATTGGATTGCCTTGAATTGGGACACCACTACCCCTTGACGTAAATGCGCAAAACGAGGGTTAGGGGTAAGGGGAAGGGCTAAGGGGTAGAATTGGGATTGGGCCTAAGACAGAAATGACACTTTTGGATGAATTATACCTTATAAATACAGTATGCGACATCTTTAACACCATTTCGAGGTGTCAATGTTGCTGGGCTGTGTATGTAAAACGATCAAATGACTTGTGCGCCTGTCTTTACGCTTCTCTCCTGACCTGGCTAAATTGTGTGAAGATCATGTGTAGGGTCGAATCGAGACCGTGATCTTTTTTTCGATGAATCGTGCAGCCCTGGGTCTATATGGATTTCTTTTGTTGTTACCAACATCGGGGGAAAAATTCAAGTCAGCGGCACCTTTAGAAATATGTTGATATATTGAAAAACAATGATAATCAATGCTTATTTCCCTCTCTCTATATCCAACGCTATCTCACTGCAATTCGTAACTTTTGATTTAGTGGCTAATTCGTATGAATTCGTACAATCTAAAGGCTCGTACACACCGGGACGCTTTTCGGCAGCGTTTTTCGAGATGTTTTTCCGCATTCAAGCCCAAGCGATTTTCTCTGGCGTCGAGCAGAAGAGCATGCAAAATCACTCCTTGTCGTTAGATAGCGCACACTGTGGCGCCAAGTTTCTGACACCCGCTTGTTACACAAAGAAGAAAAAAGGGAATTTTACACACTTGTTGTTGCAATCGGCAAAGCATGGATGGTTCAAGTAGCAGCTCAAGCGATGAAGAAATTATTATTGTTCACCAGTGCAATAAGCAGCTCCACGTTCTTATCGCCTCTGGGCATCTGCGCTTGCATTGACAGTTTTGCGCTTGAGCGCCTCCAAGGGGTGTTTACTGTAACTTCAGCAGCTCCGTACACGTGAACAAAAGTGGCGATCTGATTGGTGGAGAAGGTTTTGATGCGGGGCGTCAAAACAAAAACAAGCATGAGGTGTTTCTTTAAAAATGACGCTTTTACGCCTGCCGTTTTGCGCGTTGGTGTGCACAATCACATCGGTGCCCTTTATTTAGTCACGAGGCGTCAAACGTCGACTGAAAATGCCAGCAAAAAACGTCTCGGTGTGCACGGGCCTTAATTTGTAAAATTTTGTATGATCTGTTCATCACCCAATGACGGTTAGGTTTAGGGGTGGGGTTAGGTGCCACGCCTCCTTTTTTAAATGGTACATTTTCGTACGACTCAACTCATACAAATTCGTACGAATTAGCCACTAAACTGGCAAAACGTAAAATGCTTACGTTTTCTCGTGAGATCAGGCTGCTATATCTCATCTGTGTTGATGAAACTAGTTTTTTCTTATTTCAGAATGGCTCCGCACTAAATAACTATGCGCTGATGTTCATTCATAAACTGACATCAGCTGCTGAACTATTTTTGTCTTGTTGACAATACTTCATCTTTAATGAACAATCCACTGTGAATTTTCATTTCAGCTACATTTGTAGTCTAGATAGATGAATGGGGTCGTACATTTCGAAGGCAGCCAAAGTTTCAGTGTCATAGTTTGTGGTTTAAGAAAGTTAAACAGTACATTTGTACATGAATCAATCATGCAATAATGTCTCCTATGAATGATAGCCTAATATATAACGTTTTAATGGGTTTTACGGTGGAAGGCAATGAAAATATTTCAGTGATGTGTCGTATCAGTCAGCCGGCAACATTAATAGCATTTTAAAATGATTCAATAATGCCTTATTCACTATGATTGTGTATTTCCTGCTTTGTAAAATCAATAAAAGGGATACATGTGTGTATTTGGCTGCTATATTTGAAACCATCTGAATGAATGACGATACATCAGCAAAACATCTATTTTCCTAACACGTCAAGCACATGCTTTCATTTTGTTTCAGATCTCAATGCCAGATCTTCACGCGTAGCTGTTACTGACGAGTGTGTTTTGCTCACATGCGCCGAGTGTGTGAAGTGCGTCAAGTGAATGAGAGGACTTGTTTCAAGTGCTTCGAGTCAATGGAAGTTGAACCCCAAGTGACAAGTGGTGAAATCAATAGACAAAAGTCAATAAGCAACACTGAAGCTGCCTGTAGAAAGGGAAGGATGCTGATAATTGTTATTAATACCGTGCATTTCCCTGAGCGCCGGGTTTAAGGCCAGTTCTAGCCAAACAGGCACAACGAACACAATGGTGCCCTGGAGCTACACACAATCGTAATCACATGCAAAACAAGGTTGTGATTATGTCGTAAATAATGAGGAAGGACGGCGAACAGCACTGAACAATGGCGTAAATAATATGTGGGTCATATGCATTCGTGTAGCACTGTTGATCCTGGCACGGCTCATTTTCACACTCATCTAGGGGTGGGTTACTTCCAAAAGAACAACAATAATGTGACTCAAACAGCATTATAGATGAATTAACCGTGATTATTCAAATGCAGTTGTGTAACATGCTTGCATTTTTTTTAAATAGGAGCTGAACATATATTACAATCACTTATTCCATCACTGTTCTACATACACTATTTATCAAATCAGAGGACAGGATTCACAAACTACTCAAAAGACGTTTAAAGGGTCACAAAACACATTTGTTGAGCTGTTGACAGTCATATATGTCTCCCGCGCTGCTATAAACACTGTTAGGACACATATATTTCGCTAAAGAGTGAAAATTGGTTGTTTTTGTGTTATTTCGAGCAAATTCGTTCTTCGGGTTTGAAACGAATGTTTGAAGCTGCGTCATGACAATTAGATCCTTGCGTGTATTCCAGCGTGGAGAGTGGATGTCTGTACCTGCGAGTGCATCGTGACGTCTCTGAGTGTGCAGCTTTAATTCATGAGATAGACATGGTTCAAACCAATCAGTGCGCTCTATTGTGTACGCGGCGCAACTTCATTAATATGCATGAGAGCTTCGATGACTGTTTTTACCTGTTACAGTGTTCAGACGGCAGAGAGACGCCACGTTGTGTTGCCAAAACAAGTGGAAGAAGAAGAATTGTTTGAACACGTGCTTCAACGAAGGTTTTCATTTCCCCGCTATGAAAGCGAAGCTGGACTCACGTGTGGATAAGAGTGCATGTGACACGTGGCAGAAATACGTTTGTAAGGAACTTTTTTTTTTATTTTTATTTTTTACCCGAGAGCTTTTCGCATCTATAAATGGTGAAATCGGGTGTTACATCATATTCTATGACCGTCGAAATCTGTGACCCTAGAGGCGCGGCTGCGTAATCTACGCAAACTGCATACATTCGGCCTTCTAAACCAACGACAGCAAAGTGAATGGAAAACATTTGTTTAGAATGGCTGTTCGTATTCAGATCATAAATGCTTACTTGCTCGCCCAGAATCCACAAGTTGTTTACATGTGCGTCAAATATAGGCTACAGTACATGCGAGAGCCGTGCACGTTATCAAAACGTTAATTTCTCACTGTATAGCCATTTATGTATTATATATTAATCGCGTATATATTACTAAATATGAATATTATATCGATCACGTGTTGTTTACATGTTGGCCAATATCAATCTTTCAATTATATTTAATATTTCTATTATAAAATTGTAATATTATATATAACATTTTAAAAGCTTTACAGAAAATATATATGTGAATATTGTGCATTTTTGTTTTTTTAAACCATTATTATTGTTAGTTGAAAACAACTATTATATATATATATATATATATATATATATATATATATATATATATATTTTTTTTTTTTTTTTTTTTTTTTTTTTTTAATCCACATCGTGGAGGTGAAGGACAACACAACATGCAGTGGAGTGTGGTTGCCTCTATGAAGTGCATTAAAATCTTTTACTGGAACTACCTGTGCGTTTCAACGAAAAATAATGCACACTAGTAGTTGATCATTTAGAAAAGTGTCAGAGGGCAGATATTTTTCAGATGAGTCTGTTGAACTGCATCCCAATCATCACAAATATGCAAAAAGACCTACTGGAACCCGCATTCAGGTTACATTCAGTATGGGGGCATGCGAGAGATCTGCAGAGTTATGGCAACATCAACAGCCTGAGGTAACAAGACATTTGTGCTGCCCATTACATTACAAACCACAGGAGAGGGCACATTCTTCAGCAGGATAGCGCTCCTACTCAAACTTCAGCCTCTAAATCAAAGTTCATGAAAGCACAGAAGGTCAAGGTGCTCCAGGATTGGCCAGCCCAGTCACCAGACATAAACATTATTGAGCATGTCTGGGGTAAGATGAAGGAGGCATTGAAGATGAGTGCAAAGAATCTTGATGAACTCTGGGAGTCCTGCAAGAACGCTTTCTTTGTCATTCCAGACGACTTTATTAATCAGTTATTTGAGTCATTGCAAAGATGTATGGATGCAGTCCTCCAAGCTCATGGGAGTCATACACAATATTAATTATTTTTCCACTGCACCATGACTTTATATTCTATCCTGTACATTATTTCTGTTAAGTGACAAGACTTTCATCTACGCAAAGTCAGACTTTACTGTCCTAATTAAATAATAAAGAAATCAAAGCATGACCATATTTTATTTCGGTCAAATAAGTGTAATCTAGAGGCCTTTGACTATCATATAAGCCACTTCTGACTCCACATGATCAACTAGAAGTCAAGTTATGTTCCTAAAACCTGGATAGGCGAAAAGACTTTTGTCAGGTAACGGATTGCGACATCGATGCTGAAACGATATATTGTGCAGCCCTAGCCTATACCCACTGAAGGTTTGAGTGAGATGAACAATCACTCTTTATTGCTTTTCTCTTTGTTGACGCTGACACACATGACACGATCCGTCCTCTTCAGTCACCCCGAATCTCAAAGCAAAACAGAGGACGTCTGGTCTAACAGTAAAATGAACGGGCTTCAGGACCCAAAGCATCCCAGAGCTCATCTGTGAGGTGAGGTTTTCCTCTTAAGCCACTGGCTCCTATTCACACTGAAACCAAGGCCATTATAATTCCCTCTATCATCACAAAGACCTTCAGCAGAAATCTCTTGTAAAGATGACTGCTGGCACTGCCATTCACAAAGAGGATTTTAAAATGTCAGCCAATATCCGAGATTTGCCTCATTAAAGTGAGTCAGGGGGCTTTTCCTCAACACCATTACGAGAGGGAAGAGTTCAGGGGCATAAGCAGTCTGCCTAGTATTTCATATTGCTAAAAGCACCGCCACACCACTATATTTATTTTTTAGAAGTGTTTAAATAGAAATACTTAGAGTAGTTCAATACCAGAACAAAAGAATAAAGATAAATTTACCTCCTCACCATCCAATATGTTCATTTCTTTCTTTCTTCTGCTTGTTTGATGCTATGTATGTCAGCCTCCATGGCTGTTTTGATGGTGAGAAAATGTGTACTACATATTTACATTCATTCAGCGTAGTCCCTTATTTATCAGGGGTTGCCACAGCAGAATGAACTGCCAACTGTTCCAGCATATGTTTTACGCAGCGGATGCCCTTTCAGCTGCAACCCAGTACTGAGAAATAAGCATACAATCTCACATTCACTTATGCAGTCATATGATTTTGTTTACACACTTTAAATTTTAAAACACGAAAGTGAAGCTGCGGTGGGAAGAAACCCTAAACGTTCCTGTGAAAGTTCTGCAAAAATCCCCTAAAAAAAACGTCCCCTAACCCTTTAAAGAACTCAACATCATGACCTTCACAGAACTTCCTGGGAATGTTACCATGTGACGTCCTTAACACCAGTAGGGACGTTCTGAAAACATTCTGGCAACATCAAATTTCCAAATAAAATATGGTCTCCTAAACGTTCTGAAAGTTCTGCAAAGGTCCCTTAAATAATGTCCCCTAACCTTTTAAGTGCACCAAAAAATGTCAATATTCACTGAAAAATGGATATAATAATTGAATTGGGAAAGAGCTTGTACTCATTTATGCTAAGCACTCTATATATCCTTCTAATCTGAAAGACATTTTATGTAAGCAAAATATTAACAACAAAAAAGTACTGAACTTACTTAAACTATCATCAGTCGATTTATTATTTTTATTTTTTTTTAATAACATTTGCTCAGGGCGCCACGGTGGCCTAGTGAGTAGCACGTTCGCCTCACAGCAAGAAGGTCGCTGGTTCGAGCCCCGGCTGGGTCAGTTGGCATTTCTGTGTGGAGTTTGCATGTTCTCCCCGTGGTTGCGTGGGTTTCCTCCGGGTGCTCCGGTTTCCCCCACAGTCCAAAGACATGTGGTATAGGTGAATTGGGTAGGCTAAATTGTCCGTATAGTGTATGAGTTTGAACGTGTGTGTGTCGATGTTTCCCAGGGATGGGTTGCGGCTGGAAGGGCATCCGCTTCGTAAAAAATATGCTGGATAAGTTGGTGGATCATTCCGCCGTGGCAACCCCGGATTAATAAAGGGACTAAGCCGACAAGAAATTGAATGAATGAATGAACATTTGCTCAAAAATACAGGCGTGAACAACAGCTCTGATGAACAAAAAGCCAGGAGTTCGATATAATACCATACAACATAGTAGTGAGTACAGCCAAAAAGGAAAATAAATAAATGAATAAATGAATAAATAAATAAATAAAATAAGAAATAAATTGCAAGTTATACTAAACCAAGCATAAGAAAAACCAAGGAATTCGCAGTATAAATGCCACCAATACAAATTACATAAAAACATCAAAAAGAGCACATACATACAATGTTTTAGTTGCCTTTTTGTTAGATGAGGTAGAGATAGACTTAATATAATTCTTAATATCTATTTGAAAATGAGAAAAGTGAGGGGTGATATTCATAACCTTGCATTTGTGAATGAAATACTTTGCTAGCAAGAGTATCAAGTTGCAAAGAAAATAAACATTTTCATATTGCTTCCCAGATGTAAAAAGTCCAAATAAAACATCTTTAAAGCAAAGCTCAAAATCGTCATATATGAAATTTACAATAAACTGGCAGATATCTTGCCAAAGTGTCCTTGTGTGAATACAATGCCCAAAAAGGTGCACAACAGTTTCTGATTGAGTCACAAAAGGTACAGCTCTCATCTATACTCATTTTGAACCTTGACACAATAAATGTTTTAACCGGATAGTATTGATGAATAAGCTTAAATGAGATCTCCTTAACCTTATTTATCAAAAGATATTTGTTAGGCAGTGTCCAAACCTTTTTCCATAAAAAATTCTCCACTTGCCTATTCCACTTTGAAACAGCATGAGGAGTGGAAACACATTCATTAAGAAAAAGGTGGCGAACATTTCTGTTATTTTTCAATGCTTTAAAACAAATACTTCCTACATGTGTATCAATCAGGTCTGGAATAGGGATTTCGGGAGTTAACATGACATTGTTAAAACCCTTAAATAACATAATGACACCATTTGGAATAGCATCAAATACAGTAGCAAACTGTTTTGGAGTGACAGGGAAATTATAGTGAGAGAGAAATTCTTGATAGGTAAATAAGTTACCATTATGATGGAATAATTGACCAACCCGGTTGATGCCTCTGTTAAACCAGTTTTCATAGAACAAAGACTTATGTTTGCAGGCTGTCCAAAAATTAATCGTGATTAATCACATCCAAAATAAAAGTTT
>CAIGQQ010026947.1:24011-42479 GCA_903798035.1 Danio albolineatus
AGAAACAGAAATGAATTAAAATAATATAGCCCCCTTTACAGGCCTATAAAATAGCAGACAGACTGTTTTGATGAGCTGTTTTATTTTTTATACCTCAAATATATTTTAATATAATTTTGATGAATTAGCTTTAACTTTTGACTGCCTTTTTCTTTTTTTTATGCTGTTACGCCACATTACATCACTGGTAATGTCTTTAAGTAAATAAACATTTAGGCCTATTTAATTATTCAATTAATATTTATTTAATCTCTCTATTTTTAGGCTAAAACACTGCTTTATATATTTATTTATTTAGGCCTATTTGTATATGTGTTTGTATCTACTTTCATTTTAGTTGGCGTTTAGTTTAGTGGTCTTTTATAGCGGTTTAGCGGTTTGCTGCGTGATGTACGAGGCTTCCGACGAGGCGATGTAACGGCCCCAGCACGGGAAGAGCGACGTCCAGTCAGCAACTGGCAAAGACGATCGACGGTAGGACGAACGGCGGCAAAAGACGATGAAATTTCCTTTGTTTCAAGTTTTTTGTGTGAGTGCCGTGTGTTACCTGCCTTTGACTGGAAGTCATTAAAATAAAGTTTATAACATAGACATTTTTCATAGTATGGTTTCCTCATATAAATCGATGCATTAGAAACTTTCCTAGCTTTCAATCGATACCAAACATGAGATATTTCACATACATTCTGTAGATTTCATTCACCACCAATGGTTATAACTCATTAACTATCCATAACAGTTATGTTAAACACATGGAACATGTACACACCAAAACCTACAGAAACGTAAAATAAGCATACATTGCTCAAATAAACACAGTTTAACTTGAATGTCCATTTAAACTTTGGGAGCCTTTTTTGAGCATTTCTGAGAAATGTGTATGTGTATTCCTATACACAGACGCTTACCAAATGGGCCTGCAGAGCTTATCTCAAAAGAACAGTTTGGGTGGTCTTTGAGTGTAGCCTCTTTTATTGTTTTAAGATAAACAGTTAATTAGCGAGCATTTGTGATCGCGACTGTCAAGTCATCCTGTGGATAACCTTTTGCTGGGTGCTCGTGGATTGCTTTGAAAATTAGATCAAAGCTCGGACATGTTGGACAAACTTATAAGGATATGATCAGTGTTATGTTCGATTCTGGAAAGGTCCGTTGACTCCCTACACTAGTGACATTTGCAATACAGTAATGTAAATAAAAAGTTTCTAGTACGAAGTAATATTCATTTTGTAACATTTGATATAAGAGTTACAAACTTACAAGGGATTTTGCCACGTGAAACCAACATGCATTCTCTGTTAATGATTGACCTTTACTACATGATATGGGGCGTGTACCCGCCCTTCATGGTCACTGCTCATTGGAAGATGGAGCCACAGGGATGGACCATACCAGGTCGCTTAAAACCGCCCTGCAACCGTAAAATCTTTGCTTTTTGCATCAAGCTTGCTCGTGCCAGCTGTGCTCTATGCCCCCTCTCGCTCTGCACGGACACCGCTCCGCTACGCGATTGGGTCACCAAAAACCTTCCGTGCAAGTTTTGACACAGCTGAGACCATACAAGCTTCCGCAAAACGACACTCGTCAGAGTCTGTCACCTCGGTAACCCAGAACAACAGCCAATCACGAGGGAGTGAACCCAAAAGACGTCACCGAAGCGAGTCACCACCCAATCAGGACAGATGTGCTTCCCAAGCTGGCCGGCGAGGGAAATTCCAGATTAAAGTCTTGGAAACGTCTTCAGGACGTTATTTGTACTTGATGAACGTTCTCATAATGTTGATGAAAAACGTTCTCGTAACAAAGTTCTTGGAATCGTCTTCAGGATGTTATTTGTGCTTGATGAACGTTCTCATAATGTTGATGAAAAACGTTCTTACAACAAAGTTCTTGGAACGTCTTTAGGACGTTATTTGTGCCTGATGAACATTCTCATAATGTTCAATTCAATTCAATTCACCTTTATTTGTATAGCGCTTTTACAATGTAGATTGTGTCGAAGCAGCTTCACATAGAAGGTTATAGTAAATTGAAAATGTCAGTTTAGTTATTAGCTAGTATATTATTAGCTAGTATATAGCTGAGTTCAGTTCAGTTCAGTGTTGTTTAACATTCACTACTTAGAGTCCAAACACTGAAGAGTAATCCATCGGTGCGCAGCTCTAGCTGCAGTCTAGTCGCTGGACGCTGGAGAACTCGAGGCTCGTCTGTCCTTGGAGGGTCACAGGAATCAGTCTCTTGCTTGCTACTCCGCCAAGCAGCTGCTCAGGATACAGCGAGGTCCAGGGTTAAGGAGCCTTGGGATTGTCTCGTCACGGGTCTTGGATCGCATCCGTGGCGCTGCAAAGTCTTTGGGGGCCTGGGGATGAGTATCCCCAGTTGGAATAGAGAACAAAGAAAATAATTAGCGTAGCTGCAGTTCATAGTGTATATAAATGAGATGCGTGGAGCACATTCATGCATCATACAGCTAAGTGACGTATTGAGTGTATGCTTTACTAAAAAGATAGGTCTTTAATCTAGTTTTGAACTGAGAGAGTGAGTCTGAGCCCCGGACATTATCAGGAAGGCTATTCCAGAGTTTAGGAGCCATAAATGAGAAGGCTTGACCGCCTTTACTTGACTTTGCTATTCTGGGTACTACTAGAAGCCCTGAGTTTTGAGATCTTAGAGAGCGGGTTGGATTGTAGCGAGACAGAAGGTTGGTTAGATAAACAGGAGCTAGATTATTTAATGCTTTATATGTAAGAAGTAATATTTTGAACTCAATACGAAACTTAACAGGCAGCCAGTGTAACGAGGATAAAATTGGGGTGATATGATCATATTTTCTAGAGCTGGTAAGAACTCTGGTGGCTGCATTTTGTACTAGCTGAAGTTTGTTAATAGAGGATGCTGGGCAACCAGCGAGCAGAGCATTACAGTAATCCAGCCTGGAAGTCATAAAAGCATGAACTAGCTTTTCTGCATCTGAGATGGATAGCATACTTCGTAGCTTAGCAATATTTCTCAGATGAAAGAATGCAGTTTTTGTAATATGGGAGATATGGTTTTCAAAAGTTAAATTGCTGTCTAATATGACACCCAGATCTTTAACAGTAGAGCTAATGCTAACTCTGCATCCCTCTAGTTGCAGGTCGAGTTGTGAGATCTGCTGTGTACAGGATTTAGGTCCTATAAGTAATAGTTCAGTTTTGTCTGAGTTTAAGAGAAGGAAGTTGTTGGTCATCCAGTTTCTAACATCTTTAATACACTCAGTTAGTTTTGATAGTTTAGACGTGTCGTCAGGTTTAGTAGAAATATATAATTGAGTATCATCTGCATAGCAGTGAAAGCTGATCCCGTGTCTTCTAATAATGTCTCCAAGGGGCAGCATGTAAATTGTAAACAACAAAGGGCCTAAAACTGATCCTTGAGGCACCCCATACTTTACTGGCCTGACTTGTGAAGGTTGTCCATTAATATTCACAAACTGGTAACGATTAGTTAAGTATGACTTGAACCATTGTAAAGCCGTTCCCTGGACACCTGTAGAGTTTAAGCGATCTATGAGGATATTGTGGTCAATTGTGTCAAATGCGGCACTAAGATCTAGCAGGACTAACAGCGAGATGCACCCTTGCTCAGCAGCTAATAGTAAATCGTTGGTTATTTTCACTAATGCAGTTTCTGTACTGTGATGAGGCCTGAAACCTGACTGGAACACCTCAAAAACATTGTTCATCTGCAGAAAGGAGCATAATTGGGCAGAAACAACTTTTTCTAGTATTTTAGACATAAATGGAAGATTTGAAATAGGCCTATAATTAGCTAAGTTGCAGGGGTCCAGTTGTGGTTTCTTAATAATAGGCTTAATAACTGCTAGCTTGAAAGAGTTTGGAACATGTCCTAATGACAAAGAAGAGTTGATAACGTTAAGAAGAGGTTCTCCTATTACAGGTAGCAATTCTTTCAGTAATTTTGTTGGAATTGGGTCTAGCATACTCGTAGCTGGTTTAGAACTATTTATAATTTTGTCAGGCTCTTCCTGTTCTATGTTCTCGAAGCACTGTAGGCTAATTTGGTTCAGTGGAATGTTTACTGGATCTGAAGTATAAGGCCGTACAGAGATTTTAACATCTACAGTATTTTTTGTCTAAAGCCTTCTATTTTATCACTGAAAAAATTCATAAAGTCTTCGCTACTCATTTGCGGTGTGATATTTTGTTCCAACGATGACCGATTGTTTGTTAATTTAGCAATGGTGTTTAATAGAAATCTAGGATTGTTATGGTTATTTTCTATCAGTTTACGGAGGTACTCAGCCCTGGCGGATTTGAGGGCCCTCCTATAGCTGGACATACTGTCTTTGTACGCAATTCTAAAGACCTCTAAATTAGTTTTTTTCCATTTACGTTCCAAGGCACGGGTTGCTGTTTTGAGAGCGCGCATATGACTGTTATACCATGATGTAGTTTTATCTTCTCTAGTCTTTTTTAATTTGATGGGTGCCACAGTATTTAGTGTGCTAGTAAAGATGGCATCCATGCTGCTAGTTATTACATCGAGGTCATTTGCATTTGCGGGTGCATTTCGAAATAAAGAAAGATCAGGCAAGTTATTTGTGAATTCCTCTTTGGTAGATGGAACGATAGATCTATTAAGGCGATGTATTGGTGCGGATCTGCTAATGCCAGGAAAACATAGCTTGTAAAGTAAGAGGTAGTGGTTTGTAATATCGTCGCTTTGTGGTATAATCTCTATATCCATGACCTCAATTCCATAAGAGAGAATTAGATCTAAAGTATGCTTTAAGCGATGGGTGGGACCAACAACATTTTGCTTTATCCCAAGGGCATGTAGTAGATCCATAAATGCGAGCCCTAGTGTATCATTAGCGTTATCTATGTGGATGTTAAAGTCTCCTACAATTAGTATTTTATCAGTTTTAACTAGTAAGTCAGAAATAAAATCAGAAAACTCTTTTAGAAAATTGACATAGGGTCCTGGGGGTCTATATATGGTGATTAAAGCGAGAGATAGCATTTTATTCATAGTATCCGAAAGCATAACATTAAGCGCCAATACTTCAAAGGAGGTAAACATAAGTCCGTTTATCTGATTAACATTAAGAATATCACTAAAGATTGATGCAACTCCACCACCACGACCAGTTTGACGAGCCTCATGCTTATAAGAGAATCCTGGAGGAGTTGCTTCATTTAAACTAATATAGTCATGTTGTTTCAGCCAGGTTTCAGTGAGACAGAGTGCATTAAGATTGTTATCTGTTATAATGTCATTTACGATAAGTGCCTTAGGTGCTAGTGACCTGATGTTCAGGAGACCTAGCTTTACAATGTTTATATTTTCATTTTTTAGTATTTTTTCTGGTTTGATTCTTAATAGATGTCTTCTAGAGCACACAGTACGCTTATTTCTTGGTCTAGTAATACGAGGAACAGACACAGTTTCTATGCGGTTAGCCGGACATGCATTATTGTGTGGGATGAAGAAGGGTCTATATGGCTAGAATGTGGATTTTTTGAATGTTTACTTACTAGTCAGACAGAACGAAGCGTCCTGGAGATGTTGTCCGACAGCAGATCAGCTCTAGCTCCACTGGGGTGCAGCCCGTCAGCATGGAAAAGAGCCTAGGACGCTCCCAGAAAAGATACTAGTTATTGGCAAAGAGCAATTTCTGTTCTTTACACCATGTTAATAGCCATTCATTCAGAGCAAAAAGTCTACTGAACCTTTCACTTCCTCGGCGGTAGGTAGGAAGCAGTCCAGAAACGATGATCTGCGTGGTGGGCGCGGTGTGACGAACCGTCTCGATCAGGCTCCTGAAGTCCTTCTTCAGGATCTCCGACGACGGCACCGATGCTCTCGCCAGCGGTCAGGATAGCAGGAACCTGGGCACAGAGATTCTTAATGCGGGCACCGGGAAAGCAGTGAGTGCGTACTTTGTTACCTTTAGTGGAAGCAGCGCGGACGTGGCGAACAATGGAATCACCGATGATCGCCACATCGCGGCCCGTCTCGCGGAGGGGGGCGAAGCGGTTCTCCGTGGAGATCTCGAACGGGGGAGCAGGAGACGACCTGGCAAGCACCTTCCGCGGCTGCACCCAGGGGCCGTGGTAGCCGGGAGTCGGCGTGAACGACCCCTGGGCGAAGCGCGTACGCGGTGCACTGGGCCTGGACAGAGAAACAAGCGGGGTTGAGGTAAAGGGAGTGTTGTGATCATATTGAACACTTACCTCAGATGAGCGAGACGCAGCGCCGGGTGCAGTGAGCGATGCCCGCCGCTCCCGTAGCTGCGCACGCTTCATCTTCAGATCCCGTATGAGCTTCCCCAGATTGTCGAGCTCGCGATCAAGCAACTCCATCGTAGTTTCTCCTGCACAAAAAAGCGACATTGAAAAGAGAGAGGAGCAAAGCCAGTAAGTGGGTAAATGAGTGAGTGAAGGAAGCCGGTAGCTTTTGCTGGCTAGCGGTGCTAGCAAGCTAAAGCTACAAGCAACAAGCGGATGCTCAAGAGACACAATGTTTTAAGGTAGGTTTGTTTGTATAAATGTATTAAAGGTATGTCCACCCTAGGTAGAACGGAGAAATATTTAGCGAATGTGGATGTACTCTATGATAAAAATGTAAATTGCGAATCTACGCGACGGAGCTTCAAACAAACACAGCTTAGACTACCGGAACAGCGTCAGTGACGTCACTCGAGCATGCGCAAAATCTATGAAGAGATTTCTAATGTTGATAGAAAACGTTCTTATAACAAAGTTCTTGGAACATCTTCAGGACGTTATTTGTGCTTGATGAACGTTCTTGTTATGTTGATAAAAAACGTTCTTATAACAAAGTTTTTGGAACATCTTTAGGACGTTATTTGTACCTGATGAACGTTCTCCTAATGTTGATAGAAAACGTTCTTAGAACAAAGTTCTTGGAACATCTTTAGGACGTCATTTGTACTTGATGAACGTTCTCATAATGTTGATAGAAAACGTTCTTATTACAAAGTTTTTGGAACTTCTTCAGGTTGTTAATTGTACTTGATGAACATTCTTATTATGTTGATAGAAAACGTTCTTATAACAAAGTTTTTGGAACGTCTTCAGGACGTTAATTGTACTTGATGAACGTTCTTATTATGTTGATAAAAAACGTTCTTATAACAAAGTTCTTGGAACATCTTTAGGACGTTATTTGCGCCTGATGAACGTTCTCATAATGTTGATGAAAAACGTTCTCATAACAAAGTTTTTGGAACGTCTTTAGGACATTAATTGTACTTGATGAACATTCTTATTATTTTGATAAAAAACATTCTTAGAACACAGTTCTGGGAACGTCTTCAGGACGTTATTTGTACCTGATGAACGTTTTCATAATGTTGATAGAAAACATTCTTAGAACAAAGTTTTTGGAACATCTTTAGGATGTTATTTGTACTTGATGAACGTTCTAATAATGTTGATGAAAAACGTTCTTATAACAAAGTTTTTGGAACGTCTTCAGGACGTTATTTGTGACTGATGAACGTTATCATAATGCTGATAAAAAACATTCTTATAACAAAGTTTTTGGAACGTCTTCAGGACGATAATTGTACTTGATGAACGTTCTTATTATGTTGATAAAAAACGTTCTTAAAACAAAGTTTTTGGAACATCTTTAGGACGTTATTTGTGCCTGATGAACGTTCTCATAATGTTGATGAAAAACGTTCTCATAACAAAGTTTTTGGAACGTCTTTAGGACATTAATTGTACTTGATGAACATTCTTATTATTTTGATAAAAAACATTCTTAGAACACAGTTCTGGGAACGTCTTCAGGACGTTATTTGTACCTGATGAACATTCTCATAATGTTGATAGAAAACATTCTTAGAACAAAGTTTTTGGAACATCTTTAGGATGTTATTTGTACTTGATGAACGTTCTAATAATGTTGATGAAAAACGTTCTTATAACACAGTTCTGGGAACGTCTTCAGGACGTTATTTGTGACTGATGAACGTTATCATAATGCTGATAAAAAACATTCTTAGAACAAAGTTCTTGGAACAACTTTAGGACGTTATTTGTACTTGATAAACGTTCTCACAATGTTGATAGAAAACGTTCTTATAACAAACTTCTTAGAATGTCTTTAGGACGTTATTTGTGTCTGATGAACGTTCTCATAATGATGATTAAAAGCGCTCTTAGAACAAAGTTTTTCAAACATCTTTAGGACGTTATTTGTACTTGATGAACGTTCTAATAATGTTGATTAAAAATGTTCTTAGAACAAAGTTTTTGGAACATCTTTAGGATGTTATTTGTGCCTGATGAACGTTCTCATAATGTTGATTAAAAACGCTCTTAGAACAAAGTTTTTCAAACATCTTTAGGGTCGTTATTTGTACTTGATGAACGTTCTTATGACAAACTTCTTAGAATGTCTTTAGGACGCTATTTGTGACTGATGAATGCTCTCATAATGCTGATAGAAAACACTCTTAGAACAAAGTTCTTGGAACATCTTTAGGACGTTATTTGTGCTTGATGAACGTTCTCATAATGTTGATTAAAAATGTTCTTAGAACAAAGTTTTTGCAACATCTTTAGGATGTTATTTGTGCCTGATGAACGTTCTCATAATGTTGATTAAAAATGTTCTTAGAACAAAGTTCTTGGAACATCTTTAGGACGTTATTTGTTCTTGATGAACGTTCTCATAATCTTGATTAAAAATGTTCTTAGAACAAAGTTCTTGGAACGTCTTCAGGACGTTATTTGTGCCTGATGAACGTTCTTATTATGTTGATAAAAAACGTTCTCATAACAAAGTTTTTGGAACGTCTTCAGGACGTTATTTGTGCCTGATGAACGTTCTCATAATGTTGATGAAAAACGTTCTTAGAACAAAGTTTTTGGAACATCTTTAGGATGTTATTTGTGCCTGATGAATGTTCTCATAATGTTGATGAAAAACGTTCTTATAACAAAGTTTTTGGAACGTCTTCAGGACGTTATTTGTACTTGATGAACGTTCTTATTATGTTGATAAAAAATGTTCTTATAACAAAGTTCTTGAAACGTCTTTAGGACGTTATTTGTACCTGATGAACAATCTCATAATGTTGATAGAAAACGTTCTTAGAACAAAGTTCTTGGAACATCTTTAAGACGTCATTTGTACTTGATGAACGTTCTCATAATGTTGATAGAAAACATTCTTATAACAAAGTTTTTGGAACGTCTTCAGGACGCTAATTGTACTTGATGAACGTTCTTATTATGTTGATAAAAAAACGTTCTTATAACAAAGTTTTTGGAACGTCTTCAGGACGTTAATTGTACTTGATGAACATTCTTATTATGTTGATAGAAAACGTTCTTATAACAAAGTTTTTGGAACGTCTTCAGGACATTAATTGTACTTGATGAACGTTCTTATTATGTTGATAAAAAACGTTCTTATAACAAAGTTCTTGGAACATCTTTAGGACGTTATTTGTGCCTGATGAACGTTCTCATAATGCTGATGAAAAACGTTCTTATAACAAAGTTTTTGGAACGTCTTCAGGACGTTAATTGTACTTGATGAACGTTCTTATTATGTTGATAAAAAACTTTCTTATAACAAAGTTTTTGGAACGTCTTCAGGACGTTAATTGTACTTGATGAACATTCTTATTATGTTGATAGAAAACGTTCTCATAACAAAGTTTTTGGAACGTCTTCAGGACATTAATTGTACTTGAAGAATGTTCTTATTATGTTGATAAAAAAGTTCTTATAACAAAGTTCTTGGAACATCTTTAGGACGTTATTTGTGCCTGATGAACGTTCTCATAATGTTAATGAAAAACGTTCTTATAACAAAGTTTTTGGAACGTCTTTAGGACGTTATTTTGTACTTGATGAACGCTCTTATTATTTTGATAAAAAACGTTCTTAGAACACAGTTCTGGGAACGTCTTCAGGACGTTATTTGTACCTGATGAACGTTCTCATAATGTTGATAGAAAACATTCTTAGAGCAAAGTTTTTGGAACATCTTTAGGACGTTATTTGTACTTGATGAACGTTCTAATAATGTTGATGAAAAACGTTCTTATAACAAAGTTTTTGGAACGTCTTCAGGACATTATTTGTGCCTAATGAACATTCTCATAATGCTGATAAAAAACGTTCTTAGAACAAAGTTCTTGGAACAACTTTAGGAAGTTATTTGAACTTGATAAATGTTCTCACAATGTTGATAGAAAACGTTCTTATAACAAAGTTTTTAGAACGTCTTTAGGACGTTATTTGTGACTGATGAACGTTCTCATAATGTTGATAGAAAACGTTCTTAGAACAAAGTTTTTGGAACATCTTTAGGACGTTATTTGTGACTGATGAACGTTCTCATAATGTTGATAGAAAACGTTCTTAGAACAAAGTTTTTGGAACATCTTTAGGACGTTATTTGTACTTGATGAACGTTCTCATAATGTTGATAGAAAACGTTCTTAGAACAAAGTTTTTAGAACGTCTTCAGGACGTTATTTGTGCCTGTTGAACGTTCTCATAATGTTGATTAAAAACGTTCTTAGAACAAAGTTCTTGGAACATCTTTAGGACGTTATTTGTGCCTGATGAACGTTCTCATAATGTTGATTAAAAATGTTCTTAGAACAAAGTTTTTGGAACATCTTTAGGATGTTATTTGTGCCTGATGAACAATCTCATAATGTTGATTAAAAATGTTCTTAGAACAAAGTTCTGGGAACGTCTTCAGGACGTTATTTGTGACTGATGAACAGTCTCATAATGTTGATTAAAAACGTTCTTAGAACAAAGTTTTTGGAACGTCTTCAGGACGTTATTTGTGCCTGATGAACGTTCTTATTATGTTGATAAAAAACGTTCTTAGAACAAAATTTTTGGAACGTCTTCAGGACGTTATTTGTCCCTGATGAACGTTTTCCCAATGTTCATAAAAAAACGTTCTTATAACGTCCTGAAGACGTTCCAAGAACTTTGTTATTTGTTCTCAGGGATGGGCATACTTCAGTGTCTTGTATTTTTGTAATTTCAAAATACTGTAAAATACTTTGCAAGATGTCTACAGTACATGATGACATCTTAAAAAGGAGGCCTCTGGTTGGTGCTTTCTCAGTTATTTGCCTAAGCTTGAGATCAGAACAGAAAACTCATTTATTTTTAAGGAGGAGGTCAGTGATTTAAGTATTGGTGGAAATTATGCTTAAAGAAAGTACTAGACAAATGGTAAGGGTATATTCAGAAGCAAGTCAACAACCATTGAAAGTAGCTGCTGAGCAATGCTAAGACCAGAGATAATGGCTGTATAGTGTACAATTCAGCATCTTTGCTTAAGATATGAGATGGAATAATATATTTCTTAAAAACAGGATGTGGAGCTTCAGAACATCATCAATCAGTTCCAATAATCTTATTAAACAATCTCACAATGTGCTTTATATTCTTACACTATACACCATTATGTGTTGTGCGTAGTTGTAAATTTGTGCATATGGGTCAGTTTAGCACCATGATCTGTTCACACTGATATTGGGCACGTTTATAAAAACATTGTGAACAGTTATGCAAAATAAATCTGATCGGAAAAAAAAATCTGATTTGAGCACTCCTTTCAGTGTGAAGTTAGCCCGAGACTCGTCTAGTTAAACAAAAACTGAAAAAATGAGATAGAATGAGTATAGTGTACACATTATAGATATATTGCTGATGTAGATGCAAGAAAATAAGACAAACAACATTAAAATAGGTCCTACACTGACGATACCTACAATACATCATTGTTTCACATGCCATTTCACCTGCAGGTGCACTGTCTAGTAAATGAATATGAAATCTAAATGCCTAAAGATGTCAAAGTGTCACAATATTTAAAAGACAAATATTTAATAAATCTCCAGTCTACATACATTTTCACAAAAAAAAAGACATCAGCTGTGTAAAACATATGCTGGATAAGTTGGCGGTTCATTTTGCTGTGGCGACCCCAGATTGACTTAGCCAAAAAAGAAAATGAATGAATGAAATTGTCCATTGTGTGTGTGTGTGTGTGTGTGTGTGTGTGTGTGTGTTTGTGTGTGTGTGTGTGTGTGTGTATGTTTCCCAGTGATGGGTTGCAGCTGGAAGGCCATCCGCTGAGTAAAACATATGCTGGATAAGTTGGCAGTTCATTTTGCTGTTGCGACCCCAGATTGACTAAGCCAAAAAAGAAAATGAATGAATGAATGAAATTGTCCATTGTGTGTGTGTGTGTGTGTGGATGTTTCCCAGTGATGGGTTGCAGCTGGAAGGCCATCCACTGAGTAAAACATATGCCGGATAAGTTGGCGGTTCATTCCACTGTGGTGACCCCAGAATAATAAAGGGAAGCCAACAAGAAAATGAATGAATTTATTAATTAATTAATATCCCTGCTAAAAAAAAACAGCTTTAACCAGCCTAGGCTGGTTGGCTGGTTTTAGCTGGCTGACCAGCCTGGTTTTAGGGGGGTTTTAGCCATTTTTTGGCCAGGCTGGTTTCAAGCTATTTCCAGCCTGGTCTTAGTTGGTCAGGCTGGGAGATGACCAGCTAAAACCAGCTTGAGCCCAGTCATTTTCCAGCCTGACCAGCTAAGACCAGGCTTGCTGGAAACGGCCAAAACCCCTCTAAAACAAGGCGGATCAACCAGCTAAATCCAGCCAACCAGCTAGGCTGGTTTAAGCTGTTTTTTTTGCAGCAGGGATTTGTAGAATTTATTTATAATTTCATGCTTTTCATCAATTGATGTGAATGAGAACAACTTAAACTGGCTTATATATGTACATTTGTAAAGTGTTTTTATTAAAGAACAAAAATCTGAGAACCAAACGATTTGACATCCTTTACAGAACTCACGGAATCAGTTCATTTAAAAAAAAAATGTGATGAAATACTTTTTATTCACTGCATTTATGTTTTTGTTTCAGGGACAGATAATGTAGGCCTATGTTTCTGTTAGAATGTTCCATACAGAATTTTATTTTGATACGCATAAAATGTATGTATTTATTTTTCATTTCAACGTACTTTTGCTCATCCCTGTTTGTAGTTAAAAGTTATTATAATGTGGATAAATAATGTTCTTGAACAATGTCCTACCAACATTTTCAAAATAATTTGAAAGAAATTAATACAGATTTGACATGGCATGAACATTAGTAAACTTACATTTTTGGTAAAAGTTCAATGTTTATTTTTGACTGTAAAGATCATTATTGTCAGTCACCAACATTGAACCAGTGTTTAGTTTTGGTGGTTGGTTACCATGGTACCGTTGGAGGACTGGGCGCGCGCACGCGGCCACCTGGCCCGCCTCGTCTGAAGTTTGAATCGTAACGGACGCCTGGAGTGCAGTATAATTCAGAGGTAAGCACAGTTTTCGATGCTTTATATGTTTTATTTATTCTCCTAATTTAGTTTTACCCACAATTAATGTGAAACGTAGATTTTGAGTTGTAGTGTTTCGAATCTTGAAGCATTTAACACTTTCCAGCTTGTTTTTTCCGTCTTGTTTGCGCGCGCTCCTGTGACGCAGCAGCAACTCGAGGTACATGTTTAACGTTAAGGTTAGTCTAATTTAGTGTTTTTACGGTTTTAATTTGCATTCAACTCGATAAAACTACATTTTATGTCGTGGAAGTAGCCTAAAAATCTGCCTTCACATCGCGGCTAACTATGAGAAACACGTTTCACACTCCAGAGTACATCTCACTAACTTACAGATAAAAATGGCTTTGTCCATATGTAAGTTTGCCAAGTTAACATAACTTTACCTTTAACTATCTGTTAAAAATTCTTGGTGTTTTAACCTTGGTTGGTAATACTCTCTTTCTAATTGCCCATGTGCACAAACCATCTTTGTTTAGTAATTGTTATGCTATGTTGTGCGATATTATATTATTATTAATATTATGTTGTGATGTTATGCTATACTGTACGAGACAATAATATGGGACAAATATGGATTAAGTTAAAAATGAATGTTTGAATTACACTTTGCATAATAGCAGATACCAGGTGTAATATGGCTTTTACATTTCTGTGTTATTTGGAAGCTCGAGTTGAGGGCATCAAGAAACATACCGATGGCCCAAACCAGTGTCAGCTTCAATAGTATGATCCTGCACAACTGGATTAGCTGCATTTTCAGGACCGCATCTGTAAGACCGCATTTATAGGACCCTAGTTTTTTGTGGCAGCGCCACCTACCTGATTAGATGATACAGTGAAACTGCATTTCTAGGACCGTAGTTTTGTAACAGCGTGGTTTATGTAAAATGCACCAGAAGTTTAAGTGTGAAACACCTGCTATGAGTAACAATTTTAAATTAAAACAAATAAATTTACACCTAAAATATAAAAGAAAAATGTTTTTTAAACTTTACACAAATGAAATAGTTGAGTCCCTTAACAGTCTTATATTTTTTTAAAAATACTGTACATTTAAAAACCAGTTTAGACTGAACTAATTAGCTCAGTATTTGGGAAAATAAACTTAAATCAAATGCGATCAGCATTTGCAGTCACTAATTTAAAACCAGAATGTAGAGAGTCAAGACACAAGAATGATTCAAGAATGTACATTTATTTTATTATCCACACACTCATTTTTGCATTAATGCAATACAGCAGCACAAAAATGACCCCTCTGTTCAATAAGTTGCAGCATTCAGAACGGCTGTCTGTAGACTTCAGCTCCTGTATATGAGAGAGAGGAAGAGAGAATCAAGTTCAA
Organism: Danio albolineatus; assembly: GCA_903798035.1. Classification (NCBI taxonomy): domain Eukaryota; kingdom Metazoa; phylum Chordata; class Actinopteri; order Cypriniformes; family Danionidae; genus Danio; species Danio albolineatus. The sequence continues at coordinate 38,790 of CAIGQQ010026947.1, forward strand.
GTATATATATATATTTTTTTCCCTAGAATATGTATAATCATGTATATAAACTCAAAATGTTATCCATTTGTTGTGCAATTATTCATTCATTCATTTTCTTTTCGGCTTAGTCCCTTTATTAATCTGGGGTCGCCACAGCGGAATGAACCGCCTACTTATCCAGCATTTGTTCTACACAGCAGATGCCCTTCCAGCTGCAACCCATCACAGGGAAACATGCACATACACACCCATTCATACACATACACTACTGACAGTTTAGCTTACCCAATTCACCTGTACCACACTCTCAGAAATAAAGGTACGTGAGCTGTCACTGGGGTGGCACCTTTTCAAAAGGTAAAAATTTGTACCTACAAGGTCCATATTAATACCTCAAGGGTACATATTAGTACCTAAAAAGTACAAATATGTTGCTCTTAAAATTTTAGGTACTAATACATACTTTTGAGGTACCAATATGGACCTTTTAAATACAAATGCATACCTTTTGAAAAGGTACCACCCCAGTGACAGCTCATGTACCTTTATTTCTGAAAGTGTATGTATTTGGACTTGTGGGGGAAACCAGAGCACCTTGAGGAAACCCACGCCAACACGGGGAGAACATGCAAACTCCATGCAGAAATGCCAACTGGCCCAGCTGAGGCTCGAACCAGCAACCTTCTTGTTGATGCCATTGTGCAATTATTAAACAAATAAATTGCTTTATCGTGTTTAACTGTAATATATATTTCTGGTTTAAATTTTTGCACTGTTAGAAGAATCAAACAGGACACCTACTGTAACTCCCAACTCCAAAGTTTTAAGTATATAGGAACAATACCCACCGATTGAATGGTCTCCCTTCTTTCCTCAATTGGTTGTCTATCTGTCTGTTAAACTCTTCTACTTCACTGAAACAGAGAACAATGTTGGGTTAACATAAACATCAGTAACAATGTTTTTCTGAGCATTGTACAAGATTTAATTCATTTTCTAACCTGTGACAACCTTCTCAGGATCATCCAAAGACAAACTCCTCAAAACACCACAGCATGTATGATGGCCTATGAAAAAAAAAAGATTAATTTAAATATGGACTAATATACCACCACTGAACAGCAAATCATTAAACACAGGTTCATAAATGATTAGCATCCAGCATGCAGTCTATATACAGTAGATTTTGTAGGTGCATTACTCGGTCTGGCATACCTTTAGGAAAAGAAGACCACAGATAATCTGCACTTCATCATAGAAGTCAAGAATAGAGCTAGCATTTGTAACTGTATTTATAAACTGCTTATCAATGTCTATTAAGGTAGAGTAAATGCTAAACAAATAATAAAGAAATAAATTAACTATTTGTTAATGTTAAATAATTTATTTATAGCATGCAGTTATTATAGTGTTACCCAACAGTTTGAGATCATCTCAATGAAAATATTCCTATAGTTTGTTTTCTTTTCTACAATGAGCTTAAGGATATCCAATCATATTGGACATCACTTTATATTGGCCAGGTAAAATAGGCCTACCTGATACACATACAGTGATAAACGATGAGACTCTATATGGTCAAGGCCTGTAGAATAAGCCTAACTATAAAAACAGCATAACATCTCATTCATCACTACAAAACGATGACAAAAACAGACTAATAACACATATTGTGGGACAAACAGACAGTCAGCACAATTTCTAATGTGCTAACGTGATGAAACAATGAGTAGAAGTTTTCCCACTAGTAAAATGTAAGTAAATCTGAAACATTTCGCACGTCAACGTGCTTTTATCACTGTTTAATTAATGTGCATGTTAAGTCAACAAGCCATTAAACCATGGATAAGAACATCGTAATGTTTAATAAAACTAGAAAAAGAATTCTAGAAAATTAATTCATAACTAGCAGCTCTCACTTTAGCAGTGTTAACCTCCTCATACCTATTATTATTATTATTATTATTATTATTATTATTATTATATTTTACTCTTCCTCTGGAAAAAAATCGTCGCGTTAAGTTTGTCCCAGACCCTTGAAAGTTGAATACTCATGCGGGCTAATCAGGCATTTTGCATAAACGTTGCACAGCATAAAACAGTAACAGTACAAAATAAACATATGCTTTAACAGTTTATAATAAAACGTAATAGAAAACCGATACTTACACTTTCCTTGCCATCCATGTCGTCCATCTTATTAGAGCATCTATAATCCAATCCGTTAGGTGGCGTTGTCGCAAAAAACTAGGGTCCTACAGATGCGGTACTAACAATGCGGTCCTGAAAGTGCAGCCACTCCAGTTGTGCAGAAACACCCTTCTCGTCAGCTTGGACAGACATCTATTGCAGTTCTGCCACACCACACTAATGCTTTTGTATAGATGGCTGACTACTACTGTGTTCTCTGAAGGTATGGAGCAAAACAACAGCACCTGTTACAATGAAATTTGTGTTCATGAAGAATAGTGATATACTAGGTCCGGTACATTTAATGTTATAGGGAAAAAGTTTTTTTCTTTTTTAGGATTTGCAAAAGTTTTCTTCCCTTCTTTAAAGCAAATATGGCATTAATACAAATATATAAACATGATATTTTAATAATCTAAATAATAAAAACTTTTGATGATTTAAGATGCTGGTGACAATCAAAATGCGTCATCTCCATCTTGTGAAAAGGGTCTATAAAAGATGTATACTATCTGCAAGACTTCTGTAGTGGTTTCTAGTGTTTTCAAACTTAAAAGAGATAGTTCACCCAAAAAATCTAAAATTTCTCACATTTTACTCTCCTAAGTGGTGGCTAAAGACTTTCTGATGATTTTACACCCAAGTTTTCACGTAGTCTCTTACAGTTAATATAATTTCTTCTTAACCTTTTTTTAGTTTGCTTGTTGCAAATTCAACTTGAAATGTATTATGTATAACTAGGAATTAGCCTATGAAAATCTGGCTACACATTGCAACTTTGAGAACAGCAAATAATATTATATTTTGCTGATCAATGTTACAAACTATTTTTTTAATATGCAATATAATGGTTATTAGGCTGGCTTGTCAAAGCCAACCTACTGTTATCCTTTCTAAACTTATTAGGCTGGCTTGTCAAAGCCAACCTTCTGAAATCCTATTTAAACTTATTATTTTTTTTTTAACTTATTATTCTTCTTCTGAGACTAAAAAACAAAACGCATCTCCTCCTAGAGCTTAAGAGCTATGACCACCAAACTCACTCCAGACCTCCAAACTATTCTGACTCGGGTTGCTATATCTCCCCAGACTGATCCGACTTTCGGTGGTCCAAAAAACGTCCCGGGACCACCTTAAAAATCCCATAGGCTTAACATTGGACCAAACTTTGTGATCTCATAACTCTGCATCAGACTGTCACACAAACTTCTAGCTGGGCTCATTTTACTCAGACTACCTAACTGCCAATCACTGAAGACCTTTTAACTTTTTGGCCACGCCCTAGCAACCACTTTTGGGACCCTAGCAACTGTCCCATAGACTTCCACTGTAAAAGACTGTCATTGACTTAACATTGAATCAAACTTTGTAACCTCATAGCTGTCATCAGACTGTCATACAGACTTATGGCTGAGCTTTAACTCCTATCTATCTATCTATCTATCTATCTATCTATCTATCTATCTATCTATCTGTCTGTCTGTCTGTCTGTCTGTCTGTCTGTCTGTCTGTCTGTCT
>CAIGQQ010026948.1:17984-49465 GCA_903798035.1 Danio albolineatus
CTCTTAAAGCATTGAATGGCCTTGGCTGCAGCACAGTTTCAGAGTGTTGGCTATCTTCTTATAGCCTAGGCTTTATGCAAAGTAACAATTTGTTTTTTCAGGTCTTCTGAGAGTTGTTTGTCATGAGATGCCATGTTGAACTTTCAGTGGCCAGGTTGAGAGAGTGGAAGAGCTTTTATACCAAATTTAACTCGCCTGCTATCTGGAAACACCTGAGACAGTGTAAAACTAATGAGTCACATGCCACAGGGGAAGGAAAATGTCTAATTGTGCTCAATTTGTACATTTTCACTTAGGGGTATACTCACTTTTGTTGCCAGGGGTTCAGCTATTATTGGCTGTATTTTTAGTTTTTTTGAGGGGACACTAAATTTACACTGCTAAACTAACTTTACACTGACTCCTTTTCATTGTGTCAAAGAGTCATTTCTGCAGTGTTGTCCTATGAAAAGATATAAATAAATATGTGCAGAAATGTGAGGGGTGTACTCACTTTTGTGACATACTGTATATAAAATTAAAGCGCAAACACTGCAGAAGCCAAGTTCATTGGACGGTATGGACGGAATTAGCAGAGGTGATGCGGCCTAGCTGCAGCTGACAAACTGTCAATCATGGCTGTCACTCAAGTGACCACTCCCTAATTTATGCAAAAGTAAAAATGATTAATATAAACCAAACGGATAAGTTCTAAAAATATTGACCCCCCTCAGAGTTGTCATGAATGGTAATATTTGCTACATGCATCAAAACCATTGATTGTACCAGGCTGTAAACATGTAAACATGTCACCTGTAAAAATCTACAACTTACCATTGCAGTCAGAAACCCCCTGGAGTTTATGGAGCCAGCCCCCGAAGGCGAGTCGATGGATTGCAGTTTCAATTACTTCCGTATTGGCTTCCAGAGGGAGAGCGGGAGGTTGCCGCTTGGTTGAAGCACATATATTCCTTCATATTACTATTTCTCATGACTGTTTGCCAAATATCTGATTCTCATAATGCTCAGCATGATAAATCGTTTGTACTACGTTTACTTATCTTCACCTTGTAATCATTTCCTTCCATTAATTTTGTGTCTAAATCACTGATATAGTATGAATTCTCTATTACAGTTCAGCGGTCTACAGATTCACACGCGTGTGCGCATTGTTTACCTCTGCCATCATCACAACGATGATCAAATGATCAAAACAGCTAACATTAACAAATGTCAAATATGTGATAAAATATACAAACATTCAAGAAAAAAGTGGTGAAACTTACCGATCTAAACATGGCTAGCGTATGTAAACAAAGCTTCTGAATCCATGGCTCGATTAGCGACTATTCCAGGCTGTTGATCCATGTTTCCGCATATATTCCTCGCCTTTCATGCTCCAGGACAGTATGAAGACCACAACACTGTTTTGATGTTGACTTTATTTGATAGAGGGGCTCAGATGTGAGCTTTGGAGATCGATCCATGCGCTGGTCTGGAGCTCTCTGCAATAACACGTCACCAGTACATTCGCTCTGTGCGCATAGGCGAAAACGCACAGAGAATACGCAAGGCTTTTTAATCCAAAACCATTTACGAAAACTACGTAAACTGTGTATCCCTGTAAAGGTCAGTTGATCGGTTACTTCATCCATCTATTAAAACTTTGCTGGCTAGGCATTGGCTGGCATTATTTAACGTAAGCACGAGGAGCGAAGATGGACAGCTGGCTGATCCAGTCAGAAGTTGGTGTTTTTTCCCGACTAGTAACAGGCTTTGTGATAGGGGTATAGAGACGGGGGATGGCTCATTTTGCTCGGAAGAGTCTAAACTAAGAAAATTGCAGGGCTTTTTATCATTGGAATGCGGTGTATAATTAATATTTCATTTAAAATAGACATCATGCGTTATAGGAGCCTAAATGGCTCAAACATATTTGTTTAAATGTCCGTCCTTCAGGATTTGATTTAAAATACAATGTTTTATTACTATTAATTCATATTATTGAATCTATAGTAGCGGCATTTCGTTATTCATTATCCCTATAGCTTGTGAGTTTATTGCACAATGTGATGCTTTCATGTCACAACTAAACTGATCTAACAAAAATAATCCGAAGTTAGCAAACAGTTAAAAAACACTTAAGCTAACATTCTGACATGAAGATAACTGCTCTGCTGTTTATGAGCAAAACACACACGACTTTCTTAGATGATCTTTCCATATGTACTCATTGATTATTTATTGTTTGTGCAGTGTGGATAGAGATGGTCAGACTGGAGACCTGCAGCAGGATTCACTCCAACCAGAACATAATGAACTTCAGAGAGTCAAAGAGCAGCACAAAACCAGCATGAAGAACAAGTATGAGAGATTATTTGAGGGAATCAACCATCAAGAGACTCGAACCCTCCTGAACAGGATCTACACACAGCTCTACATCATAGAAGGAGAGAGTGAAGGAGTGAATAAAGAACATGAGGTTTTACAGATGGAGAAAAGAGCCAGAACAAAATCCTCACAACACACTCCAGTCTACTGCAATGACATCTTCAAAGCCTCAGCTGAACCAGGACATAAGGATAAGATAAAGAAGAAGAGACCCCATATCAAGACTGTGCTCACTAAAGGCATCGCTGGAATCGGGAAAACCGTCTCTGTGCAGAAGTTCATCCTGGACTGGGCCGAGGGAAAAGACAATCAGGATGTAGATTTCATGTTTGTGCTTCCATTTCGAGAGCTGAACTTGATCCGAGATCATCAGTACAGTCTTCACAGACTCCTGCTGGACTTTCATCCTGAACTTGAAGATCTGGGGCCTGAGATTTATGAGCAGTGTAGAGTTGTGTTCATCTTTGATGGTCTGGATGAAAGCAGAATCACACTGAAGTTCTCAGATGAGAAGAAAGTTTGTGCTGTGACTGAATCTTCATCAGTGGCTTTGTTGATGTGGAGCCTCATGAAAGGAGATCTGCTTCCCTCTGCTCTCATCTGGATCACCTCCAGACCAGCAGCAGCCCATCAGATCCCCTCCAGATACATCAACCGTCTGACAGAAATTCAGGGATTCACTGAGCATCAGAAGGAGGAATATTTCAGGAAGAGAATCAGCGACGAGCGTCAAGCCAGCAGAATCATCTCCCACATCAGAAGAGCAAGAAGCCTCCAGATCATGTGCCACATACCCGTCTTCTGCTGGATCTCCTCCACTGTGCTTCAGAAGCTCCTGGAAGAAGATCTGAGTGCAGAAATCCCTCAAACTCTGACTGAGATGTACATCCACTTCCTGCTGCTTCAGATCAACATGAGGAACCAGAAGTATGAAGAGAGAGATCCAGAGAAACTCCTGCAGTCCAACAGAGGAGTGATCGTCAGACTTGCTGAAGTGGCTTTCAGACAGCTGATGAAGGGCAATGTGATGTTCTATGAGGAGGACCTGATTGAGAGCGGCATAGACGTCACTGACGCCTCCGTGTATTCTGGGATCTGCACTGAGATCTTCAAGGAGGAGTCTGTGATTCATCAGAGGAAAGTCTACAGCTTCATCCATCTGAGCTTCCAGGAGTTTCTGTCTGCTTTCTATGTGTTTTACTGTCATTTGACAAAGAAGAGAGCTGAGCTGGAGTTGATTTATGAGAGAGAATATTCATATAATCATTATCTACAGGCCAGCTCTGAGAAGTCTCTGTATGATCTGCTCAGTTCAGCAGTAAATGAAGCTGTCAGGAGCAGTAATGGTCATCTGGATCTGTTCCTGCGGTTCCTGCTGGGCGTCTCACTGGAGTCCAATCAGAGACTCTTCCAGGATCTACTGACATACACAGAGAAGAGCTCAAAGAACATCAGGAGAATCACACGGTACATTAAAGACAAGATCAAGAGAGATGGCCGTCTCTTAGCTGAAAGGTCCATCAATCTGTTCCTCTGTCTGCTGGAGGTGAAAGATCAGACTCTGTCTAGAGAGATTCAGGAGTTTGTGAAATCAGACAAACACTCAGAGGAGAAACTCTCTCCTGCTCACTGCTCAACAATCTCCTACATGATTGAGATGTCAGAGGAGCCGCTGGATGAGTTTGAGCTGCAGAAATTCAACACATCAGATGAGGGAAGACGGAGACTGATACCAGCTGTGAGAAACTGCAGAAGAGCTCTGTGAGTATTCATTCATTGATCACAGAAGACACACATCAGACTGCACTGAAGACTCAGATCAGTTTAGTGAATCACTGCCCTGCTTTAACACACAAACACTGTTTATTCCTCATCTCAATACTGAAGCAGAACGACAGAAGAAGCTGAAAACACTCTCTCTCTGTGTGTGTGTGTGTTTGTGTGTGTGTGTGTAGTGTTGGGCGATATACAGAATCTTTATCTGGCCATATGGTCCCCCTGTGAGATCGCTGATCCACCATATTATTGCATGGGGACGCGGCAGTGTTCTGATTCCTCATTTGCTAATTTATTTCATAATTTCTAAATGTATTTATCAAACTTTTCTTGACTTTTTACTCACACAAACAACATTTGTACTTATTTAATAATCGACTTCATTTGCTTTACATTTTCTCCTGGAAAATAACTAAAATCACTGCAAATCACTGTGCTCCTCCAGCTAAATAGGACATTTGTTCATGTGTATTTGCTCAAATCTAACACAGTGTTGCATTTGTTTTCTGATCAGAGAAATACAGGGTGTGCAGAATTATTAGGCAAGTTGTATTTTTGAGGATTAATTTTATTATTGAACAACAACCATATTTTCAATGAACCCAAAAAACTCATTAATATCAAAACTGAATATTTTTGGAAGTAGTTTTTAGTTTGTTTTTAGTTTTAGCTATTTTAGGAGGATATCTGTGTTCAGATGACTATTACTGTGCATAATTATTAGGCAACTTAACAAAAAACAAATATATACCCATTTTAATTATTTATTTTCACCAGTGAAACCAATATAACATCTCAACATTCACAAATATACATTTCTGACATTCAAAAACAAAACAAAAGCAAATCAGTGACCAATATAGCCACCTTTCTGTGCAAGGACACTCAAAAGCCTGCCATCCATCGATTCTGTCAGTGTTTTGATCTGTTCACCATCAACATTGCGTGCAGCAGCAACCACAGCCTCCCAGACACTGTTCAGATAGGTGTACTGTTTTCCCTCCTTGTAAATCTCACATTTGATGATGGACCACAGGTTCTCTATGGGGTTCAGATCAGGTGAACAAGGAGGCCATGTCATTAGTTTTTCTTCTTTTAGACCCTTTCTTGCCAGCCACGCTGTGGAGTACTTGGACGCTATGATGGAGCATTGTCCTGCATGAAAATCTTGTTTTTCTTGAAGGATGCAGACTTCTTCCTCTACCACTGCTTGAAGAAGGTGTCTTCCAGAAACTGGCAGTAGGGCTGGGAGTTGGAGTTGACTCCATCCTCAACCCGAAAAGGCCCCACAAGCTCATCTTTGATGATACCAGCCCAAACCAGTACTCCACCTCCACCTTGCTGGTGTCTGAGTCGGATGGAGCTCTCTGCCCTTTACCAATCCAGCCACGGGCCCATCCATCTGGCCCATCAAGACTCACTCTCATTTCATCAGTCCATAAAACCTTAGAATATTTCTTATATTTCTTGGCCCAGTCTTGACGTTTCAGCTTGTGTCTTGTTCAGTGGTGGTGGTTTTTCAGCCTTCCTTACCATGGCCATGTCTCTGAGTATTGCACACCTTGTGGTTTTGGGCACTCCAGTGATGTTGCAGCTCTGAAATATGGCAAAACTGGTGGCGAGTGGCATCTTGGCAGCTGCACGTTTGACTTTTCTCAGTTCATTGGCAGTTATTTTGCTCCTTGGTTTTTCCACACGCTTCTTGCGACCCTGTTGACTATTTTAGAATGAAACGCTTGATTGTTGGATGATCACGCTTCAGAAGCTTGGCAATTTTAAGAGTGCTGCATCCCTCTGTAAGATATCTCACTATTTTTGACTTTTCAGAGGCTGTCAAGTCCTTCTTTTGACCCATTTTGCCAAAGGAAAGGAAGTTGCCTAATAATTATGCACATCTGATATAGGGTGTTGATGTCATTACACCACACCCCTTCACATTACAGAGATGCACATCACCTAATATGCTTAATTGGTAGTAGGCTTTTGAGCCTATACAGCTTGGAGTAAGACAACATGCATAAAGAGGATGATGTGGTCAAAATACTCATTTGCCTAATAATTCTGCACTCCCTGTAGTGTCATTTTAGACACAGTATTGCCGTCTCGCCACAGACATGCCTCTAATATTACGTTTTACTGTAGGACTAAACACTAAACTTCACACTGAGCTCAGTAAAATGCTCTTTGATTAGTTATTAATAATCTGATCAATAGTTCATTAAAGCAGGGGTCTCATACTCGCGGCCCACGGGACAATAGTTTGTTGCCCCTGTCTTAATTTGAAAGTTTAATGACAGTGTGGCCTGTGAGTATGTTATATATGACACTTTACAGTGTTTGTGTGTGGAGCTGAATGAACCTACCAATCCCGGTGTGGTATATGGCTCTTGGAGGCAGAACATCGGCTTGACACAGGCAGAGAAACACTTCTCAATGAGTGAAAGTTACAGCAGCGAGTGTTTTCTTCAGTGTCTGCTGGCTACTCGTTTCTATTGGGCACACACGGACATTCGTCCCAGCGCGCTTCATTCACAACACTTCAAAAAGAGGGTTTTTTTAAGTTGCTGCCCAGCGGGACATTATACATAGATAAATGTATATAAATCAGTGCTTAAATTGAGTTGGATCTTGCCGGATGCTGTTTTGGGAAATGTCAGATGTTCCTGTTTTGCTTTGCAGTATTATTTTTACTGATTCGGCATCAACTTGTGCACGGTGTATTACTGTGTGTGTCTGTTTGTGTGTGTGTTTGTGGGTGAGAGAGTCTAAATATTATTATTGTTATTGCTATTTATTACTGATTGACTTTTTTTTCTTATTAATTTTCATCTTTTATCTTCTCAAATCTCTTTATTTTTTACACAAAATAAGATAAAAAATAAACAAATTAGAAGTTAATAATTAATGATATAATTAACTTCTTGTGGAAAACCTGACTCAGCCTCAACCAGACTCTGCCTCAAGCGTGTGGAGTCAGATTTGTTTCTTTATTATTCAATCAAAAATATTTAGTTCTAGGAAAAAATTAAGTACATAGTAAATAAAAAATAAAATATGGCAAATATAAAAATGTTTAATCAAAAAACGTATGTGGATGATAATAAAATATTTTAAATTTAATTTAGATTGCAAACTCATTCATTAGTGCTTTCTGCTCTGCTGTCATTTATTGCACATCTAGAATCTTTGCTTGTGAGTTTAAATGTTTTGCCTGCGAGTTAAAGTTTTGAACCGCCCACTGAGCTGCAGTCTTTTCAACTCGCAAAACTTTTCAACTCGCAAGCAAAGATTTTAGATTTGCAAAAGATGAAACAGAACCGAAAGCAAAATGAATGAGCGCACAATGAAAATTCTGGTGGTAACTGCATAAAATGGCAATAGTTGGTTATTTTTTGCAGTGCAAATTTTTGTTTTACCAATAATTATTATTATTTTTTTTATTATTATTATTATTATTATTATTTTTTTTTTGAATTATTACAATGTACCTAATTTTGGTCAAAAACTTCATATGTTTGTTTAAATGATAAAGACACAAAATTAACTCTGGGTTCAAAACCTTTCAACTCGCAAGCAAAACATTTCAACTCACAGGCAAACATTCTAGATGTGCAATAAATGACAGCAGAGCAGAGAGCTAAATGAATGAGTTTGCAATCCAAATTGTGGAAACTGCATAATTGAACAATCAGGGTTTTTTAAAATTCAAAATATTTTATTATCATTGACATACGTTTTTTGATTAAACATTTTTTTATATTTGCAATCTTTTATTTTTTATTTACTGTAGGGGTCCAAGCTACATTAAAAAGATATTAGCTCATTTCAATGAATCGGATCTTGAAGATTCAAATAATTGATCATTGACTTTATCTACCATTCGCCCAGCAAATAGTAGATATCGCATTTTACCAATCTTGTTTATATTATTTATGTGGCCAACGATAATAACATAACACAGTATTGGGTTAACTTTTAGCAAGGTAACAAAATCTACAGCTCGAGACAATGACTTAGAACCACATAAACAAGAAAACAGTTCTTACAAAATGAGAACAAAGATTTATTGAGCTACACTACGATACATGAAACTAACTACGCAATAAGCAAACAACAAGCAAACGCACACATACATTCACACATACACACAGAGGCAGTTCAGAGGATGCAAAATTATTTGACGACAGTACCAAATTAATTCTAGTACTTCTTTCTAGATCTTAGAATCACACCTGAGAAACCATAAAAGCAGAGATTGAGCTTATCTTTAACTGCTTAAGAACAATCAGCACCAGATCAGTTAGAGACAACGTTAGTTTGTGTTACTTGTGCTTTTGCTGAAGAAAATCTTGAGTTTCCCTTGCCGGCTTGGCCTCGAGAAGCATGTTGGTCCTGATTGGGTGGTGACTCGCTCCCGTGACGTATTTCGGTTTCACTCACTCTGAGTAGCTGTTGTCATGGGTTGCCGAGGTGACGGACTCTGCTGAGAGTCGGTTTGCGGAAGTTTGTGCGGTTTCAGCTGTGTCGAAACTTGCATGGAAAGTTCGTGGTGACCCAATCGCGTGGCGGTGCGGTGTACATGCAGGGCAAGAGGGGGCAGAGAGCACAGCTAGTGCAAGCAAGCTGATGCAAAAAGCAAAGGTTTAAGGCTGCAGGGCGTTTTTAAGTGACCTGGTTTGGTCCATCCCTGTGGCTCTGTCTTTCAATGAGCAGCTGCCATGAAGGGCTGGTCCACGCCCTGTATCATGTAGTAATAGGTTAATTATTAACAGATACTGTATGTTGACTTCACATGGTAAAATCCCTTGTAAGTTTGTAACTCTTATATCAAATGTTATAAGATGAATACTGTTTGTACTACTAGCTTTTCATTTACAGCACTGTATTGTAAATGTCACTAGCTTTCATTTAGTACCTGACATCATACATTTCAGACACATCCAGACGTTTAATCTGCTATAAGGGTTAAAACAACACATTGATTAACCTGGTTGGTTGGAATAAACACAACATATGAGGAAACTATTGCATATGATTCAAAGATGCACCTGCCTTAGTTGTAACAGTTCAAGAGATTGTCTTTTAATTCGTATGCATTAATTTGTACAACAAATTGTACATCTGGTAGGATGTCCCCTTGAGACTAGCGCATGACCAGGGAGTCATTCAAAAGTCTTGTGATGCAAAACCCCCTAAAAATCCTGTGAAACCCCTTTGTTTAGATTTAATCATTAACAAAGTTAGCTGAACGGTCTTTCGAACATCTGCGCAGTGTTTGCTCAAAAAATAGGTTCCTCTGTCATCGGTGATGGTATAAGCCCTCGAGCCAGGTCTAAATGACTAAGACAATGAACAGATTTCTAAATAAAATAAATAGGCTTGTTCTGAGGCATCAGGGTGGTGTGAGGGCCTGATGTCCACAGGTGGGGATTGCAGCCCAACACCATGGTACTATGGTACAACACTATGATGTAGCACAAAGTACAAGCAAAGTATTTAATACGAATATTTCATTCATCAGATCTAGGATGTGTTATTTTAGTGTTTATTTTTGGAGCAGTATATATATCATTTACTTACAGTATTACTTTCATCACCGTAGACTGGACTCATGAACACTCAACAGTGCTCATTTCTCACTGCTGATTTTGTTGCTCTTTGTCCTCTACACAGGCTACAGTGCTGTAATCTGACTGTTCGGTCCTGTGAGAGTTTGTCTTCAGCTCTACAATCCTCAAATTGTGTCCTGAGAGAGCTGGACCTGAGTAACAATGACCTGCAGGATTCAGGAGTGAAGCCTCTCTCTGATGGACTGAAGCATCCAAACTGTAAACTGGAGACACTGAGGTAAATACTTCTTCAGCCAGTTATATATTGTATTACCAACTGTGCAGCCCCTTTCAGTAGATTGGCAGAATATAAATAAACAAATCCTTTGCAGGGATGCGATTTTATTCATATCGACACATTGATTATGATTATATCTATGTATTGACTCTGAATAAAAATATCTGCATTTCAGAATTGAAGATGCTCTTTTTCTGATGTACGCCATAAGTGTGTCAAAACAGTTCAGTATCTGTTCAGTAATAGATCATAACTGGTTACATACAGATGTAATTTCACTCATATGTTATTGTAGCTTACTATGGTCAGAGAGGTGAGCCTGAGTAATTAAATGTTCCAACTACTTAGAAAGCAGATATCTGTGCACAATTCACTGCTTGTTAGTTTGCTGGACAGTTAGTTTGCTGCACAGGGAGAAAATGAAAGCTGTAAAGATATCACAGTCATACTTGTGGATCCAGGCTGTCTGTAGAATGAGTTTTCTCCACTGCGTCTGTCATGGATCAGTGGTGATCAACGCAGCCGTTCAGCATCATCATTTCTGTTGTGGATGTGAATGCAATGGCCAATCACAGGTGTTTCAAAACTTGCTTTTATTTATAAAGCGCTTTTAAAGATAACAAGTGTTTACCAATGTGTTGTACAAGCGTGCACTATTTAAAACAAAGGACAAATAAAGGACACAAGACTCTAATATGTTAGTGAAATGAGTTTTAAAACAGAATGGGTTTTGTCTAACATGTAGAGGTTAATCATTCCAAATGTACTTCTGTGTATTTGCTGTAAATGCTCCTGTTAATGCTCCTATGAATGCGTCTGTAAGGATGTAATGATACTGTAGCACTTTAATCTTCGCTTATCAGGGAGTTGCATACAACATAACGAAACTGCCTTGAAATGAAGCACACTTTTATATTTTACGTACATCTCGGCTTTAGAATTCCTCTATGTGAGTTAACACAGCCATAAGCCCTTTTAAAGATCTAACGGCTTGAAACTGTTCAACAGACGGGTTAAAATACTAGTAGTTTACCACATTAATAAAGGATTTGCTAAATAATTGCACACTCCTGCATTTTCAGATGGATACTGCTCTTACATGTGGATTGATTGCCGACACATAATTTTACATATTACTTATGATACAAATAAACAATGCATATCTAATTTGGGGTCTTCAATGGAAAATATTTTAATGAGACTGTTTTATTTCATTTTAATTTAGAATGTTTTATATAAATGAATGTATACAATATTTAATTAAATTACACTTAAATTAACCCAAATATGACTTGTCAGGAAATAAACCGATTTAAATCTGATGAAATTTAGTCGACTAAAACTAAAATGATTCAGAAGACTAAACTAAGACTAAAACTAAATCAAAATTTGCTGTCAAGACTAACACACTTCATATATCTGACCGCTTGAATTATAAGACAAAATTGTATTCTTTAATTGTGCAAAATTAACAATTGTGTACAGAAAGAATCGCTAATGAACTGTGATGCACCGAATCAGTGTATTTGAGTTAAGTTTATTTATAAACTAATTTCGAGAGGAGCATGTGCTTATGATTGACTGCCAATGCACTGGATCCACCAATCAGATAATTCCTAAATCACTATAAATAACCAGAGTATCTTACCTTAGCCATCTTCATCTTGGAAGAATCCCCCTTCCACCCCTACTTCTCCCCTTTCCTTGACAGGGTGGCACGGAGGCCCAGTAGTTAGCACCATTGCCTCACAGCAAGAATGTCACTGGTTCAAGTCTTTACCTGGCCAGGTTAACATTTCTGTGTGGAGTTTACATGTTCTCCCTGTGTTTTCATTATTTATTTTCTTTATTTCTATCACATATGCAACTGTTTCCCTTTATTTTGTAAAGTGATTTGAGATGCAACTTTTAAGTATGCTACATAAAATTATTGTTATTAGTTTGTTCATTAAAATAATAAATATATTTTCCTGTCTTGCGGTGTTAGGTGTTTAATAAAGAGTTGGCTATTGGAACATCTGAAGGAAGACATTTAATTGCGTTTTATAGACATTATTACTATTTAAAGCTAAAATAACACGATGTGCTCACAAATTGGTAAAGTTATACCAGTCACTACAGTCATATGTGCTTCAAACTATTAAACACACCAGATTAACACATCAATATTGTGTTTGTTCTTTACGCAGGCTACAGGGCTGTAATCTCACTATTCGGTCCTGTGAGAGTTTGTCTTCCGCTCTACAATCCTCAAACTGTGTCCTGAGAGAGCTGGACCTGAATATCAATGGCCTGCAGGATTCAGGAGTGAAGCTTCTCTCTGATGGACTGAAGAGTCCAAACTGTAAACTGGAGATGCTGAGGTTTGAGTTCAAGCACCTGATTGATTGATTGATTGATTGATTATAATTATTATTTACATCAGATAAATGACTAAAAATTACACTGTAAATGTGATATGTGTTCTCCTCTCTCAGATTGGTTATGTGTAATCTCACTGTTCAGTCCTGTGAGAGTTTGTCTTCAGCTCTACAATCCTCAAACTATGTCCTGAGAGAGTTAGACCTGAGTAACAATGACCTGCAGGATTCAGGAGTGAAGCTTCTCTCTGATGGACTGCTCTCTGATCCAGACTGTAAACTGGAGACACTGAGGTAAATATTTTTCATCTCAACAATAACTACTAAAAGATTTCATATTAGCCCACATTATTTCACATAAGTGCTTGTCATGCTGAAACATATTAACCCTGGGTGACACTAAACCCAGGATAACAGGAATTATGGTTTTTCAGTAAGCTTGTCTCACACTGCTCATACTCTACCTGTAGTTAAAAAATAATCCAGAGTATTGATTAACAGATGATTCATTAACTGTATGTCCTAAACACCTGTTTAACGCTCTTGTTAGCATATTTGTGTTGTCACATTACTGATTAGAAGAACAGCAACTATTCCAGCGCATGTTTTACCCAGCGGATGCCCTTCCAGTCACAACCCAGTACTGGGAAACAGATTGAAATGGCCAAATGTGTTTAATGAGCTAAATGAACTCTCCTCATGTTGTCAGATGTATAAAATGTCACCGTGTAAGTCATTAGTTTCAAGAAGACAAAGACAAAACTACAAATGAATGAAAACAAGGAGCAAATCATGTCATCTAACTTCTCCTGATCACTCCAGTTTACACTTTCCATCTTTGAATATTTATTTTCTCTCACTGACTGCTGTTTACATGATGCACTAGGTTTAGGTCGTTGGATGATGCTATCGTCCATCGCCGATGGCCGATAGACATCAAGATGCTGAAAGGCGTTGCCGATCTTCTGACCTGCCCCCGTTGCAAACCCGCTCGTGAAAAATACACACTTAGACCCCGTTTACACTAATATGTCTATTTTAAAATGCCATTTTAGAACAAAAATGATCCACATCCACACTGTCGTTTCATCTAGCATTTCTGAACAGCCCTTCATTCGCTGAAAATGCACATCACATGACCACACACACACACACTGTCATGCGCTCCTCTGAGCTCCAGAGAGCAGTGCACTTTGGACAGCTTATCAAGGATGTACTGCTAGATCGCGTTGTTAAATGTGATCTTTAATTCATCTTTTCTCTATCTAACGACTCTTCGGTCTTTTGAATCTATCAGGTAACGTGTCTCAGCGTCAGTACAGTGATTCAGTCTTTCGCTTTCATGCTTCTACTTAATTATGTTAGTGTAAACCTCATATTCTATAGGTTGGTTCCTGTTGGTTGTTGGTTCCTGTTGGTTGAGTCCTGCAGAAAAAGTGATTGAGAGGTGGTAATCTGTATGTAACTTATCTTTATTTATTTATGATTTGGTTATGGGTAATCAAAGACCATGCGGGTCAGGTAGTTCAAACGTTAGGCTACAAATAATTAATTAGTTGTGAATGATTATTTATAATTAATTTTTAATTAATTTATAATTATTATAATTATAATTATTCATAAATAATTTATTCACTGCCGCCTATGACAATGATGCTGTCGTCCATTGCGATGTTTCACAATAGACATCGTGCGATGCCAAATTGGTCAACATCGCCCAACCCTATTATGCACGCTTCCCGTTACTGACATGTCATGAGCCTCTGATCAGCTTCTTATTGGCTGTTTCTGTTGCCAAGTGTCCAGCAGCAACAAGCAAACACTGCTGTTTAACACTGAACAAACTTAGCAGCACAATTCAGGGTTAACACTAGAAACACGGTGCTTAAACCGCTCCATAGCAGGGCTTCATAACCCTGGGTAAAATGCTGCGCTAACACTGCTTTCAGGTTACAGTTGTGAAACATGTCTTTACCTTGTTTAAACGCAGTGTGAACAGTCCTAACCTCTTAAACTCGGCGGACCCGGTACCGGGTCCTATGACGTCATCAGTTTCACTTTCATTTTTAAAGGTCCATGGTTGCTCAAAACCCCTATAAGTGGTTCCGTTTGAAAGCGTAGAAGCTATATTTTATGCACATATGCATCACTTAGGTTTTTATTTTACTGTACAAAAGTTATTAACATTTAATTACACAACAAAATACTGGATACCCGAGCTGTCATTTTCCTATTTTTATATGCTTTATATATGACACATGTACAAGTCATAGCTCAAATAAAAGCTCTTGTCCGTCCTTGTACGATTCTAGCATTCCTTTATGTGAATTATATTCTATTCATATTCTATTTCATATTATATTTATGATCAATAAGCAGCCCCAGATCGCACAGAAAGCCACAAATGCTACATCATCTCTTACCTTATTTTGAGTGCTTCAAAACAGGCCATTTCTCCGCTGTTTTGAGGTGATGTGCATAAGTATTCCTTTTATATGTATAATGTGGTCAAAACACAGTGAATTATGTTTGATCAAACCAAAGATCGTGAAAATATGAAAACAATAGTCCATCCGCATGCCACATTTTCCCAATATTCAGTTTTCAGAATTACAATAACTTTTGCATACTCTATGGTAGAGACAAAATTCTTTTTCCTAGTGTTTGCTGCTATCTGCTGGTTTCAAGCAGAACTGTCTGGAGTTGTCTTATTCTCTTATGGGATTATTTGCACAATTTCAAAAAAGCATTTTAGTACAAAAAAATAAAAAAGCGCCCAATGTTGAAGTGGTTCATCATAAAACAGAAAACATAACAAGTATTATTTATTACTTTCAGCAGTTTCTTTTGTAAATTCAAATGGTTCTCTGTCCAATAACACTGGAATTTGTCATTTATACCACTGCATTTGGATATGGAAGACTTTCAAAGTTTGGTAGGCGGAAATTACATAAAAAAAGGCATAGCACCTCTCATCAGTTGGAATACAATAACTTTTGCATAGATTATGATAAAGGCATTTTTCTTTTTTCTTATGATTATTGACATGTGCAGGAACCACCACAAATTAATTACAGAAACCTAGACCACACAGAACCTAAAAGGTACTCTTTTAAATTTGAGTTTATAAAGAAAAAATACAGAAAGCGCCTCTTTTTTTTAAGTGTTTATGATAACACAGACAACATATACAAATATTTTAATCACTTTCAACAGTGTTTTATGAAAATTTCAAAGGTTTTCTTTAAAATGATACCACATTTTTGCATTTACTCCTGCATGTGGATTTGGGAAGCTTTTAAAATTAGGTAGGCAAAATCCAGGCGGAAATCCCAAATAGCATTAGAGTTTAAGAGGCTAAAGTGTTCCCAGATGTGGAGCCCCTTTAGTGGATTGGCAGAAGAAGAAACAAAACATCTGCAGGGCTGTGATTTTATTCATATCTATACAAATGTAGTTAAAGATTAATGATGAAATTCAATGATCTAATCATTGTCTGTTGTGTTTTATACATTACTTTAAGATGTCCTTCTGTGGTCAAGTGTGTCGTGTTCCTCACAGCAGACTTTACAGCTTCTTGTGATGTATTACGAACAATGTCTTTGCTCTGTACAGTTATAAAAAGGGTTTTTAATTCCTTGGTGAGTGTGTGAGTGTGTTTGCTGATCTCAGGGGTTGATCAATAAGGGAGATCATCAGGATGTGTGTGTTCATCACTGCTGTTCACATGAGCAGAAACAGCAGTCAGCATCTTCATAACACAAAGAGATGTGTGATTGTCCAACTGTGTGACGTGGACTATTGCTGTGTTTGTAGATTGTCTGGCTGTATGGTGACAGAGGAAGGCTGTGGTTTTCTGTGTTCAGCTCTGAGTTCAAACCCCTCACACCTGAGAGAGCTGGATCTGAGCTACAATCATCCAGGAGATTCAGGAGTCAAGCTGCTCTCTGAAAAACTGGAGGATCCAAACTACACACTGGACAAACTCAAGTATGTGGAGCGTCACTGCCCTTGTGCTTTTACACTGAACGGCTTTAAAAACACATTAAAGGTCTTTTCTGATGTTCAGTTTTCTGTGAAGGTCAGGGGGTGAGGACAGAGAAGATACAGCTTGTAGAGTATTACAGTCATGTCTATGAAGAGCAAATCATTGAGTCTGAAATGAATCTTCTCTGTAAATGTTGGCGTGTATTGGGTCAGTTCTGACATGAAGCGGGACACACTGTACAGTTTCAGCATTTGAGCTGAGCAGAGAAACTTCTTCATACACTTCTGCTGAAGAATCCTCCAATATCAGGTCAGGAATAGGGTTGGGGATTAAACATGGATTCAGATTCTGGATCAGACACTTAGATTAATGTTCAGACTCTTGTTCTGAAATGAACATCTGGATTCCTCTTCTGGATTCCTGTGCACACGTGTGTATTTTTCACTTGGTCATCTGTCAGGAACTTGGGCGCTGGCGAGCAGCTTTAATAATCTGAGCATAGTTTAGAGACGAATTGCAACGTGCTCAGAGGCTGCATGTGGTGAAGAACGATGGCGAAGCTAAGTGTGATCACTGTAATAAATGAATGTTGCAGCAGGGTGTCTCCATCAACATGAGCAGTATCTGCGCTCGCTTCACCAACATCAGAGGAAAACAACGCACTGTGTTAGATTCATTGTGCATCCCGCGTGTAACCAACAAATGTTGTGTGTTTTAGCTGAAGAGTTTGGAGCGTGTAGCTGAGCAGCACAGTGCTAGCTTTAGCTTATTATCTGAAGGTGAAACTAAACAGCTCATTCTCTCCATCTGTGTGTGTTTACAGTCTGGATCATGGAGAGCACACAAGGATTACAGCAGGACCACGAAAATGTAGGACTACACACACATACACACACACTCTCTCACACACACACACACACACACACACTCACACACACACACACACACTCTCTCTCACGCACGCATTCACACACACAAACACACACATGCTTCCTCACACACTCACACACACATAAGCACACACACATACTCTCACACACAAACACACACACTCACACACACACTCTCTCTCACGCACACACACACACACACACACACACACACATGCTCTCTCTCTCACACACACACACTCCCTCTCACACACACACACACACTCTCTCTCACACAGACATACACACACACACACACACACACACAGCTGTGGTTATAAATGTGTGTTCTTGTGTTCAGATGTCTGTTTCCTCACACTGGATCTAAACACAACACACACTCTTCTCAGACTGTCTGAAGAGAACAGAGAGGTGAAGGGAGTGAGAGAGTATCAGCCGTATCCTCGTCATCCAGACAGATTTGATGTTCCTCAGGTGTTGTGCAGAGAGAGTGTGTGTGGACGCTGTTACTGGGAGATTGACTGGAGTGGAGATGATTATGGTGTGTGTATATCAGTGTCATATAAGAGCATCAGGAGGAAGGGAGGAGGTCATAAGTGTTTGTTTGGATATAATGCTCAGTCCTGGAGTTTGATCTGCTCTTCCTCCAGTTTCACATTCAGACACAATAACACACACACTGATCTCCCAGTGGAGCCGCTCAGCAGAAGAATAGGAGTGTTTGTGGATCACAGTGCAGGAACTCTGATCTTCTACAACATCTATAGAGAAACAATGAGCCTCATCCACTCAGTCCAGACCACATTCACTGAGCCGCTCTGTGCTGGGTTTGGGCTTTATTCTGGATCATCAGTGAAACTGAGCTGAAGACTGATGAGAGATTTACCCACAATCCTCTGCAGGAGCAGTCAGCAGCAGTGTTGGTTTTTGTGTGTGTGTGTGTGTGTGCGTGTGCGCGCATGCATGCATGTGTTCACTACTGTGTGTGTGTGTGTGTGTGTGTGCACGTTCACTACTGTGCTCACTACTGTTTGTGTGCGCATGTACACGTGTGTATGTGTTCACTGCTGTGTGTGTGTGCAAATGTGTTCACTACTGTGTGTGTATGTATGTGTGAGTGTGTGTGAGAGTGAGAGATCGGGTCTGCGGAAACCTTCGGCCATATTATTTTTCCTGCGCCGCTCTCAGACAGCTTACTGTGTCGAAGCACGATAGACAAGCCTTTCTTTCGCCGTCATCAGAGTTCAGAGCACTGCTGACACCATGTTAGATGACGAGCCAGGAGACCATGAGAACGTTTAACAGCTTCACTTGTGCACAGCATACAGTTCACATGACTCTACATGATGCTTTACCTTCTGCCGTAGCGCTGCAGCACATGCGCAGTAGCAGCTCAGGAAACAGAGAATTTAAAGCCACAGAACACATATACAACAATACTGTGTGTTCACGTGTCCTTGATGATTTCTCCAGTGCTTTTACAATGTAGGGTGTGTCAAGGTAAGGTGAGGCAATCAACCTATATTTAGGTGATCTGTATTTAATTTAAAATTCCAATTGTTTTTTTCCATATGTCACTTAAAACACATTGTGTTGTATGGTGTTATTGGTGCCATTGATAATATCAGACAGAGAAAGTATAGATGGAGGCCGCTCCTCTTCTTTGATCTCCCGAAGCTCCAAACCTCCACTCGTTCTGATGAAGTCAAGAGTAAACGAAAGGCACGACGTGTCCAGCAGAGGGCGCGCCGGTCTAGAAGACTGGCGGGGACAGCTATGGAAGGACCTTCACCTCTCCCTGATCTCTCTATGCAGCTGGAAAATGTTACTTGACAATCTTTAGGTAAAACTATGAAGACCAAAATGCATAAAGGGCTGTGAAACTGTCTGAATGTTGACTAAGTAATCACTTTGGTATTGATGAATGTCTTAAGTACATTTGGAATGACTATAAATTTGTTCCTAAGACATGAACTATGTGTTTTGCTGACAAGAGGAGTTTTCAATTAGTGTTTTAACCAGACTATACCGCTGGTCCTTGATGATTTATAACCTGTTTTGTTTACTATGTGCGAAACCTAAATGATGTATGGGGTGTGTGAGTGTATGAGCATAATCCTGTGTGTCAGATCACTAGTGATGTATTAGGGGAGCGTGACCTTAGAAATAGTTGTATACGTAGCTAAGGGTATAAAAGGTGAAGAATACCGATCAGCTTTGCGCTTTCTGACTTCTCTATACTGGAGGTTGGTCCTCCTCAACGGAGGATAAAGTAAGTATTTTGATTTCTGTTATTTGTATTTTGTTTCTTCTACTTTTTCTCTGGATGTTATTTTATTAATAAAAGTGTTTTATTAATTTTCTTCACTGGAGTGGACATTGATCTCATTTTCCAGAAACCCATCGAGTTACCCTGTGTGGTACGGTATTGTAAGGATGGTTATATCTCTCCATAATAATAATACCCTGATAATTGTTATGGAATTCCACGAGAGAAGACCACGGGAATGGCCAGGCACTAAAACAATAAACTTTCTAATCTGAGAGAAGATCACGAGACCAGCTGTTCAACTATTCAATTCAAGTCATCCTGAGCTTATCTTCCTGACTGTATGTCTTTGATGATACCAGAGGGAATGCAGCAATGTGAGACTTTGCTCCTTTCACACCAAGCCCCCTTCTTGACCTTTCAGTTACCTTCTCCATCAGAGCAGATAATTTACATTCCACCTAAATGTTCAAGGTTTTAATGTGGTGTATCTTATAGCTGTATCTTCATGTTTGGTATCATTTTAAATGTCTCTGTGTGATTGGTAAAGTGGTCTTAATGTCACTGTGATATTTCACTTGTATTTGGTTATTTGGGTTTTGACTTTGATAAAATCTCTGCCAGATGCTTCCCCCTCCAGAGATGATTAACAACTCAAAGTAACCAGGCAAGAGTCTCTGTGGCACTTCTATTGTCTTGAATTTATGGCTGTTTGTTCTGAGAGTGAGTATTTAAGCTAAAGTTGTGGTATGGTTCGGGGGGATTCAGTAACTAAAGAACCCTGTTGTAGTGTATGAGTTTCTGAAGCTCTGAATCAGAACTCAGATACTGCAACGTATTTTTACATAGTCAGGTATTCCCTCTTAATTTATCTTGGAGAAATTGATGTTGTACAATTTGAATTGGCTTATCTTGTGCAATTATGTGAATTGGAATGGAAAATCTTTGCCTGACAAATAAATGTAAAGACTTTTGTTTAACTAAATATCTCCTGAAATCATTTGAATCTAGTAGATTGTCTTAGGCTGGAGTTTCCGCAGACCTAGATCGGGGTTTTGTTATACAGTCCGGCTGAATGGATGAAGCATTCTAGCACAACATTTAAGACCTGCTGATTTCTGACTGAATCTACTGACTTAGTATGTTATAATCTAGTGGCTAAATCAAACACTCTTTATGTATGAGCAAGCATGGGGCGGCCTTTTATTACTTAAAGGAAATTAGTTTACAGTTATATCCTCTATCTAAGAACCAGAACCGGCGAGGATGTGTCCGTGAGCAGATGTAACTGGCCAGCATACTGACTCTAAGCGACTTCGGGTAAGCAATGAACCATTACTTGAAAATAAGGATTTATTAGGTTAATCGATCTAAATTAGACCAAATCATAACTTATAAGGTAATCGGCTTGAATTGGATGAATGAATATCTAAATTATAATGAATTGGAGTCAGATCAAATTCGGAGATGAAAGCAAATCAAAATATGTTTTCATAAGTAAAAATATTTCTTTTCACATGTGCTAAAAGGCTTACACGCATTTACCTTCACCCATACTGTTAGCTCCGTCATCGGACTAATAAATGGACCCTTACAGTATGAATCTGATTTATTTTTCTTGAAACAAAACATAATGAACACGACCCTTTAAATAAACTCTAGCTAAGAAATATAGTCTAGGGAGGATTCTGGTTTATTTTTATTTAATTAGGATTTTAAATGAAGGCGATCCAGCACAACATACATAAAAAATAAATAAAGCTGCTAAGTTTTATTGTTTTATGATGTTAATAAATCCTTTGTCACAATCAAGACAGGTCAACCATGTCAGTTTCTGATCAAATTTATTTAGATTTCATTATAAATGCACTAAGAAATGAGCAGATAAATCATCTAAACATTTGCATATTATTCAATGATAATACGGAAAATAATAAGATAATAAGAACTGATGAATCAGAAGATGGACGGTAAAGCTAACAACTACATTCGGAAGTGGCTGGGCCTTCCCCGATGTCTATCAAATGCAGCCCTTTTCGGAAGCGACATATTGAGGCTCCCAGTGAAATCCATAAGCTTGGGCTACAAGCTAGAGAAGCTGAGGCTGTTGTTTGAAATAATGGACTCACCAGATCTGACAGTGCAAAACAGCAACGCCCAAGTAAAAACTGCAAAGAAATGGAAAGCACCAGGCCATTAACCGGTTGAAACATCAAGAAGTTGTTGGGTTCCTGCAACAAGGTAGAGCAGGCCTTGGTTGGGGAACATCACCTAAGATGTGGTCCAAAGCCTCAAAGACAGAAAGGAAAAAACTGGTGATCTCTGAAGTCATGAGGGAGGAAAGAGTTATAAGATCAAGGCCATAAGCCAATCCCAACAAGGGAGATGGACAACCTGGGAGGTTGTTGTTGACAGGGTTGTGACGTGGACTGATTTGTGGAGAATGCCACAAGCAAGGTTGAGCTTCCTAATTAGGGCAACATATGACACTCTTCCAAGCCCCAAGAATCTGTATCTCTGGTATGGAGCAGAGGAAAGCTGCCAGCTCTGCGGCAATCCGAATGCCAGTGTACAACATATCCTGGCCAGCTGCAAGGCAGCATTGAGCCAAGGTCGGTACAGATGGGGTCACGACCAGGTTCTGCGGAAACTAGCAGACGTCATTGAGGCTCGCAGACTGGAAGCCAACAGGGCCACACCGGCAACATCTTATGGTCTTTTCCAGTTTGTGAGGGAAGGGGGTGAGGCGCTTAGCAGCACCACAAAGACATGGTCGCTGTTCTCACCCAGAAGCAACTGGGAGTTGAGAGCAAACCTTGATCATCAGCTGAAGTTTCCACTGCAAATTGCTATAACCTTCCTCCGGCCAGATATCTTGCTCTGGTCCACCATCGCAAAAAAGTCATCATGGTTGAACTAACAGTGCAATGGGAGGACAGCCTAGAGGCTGCATTTGAAAGGAAGGAGGAGAGATATGCAGACCTTGCAGACACATGTAATGATGCAGGGTGGCGCACATTCACTTACCCAGTGGAAATTGGCTGCCGAGGCTTCTCTGGAACCTCCACCCAACAGCACCTGAAGTCTATTGGTGTCAGGGGCACCAAATTATCAAGGGCAATTAAAGAGCTGGCAGAGGAGGCAGAGAAAGGGAGCTTCTGGCTTTGGCTTCGGAAGAAAGACAAGTTATGGGGGAGTCAAGGATCCTAGGGTTGGCTGCATGGGGGTGGTAGGGAGACATGCCTGCCATTGCTCCACCACCCGGAGATGTTCCGGGATTAAAGGGGCGAAACATCAACGATGGGTGGCTCTCAGCTGATGACCCTGCAGCCAGCCTAATTGGCACCGGCGGAGGTGCGTCAGGCAGAAATGCCTTGCAGGTTGTTCTACCTGTGCTTACATCATGAATAAATATAGATTTACACAACTTTACATAAGTAAACAAACAGACTCAATGATAGGCTATCTGTAGTTTTCTGCGGGCAGAGATAGTGAAGTCCTGCATGTTCTGTCAGGAGAGAGGGAAATAAAGCTTATAAAAAATACTAGGATGGATTAGTGAACAGGAAAAAAGGATAAATTAGCCATTTTTGTTTGCTTGTGACTTTAAGAAATGTCATCAGTTTTGAAAGATTGAGCAATACATACAAGTCTCCTCACATTGTTGTGTCATATGCTCCGACACGATATTTAGTTGTAAATGAATTCACTTACAGGTTTTTACTCAGTTGATTTTGATGTAGTTAATCAGCAGTAAATTGCTCTTCTTCCACCAGATGGCAGCGTCTCCATTATTTTTGTGAATGGCTTTGCATGGTAACGTGACTAAACAGCACATCCATGACCGGCAGTCATATATAATATTTTAACACATTTAATTGCTGAATAATGCCTATAGCTTGTGCGAAAGTGTATAAATAGCATGACGATATAGAAATATACGTGGAAATATGTGCAAATCATGACATACTAGTTTATATTCAGATTTTACATACAGTAGGTACTACTTTAATATGGACATTACCGCCGTGGCAATTACCTTCGCCGCGGGATAACATATTTTAAGGGATGACCGCAGTTTGCGACTTTGCCGCCAGGGGGCACAAGGGGACGGGATGCGACCGGGCAGAAATATACAGTGGCTGTAAATACTCCGCTACTTCTGAAGATGAAATAATAGGACAAAACATTATAATTGCTTCATTAATCATTAAAAACTTCTTAACAGCTTTATCATTATTGTAAATGTGTTAAATGAAATGAAGATTCATTTTGGAAAAGGTAAAATTAAAGAAATAAAAGACCACTAAACTAAACGCTAACTAAAATGAAAGTAGATACAAACACATATACAAATAGGCCTAAATAAATAAATATATAAAGCAGTGTTTTAGCCTAAAATAGAGAGATTAAATAAATATTAATTGAGAAATTAAATAGGCCTAAATGTTTATTTACTTAAAGACATTACCAGTGATGTAATGTGGCATAACAGCATAAAAAAAGGAAAAAGGCAGTCAAAAGTTAAAGCTAATTCATCAAAATTATATTAAAATACATTTGAGGTATAAAAAAATAAAACAGCTCATCAAAACAGTCTGTCTGCTATTTTATAGGCCTGTAAAGGGGGCTATATTATTTTAATTCATTTCTGTTTCTGTCACTGGCGGTTCAATGCGCGTGCCTGAGTAGTTCATATTAATTAATTATTTACTTTTTCTCTCGGTATCGCGGCTAGGACAAAACATTATAATTGCTTCATTAATCATTAAAAACTTCTTAACAGCTTTATCACTATTGTAAATGTGTTAAATGAAATGAAGATTCATTTTGGAAAAGTTAAAATTAAAGAAATAAAAGACCACTAAAATAAACGACAACTAAAATTAAAGTAGATACAAACACACATACAAATAGGCCTAAATAAATAAATATATAAAGCAGTGTTTTAGCCTACAAATAGAGAGATGTACAGTGTTTAATATTTTAAAGTGACTAAGACAGTTACCCAATAAGCTTTTTCACGTTTTAACATAAAAAATAAAACATAAAAATAAACTAACCTACCTTAAGCAGATTAAAACAGCAAAAATGTGTATGTTCTTAAACAAGTGTTCATATTTTTATATGAGGTGGTAAATGTAAAAACGAAATTTTATTATAGCTGCTGAGCGCAACGAAATACAGACTAAACTATAGCCTATATTTATTACTGCCTATATTTTTTTATTAGCGAATAATGTGCAACATCCTGAAATTATTATCTTAAATAAAGGGGCATTAGGCCTACCTATTAAGTGTCATATAGCCTATGGAAATATTAATGTTTTAAGTCTGTCCGGAGCATGTTTGACGCCGTCTATCAAATATACTTTTTTTTACTTGTAATGGCTCAGTATGTTTTGTATTGTGATTTCAATCTTAGTTACTTTGCACTTTGCGTGTGAAATATAATGCGCGCATAACCGCGTAAAAAAAGAAAAGGTTGTCAAAAGTTAGAGCTTACTCATCCAGAAAAAATACCTATATTAAAATACAGCATGTATGTTTATACAGACAGAGTGTGAACTTAGGGTAAAGCTTAAAGTAAGCTAAGATATGCGCTTGGTTTTTAATGCATTTAAAAAGATTTGCGGTGAACCAAGATGTTTTAACAATCGCCTATTAACAAATATTATCATTATTGTAAATGTGTTAGCTAAATGAAATGAAGATTCATTTACGTTATTTGAAAAGCCTGGTACATTATTTAAACTGAAAAACAAGTTCAGGCTTCTGCAGATTTACGTGAGCTGACCGTCATCATACAGTCACTAAGTTATCGGTTGACATATGGATTCAAGACAGCAATAATGAATCTGAAGAACGCAGAAATGAGGAAGAAATAGCAGAGGATGAGTGCCCATGTCCACGCCCGGAGGAGCTGTTCACCTACAGGTACATAGGGAAGAAAAGGGGCAGCTGTGCTGATGCAGTGTGAATGACTGTTATCATCTAAAAATGCTAATTAAATGTATGCCCAAAACTGGAATATCGCATAAAAGACGTGCGAATAAAGCAGCCTTTCCGTCCAACAAGTCGAAGAGAACAAAATCGCCACTTTCTGATTAACTGGAGCCAAATGTCAAAAGTAAAGGAGAAGTTGCGTGAATATATTAATTTAATAAATGACTTGCAACTCAGAAGGCAACCCTGACACGCAGTGAACGTGTGGTGTCGTTTGAAGGCGTGAGACACGGAGTGCAGACGCTGACAATTCTGGAGATAATTAATATTATAATAACACTAATACTGAAATGGTTAAGGCGTTTTAGAATGACCAAAACAACACTTTAGATGTATTACAATGTGCTCAGCCTGCTGGCTTGTCCATTCACACACATTTTCAAAATATATGCGCATCATGGCGTTTCCAACAACCGTTATTTATGTGCATATCCAAAAAGCGCATAAAATAAGTGGATAAAACCTGCTGTGCCGTCTGGCAGGGTTTCCGCGGGGTCTTAAAAAGTCTAAGATTTAAAAATCTAGATTTTAGGCCTTAAAAAGTCCTAAACTCGCTGTTCTAGGTCTTAAAATATTTTTGCACAGGTCTTATTTTCCCGATGTCCGTGTAACGCTACATCTAATGCTCATTTAAATTATTTTTTGTTGTTGCTTGGTTTTGGTGGTGTTGTAGTTCTTTGTTTCACTACTCCTACTGTAATTTGGGGTATTACAACTACAAATGAGACCAACATGCAATAGCCAATCAGCTTTCTGTTACTGAGCCCAGTGCGCGCGCGAATGTGACGTCGTCGCTGTGTTTGCGGAGGTTAGCTTTGGGTGCGCGCAACGTAATTTCGGCGCCGCGTTGAATTTGAGTTGAATATAAAACAGTTTGAAAAGATTTTATTTGAAACAGGTACGACTGTACAGACATCTTAACGATCCGACCATGCGTGATCATCATAGAGATAACCAGATTACCAGTAATTCTTGGCTAGAAATTGCAACAGCCATGGAGAGGAGGAAAGTGTTTTGTTAAAGTTTGGAAAACCCTGAGGGATGAGTTTTAATATTACTGTTCAATTTAAATAATTTAATTTTACCACAAATTTTGTGATTTTTCATTTCTAATATTGTAATGTAGGTCTTAAATTTAATACTTAATGGTTTTAAAAAGTCTTAAGTCTGACATTATGATATCTGCAGAAACCCTGCTGTTTGTTATGCCATGACACTGGCATGTCTGTTTGGTTTGCATTGTGCATATTTGAAAATAACTGTCGGATGAAGGCTTTAGGACCCCGCGGAATTGTCTGCTGTTGTAGCTCGGATCAGCAAGCAGCACTTCAGTTATGTTTTGTGTTTTTGACGTAAAAAAATATATAATTCTGACGAGTGCAAACCATATTTCATGACACCAACATCAATTTGCAAAGAAAATGTGGCATTGAATGGGTAGGTTGATAAAATGATAGATTTTCAATAATCAATGTAGTCTTTCACTATAATTTTCTTAGAAAAGCTTTTTTCAAGCTTTTTTTCTAATAGGCCTATAGCCTAATATAGATATTTGAATTAACATAGTTCATTCCAGAAGTTGCAGAGCATAGAAACATAAGAAGGTAAATGTAGGTAAAAGATTTGTAGCCTAACCGAGATTTTGTCTCTCCAGGTTTGTGAATAATACTGGAGACATCCCCCTTCCCCCATCTCACACCAAATGTTTGGCCATTGTTGTGTTAATGTGGATTGAGCTTTAACCGAAAAAAACAACAACCCGAAAAACACGGAATTGGTTACAGGGACTGGTAGCCTACAGAAAATAGCCTGATAATATTAATAATAATAATAATAATAATAATAATAATAATAATAATTGCTAGATAAGAAGGCATAGTTTCTGGTTTCACTCACCCATAAAATGCTCTGTTTGCACGATTTGATTCATATAATTGTATCCAAATGCTTTATAAATAATATTTCTAAACTCCTCAATTGTTTATTGTTTTTAGAAAATATCTCAGATCTTTTTTTCAGACAGGCTTTTGTAAAATGGAAGTTTAAAATGAATTGAAACGGTTTAATTAATTTGTATAGTATATACCAACATTGTTTTAGCTTTGGTTTGTTTTTTGTTTGTTTTATTTATTTATTTAGTGTGATTTTATATCCGATATTTATTCTTCTTTTTATAGATCATTTAATGATTTTCATAGGCTGTTTATAGGCTATGACACTATTGTGTTGAGCCTACAAAAGTGGACACGTAATTAGTAAAGATTTATGTCTTTCTGTTGTATTCATATTTTGTGTTATCTCCAAAATAAATAAAGAAACCCGGCCGCTCGCGGCATCAACAGAGCTGTGAAGAGCGCTATTTCGCCCCGTCTCTCTCACATACAGGCATCAAGCACGACCGTATTAACACACAAACACACCTTTTAAACCTGACAAAAATACTCGACAACCTTTACTGGCAGCTGTGTCTTTAATATAGTGTAAAAGTTATATAGTTGTAAAGGGGCGCAACGGTGGCGTAATGAGTAGCACGTTCGCCTCACAGCAAGAAGGTCGCTGGTTCGAGCCTCGGCTGGGTCAGTTGACATTTCTGTGTGGAGTTTGCATGTTCTTCCCGTGTTCGCGTGGGTTTCCTCCAGGTGTTCTGGTTTCCTCCACAAGTCCAAAGATGTGGTATAGCCTAGGTGAATTGGGTTGGCTAAATTGTATAGTGTATGAGTGTGTATGAATGTTTGATATGGAAAACTAGTCGGCACGCCATCTTTATACTAGTCATGTGTTTGTTTCGTTTAAAGCTAAAACGTATTAGTGTAAACGGCTTAGTGTTTTCGGGTTGTTTTTTGTTGTTGTTAAACCGCAATGCCTCATTAACATCTGAGACAGGCTGCGTCATTAATGGCCCAAACATTTGGTTTGAGTTGGGGGAAGGTGGATGTCTCCGGTATTTTTCACAAACATGGAGACACAAACAGACATACATGGAGACACAAACAGACCTACTGTAAGGCTGGTTTTTTTAACTACAGCGGTTCTGAACTGTAGTTCTGCCGAATGACTAAAAGTTATCAGTATGATGGTAAAAAACTGTACATTCTAGTCAAAACCATCCTTCTGCAAACTTATACCAAAAGCGGAAATAAGGGCAGTTTTAATAGCTTTAAATGTGGGAGAGCGTTGCTATTATGTGATTATATTGTATTGCAATATGGAGCCATTAAATGTTGATGTTAAATCAAAAATAATTGACAAATACTTGAAAATGAGATGATTTAATGACAATAATTCTCTACGGTTACAACTGAATTAGTTACAAATAACTGTATGAAACAATAAAACATGAAATGATAAAAACATATGATAATAATTGTACCCAGCTTAAATGTAAATGAAAGTTACCTGAGAGAGACAGAGAGAGAGGGAGAGAGAGAGGGGGAGGGAGAGAGATAGAGAGCCAGAGCAGGAGCCCAGAGAAGGCCAGAGCCAGAGAAGAAAGAGCCAGAGCTCTCTATAACACCTTCCTTTGTACTCTTCTTGACCATGTGACCAAAGCCTAAAACCTGAGACATTCAAACTGACCAATCGACACATCATCAAACCCCCCCAGTCCACAAAGCAGTTCCTGATTTCATCAGGAGTTTGTGTGAGTTCTCTTTGGGGAAAAACACATGTTCTGCCATATAAACAAATGCATATAATAATTTTCATCCCTACAATTCCTCCCCTGGCACCGTTGTGACACATAAAGAGGCAAAGGGTGACATTAATGATGAAAATATGCTTTCTGTTGTGTGCTGTTGTCATCTTCCGACTTTCTGTCCAGGCTTGTTGCAGGCTTAAAGTTGGTCAATCTTTGTTGTTCTTCAGCCCTCTGTGAGAGGTCTTAATCAAGAGGTATTGTCAGTGTTCATATGCAAATTGTCCTCCATACCCCCACAGCATAGGTGCTGATGAATGCAGGGAATCCCTGCTCTTCCTTTGAAGTCCATCCCAAGGCGTGCCTGTATTTCAAGACAGCAAATGGCACAGCAAGCAGAAAAAGCAAACACATCTCATTTGTAACTGATTAAAGGATTGATATGGTCAGTTTGAGTTAATCTCAAGCAAAATGTTCTTAAATAAAATATGGTCAAGATGAAGGCAAAATAAGATGAAACAAGCTCTTTACACAATATCTGGAAACATCAAAATTAAATCGCTTAACAACAAAATCAACAATAGCTGGTTAAGTGTATCAGCAAAATATTCAGTGTAACCAAATACAGTGAAATAAATGAATAAATGTTCAAAGACAATCAAACTAGAGATCAATGATGTTACAGAAGTAACAATATTTCAGCATTTTGGATTTAGAATCCCAATTTACATTTTGATTTAACAAGTTGAAACAAGTAATAAGTAATTGGTAAATGATCACATGAAACCAAAATAACAAAACAAGATGAAAAATCCATAGTTTTGATAAAGTCTGATTGAAAAGACCTTAGCAACATATATATTCTATATGAAGCAGTGTCAGACACATGTGAATTTGACTATGTGTGTGAAGATTTGAAAAGTTGTTCTCTGTGTAGCAGTGTTCCAGCTGAGGCTAGGTGTTTGTGTAAACATGCTCCTAACAATGCGTGGAAGTTTTACGACAGTGTTGTAAAATTTAGTCCTGTTGTAACAGGGAGCCAGAATGGAGTATGATTTGTGAATGTAATAAGGCTCAAAATACTTCCAAATCAATGTGTTCTTAAGGAGCATGATAACGTGCAAAGTTTAAGGCTGAATCCTGTAAGAAAGCATTTTCATAGTTACTGTAATCATTACACTGTAGCCACAAGGCAGTTCTATACTCCTGTTTGTAGTTTAAACTGGAGCTATATTGAGGGATAGCACAGTTTTCTACGTTTAGGAGATGAGACTCATCCAACATAGGATCACAAGTACCTTAAAATTAATTAATTTTAGCATACAGTTAATTCCTTTTTTGAACATGACATGCACTCTAGAATGCATCTGTGGCATCTACAAGCTCACACCTAAGTGATTTATACACTTACAGTAAGAAAATCATGTTTAAAGGAATTACTTAGTCTATGTGTACATTTTAGTAACACAAACAACTATTGTGTCTATGGAAATGAAAATGTGTATTACACAATAACAAATTTGTAAATGCAAACAAGATCAGCAAATATCAACTTTAATGCTTTTAGGCTGCTAGCCCGCCAGCAAAGGAAGTTAACAGTTGCAGGCCTTGTATTAACAATGCAGTCAGTTCACTAAGAGTGTTATTAACAGATGAGTTTTTGTTACGTGAAGACCACTGATTTTTGCTCTTAAAGAGCCCATATTATACATTGAAAAGGGTCATATATTGGTTTTGGGGGTCTCCAACAGCAGGCTGATCTGATTGCATGGTCAAAAAACACTTTCATTGTCTTATAATCTGCATTTATTTTTACCTCATTATCCCAGCGACTCCTATATGAATCGTTCAGCGATTCATTTGTTCCAAAACCCCTCCTTAGCGCGATGCTAAACTGCGCTGATTGGACCGATGACTCAGTCTGTTGCGATTGGTCGACAGCGCTCAGCGTGAGAGAATGCCCACCACGGCTTATCAACATTGAAGTCATAGTGTGTGCGTGAGCTAAACTGCTAACACTCGCTTTTAACGGGAGTCGCCCGTATTTCAGACACCTCACCCTAAAAACTAACCCCCGATCTCCCAGCATATCACTCTAATTCTAAACCAGAAGTAAAAACAGCGACATACATTCAGTATTAGTGCGCACAGCGGCAAAAGCTGAACCATTATAAACAGCACGGCCGCACGTGTGTAGCAGAGCTCATGGTGGCCATGGCAACGACACACAGCAGAGGAACACGAGCTCAAACGCATTTTAATCCGTAAACACAGCGGCACGCGTCGCGTTTACAACGTGCTTTTAGACGCGATATGAGAATACAAGTTAACCAGAGACACT
>CAIGQQ010026950.1:7714-44369 GCA_903798035.1 Danio albolineatus
ACTGAAAAACAGAATCAAAACATAGAAGACAAAGTTAAAACAATGCAGGTGTGTGCTAAACAGACATTATATCATATTTAATACTACATACAGTTAAAAAATATGCCAATTTTTAAAATAAAATCCATTATACCCTACCTTTGCTTTTTCATGTTTATTACAAGAACGCCAGGGAAGGTCAACTCCTCCATAATCGTATGTTATTTCCTGTCCTTCATGTATGTCCTTAATAGCGAACAAGCACAGATGTGGGATTCCATCCACTTCTATTTTTTTTACATTTGAATTTGGTTTTGGGTCATCATTAACGAGTCTCCCAAGGGATCCATCCTCAACTGCAGCATCAATGCTACAGGTGTCAAAAAAAAAATTAGAAATATTAACTAATATTAGAATATATAAAGGAGATAAAACATATTGGTAAGAATTTCAACCCGCCTCAGAGCTTTGGTATTAGGATTAAGAAGATGCAGAAATACAATTGCATAGTAACAAGTGAAAATGTAAGTATTTACTTAGCCTCAATTTTTTTTTTTTTCATTTTTGTGAAATAATACAGGCTACTCACCAGTATTCATCATTTCTGTGCTTGAAAATGTAGCTGTATTCAGTTGTTGTTTTAGAACTGACAGAGTCTGCTGTCTTGCTCAGAATTCCTCGATATTCCACAATAAATGACCCTTTAGAAATAGGGCTTTTCGCAAACACCCCTCGCCCTGTTAAAACAAATAAAGATAAAAGTATGGCAAAGAGTTTAACTCTAAAATTACAATTGTGTGTTGTGTTATCATCCAGAACAATGCTTTGAAATTAAACACAGGGCAAGAATGTTGTTTACACAAAATTCAAATTGTAACGCCAAATAATAACAATTCTGTCAACACATGTGAAAACTGAGACAGAATACAGGAAATCATTGAATAAATTCATTATTTTGGTTTTATAGTGCACAAAAAGTACACTGTACTGGAAACTGGCCCAAAACAATTATCTAATACTTAACTATTTGATAGTCTTCAATCTTTAATGGTTTTAACTTTTTCATTAATATGAAAATCATTAATATTAGCATTTTATTTGTCACTTAAATTAAACATTAACCTTTAAAAGGTTGTTTTCCAATCAAACATTAAGATTTTTTAAAACGTAAATGTTATTTTTTGACATTTATAACATCACATCATCAAATCGTCATTCAACTCTTTTGCATTTTAACATTTTACAAACTATATACATAATGAAACATTAACCTCAGTTAATGAAACAATTACAAAAAAAGAATTACCTTTGGTGTCACTGATGTACCTCCATGTAAGTATATCTTTATCCTTCCCCAGCCTCACATGATGAGCAGCATCTTTCATAGGATTTAATTCCCTGCTTCGACTCCTTCCACCATTCACTAACAAAATATTATATAAACTTCACAGTTTATAATATCAATACCACATATGCAGTGCAATATTAATGTGTAGTGTTAGATTTCTCTATGAAGAGGAGCAAAACAGAACAGAATAGTCCTTTCATACCATTTGACAAATTATAATAGTGCACTATTTTGACCAAATAAAGTTATTAATTCAACCTCTTTAATATTAAAAGTAAATTTATTCACGTGTACAGTTTAACTGAACACAAGATTATCACAAACATGGCTTTTGGGAAAATAAAATCACACATGAACAATACTTTATTCACACGTTTTGTTCAATTGTGTTTAATAATTCATGTTAAATTTTGCCCACATCATATTAATGTTTAATATACCTCGTTTCCACGTTATCTATACCAGATTCGAACGGTCATTATTTCTCACATGGACGTATGTTTACAAAAAAATACATAAACTACATAGTACATCTGTCATAACATCTCATGAATTCGGATGGCGATTTGTTTATCGCAGAGGAGCTTTGTCCAGGTCTGGCTTTAATCGACACCAGTGCTTCCGAACCAGATGCAGGCCGAACGCATGTTATTATTAGCGAATACATATTTTAAAGTGCTATCGGATGTCTGCTTCTGTTTGTCTAAGACAGTTTGTGCCGGACATTTCAATGAAGGTGGTGAAAGATAAACATGCCATTTTGGATGAGAGGAATAATAATGCACAAATAATAATACATAATGCACAAAATATTAAAAACAAAGGACTTACTTGTTTGTTGTGAGCTTAGCAGCTTGAAGAGCGACTGTCGCCTCCACTGTCTTCATAGCTAATGACGCTTTTTCCCGCGATTGCATAGATGGCGCGAAATTGTGTATAATTTGGCGCGAGTGTGTATACATATGCAGTACCCGTTTCCGCATACAGGGGCGCTGTTCGAAGTTCACACATACACATCATGGTTTAAAGGACCATATTTGTAAAGGTCATAAAAAGCATACCAAGTGTAATAATAACCAAATAACAATTTGAACTAACAAAACAAGTAATATAATTATCATTTAGGTCATTGTGTTGAATAATCACCATTTAAAACATTTTTATATCAACTTAAAATTCCAGAATTATGAGACCATCAAAAATGGTTTCATAAACTAAATGGTCTCATAATGCTGGTGAGTAAACCTGAAAATTGGTTCCCTAAACCACTTATGCCAACACACACACACAGATACACACACACACATATATATATATATATATATATATATATATATACACACACACACAAACTTTTTTACTTACAGTGTGTGCTGGGCCATAGACTCTTGCAGCACTCGTATAATTTTATGCCGGTAAGAGCTGATCTTATGGCATGGTTCTTTGTTATCCAATTTTACTTGTACATCCTTTGGGAATTTTGGTAGTGTGAAAACAGTAGGAAATGGTGCTGAGGCCCTTTGTTCTCTGCTGTTTAGACAAAGAGATGATGCTGAATGAGGTGAAACATTATTTAAAAATCTGTGTCATGATTATACTGAACAATTTTATCATATTAATATTTATCATGTTACCATTTCAATTTGCTCAAACAAAGTCTTAAAACATAACTCATAAACACACTGCAATAATTCACACTGAGACCCAACAAACTACAAATTCGTTCAGCAGGGAGGGCTGCACAATTGATTAAATTGAGGTACAGTTAATTATAATGCAAAAATTGTATCCAAGTGAATAACTGCTGTAGTACTTGCCTTACATCTGTAGATGCAGCTGGACTTTCAGGCAGCTCTACACTTTGGTTCTCTTTTAGTTGCTGGACAAGTTTGATAAATTTGACTTGCTTTTTAAAGGACTTCTTAAAAAGCTGCGCTATCATGTGGTCTGTGAGACCAGCACTGACCGTTTCTCCATCCACTTCAAAATCTAAAAGACAAAGAAACATTGACGTTATGCAAGTTTCGCACAGGACGATAGTTTATAGTGCATGAGCAGATAATGATATTCGTTTAAACACAGTACGGTGGGCAGATTGAAATGCAATGTTTGCATAAAGGGCACGCGCTTTTTCCGCTCAGAGGTGACTTTTTTTTTTCAACTGCGACGAGCGCTGGGCCAGGGCGCGCAACGGGAAAAACGCAAGGAGCAGTAGGCGGTTAAAATGCGAGGCGCGCAGGGCGCATAAGCAGCGCGCAAAACGCTCTCGGCCTGTTAGTAAACCATACAAAAAGTAACCTACAGTATCAACGCAAAAAGCGTGTTCGGTGTTATCGGCGTCTAAATGTGTAGTGAAGGCAAGAGGTTGCTTTAACCCCGCAGATAACGTTACACTGCACACAAGATATAACGTTACATTATTACCAACTGGAGAAAACGCGAGCCGTTTCACTGGCGGCAGCGAGGATGCACCTTTCACGAACAGAACGCCTCGAGGCGCTGTGATAAAAAATTAAATACACTGCAAAATGCTGTGTCTGACATGGAATTCACGAGCCATGTTTCAGTGAAATACTAAATAACAAGTAACATGCTCTGTCAATACTTCTGCGTAAGCCATCTTTACCTTTGAAAGGGCCTTTAGAAAAGCAGACAAAGAACAATGCCATTAACGTTACACTCGCATGAAACATGATAAATGAAAAATTATTAAAATAATTAAACAGTATATGCCTATTAATGCAAGCCTACGGCACACGAAGCTAACACAACTTAAAGCAGACTGCTAAACACTGGATTAATATAGTTAAGCTAACGCTACACTTCCTAAAGTCATTTTGAGTGTCTACAAAACTTAATTAAAGTCAGCCTATATTTGGTTTAGTTAAATATATATAATACTCACCTCTGAATTTTCTCTTCTCTTCGTCAGATAACTCGAGTCCAGCCTCCATTAACTTTAAAACAAGTCCTTCAGATGATAAAGAAGGCAAAGCCATGGTGATGTGGGTACTCTGCTTCCCGCTATCCGTTCAGATGGTCAATTCCGTTGCTCAATTCCGTTGTCGTCTGTGGCGATCGATTTATAGGCGTCCGATAAACCAACAAAATGAAAGTTTTGCAATAAAGAGGCGAAAAGTCGACTCGACTCTGCGGCGAGTCAAATAAAGCACCAATTCCAAAACTTGCAGTATTAAAGAGGCAAAACGTAGACTGAAGATGCTGTCCGCTTCACGACTTCCCGCTCAAACGGCTGCAAGGCTGCAACAACTTTGACCAATCAACGAGTTGTTGCTGTGCCTGGGTCTTTACACAGCAACCAATCATTTGTAAATTTAAAAAGTTCGGCGGGAATTATGTATACCAGCTCACGTGCTCAATAGAAAGCAAACGCCAAAATGTGCCGGTGTTAATATTGCAATGAAAATCTTTAATAAAAATGGCATTAATATAGTTTACAAAACTGTAGTCGTTTTTTGCCATCACTTAATAATTAGAACGTAATAATTATTGTTCACAAGTAGCCTACATTTAAATTATGAGTTTTAATATGAAAATTATTCATTAAATCACTTTCCAGTCATATTTACTATTTCATATATTATATTTCATATTTTATAGATAGCATTTTAGATGGTTTGGTGACTAAGCCGAAGGAAAATTAATGAATTATTGTATTTTATTTGCAAATGAAATGAAGAGGGAGTTGTGCAACACTTATGTACCTTTGATGCGAGAACAATTTTGTACCTTCATTTCAGTTGTACCATAAAAGGCACCGAACAGATATACGCAAGGTCTTTTCTGTACCATATATGGTACAATTTTTACAGGGGTACAAATCTGTTCCTTAAGGAACATTATTTGTACCACCATGTACCTTTTTTTCTGAGAGTGCAGTGTGAATTCTCATGTGCGCTGCCAAGTGTCCTGTATAATAGAAGCTTTTTCCACACTGTTGGCATGTGTACGGCCTCTCACCAGTGTGAATTCTCATGTGCGCTGCAAAGTTTCCTGCATGATAGAAGCTTTTTTCACACTGTTGGCATGCGTATGGCCTCTCTCCAGTGTGAATTCTCATGTGGGTTTTAAAGCCTTGTATATGACCAAAACTCTTTCCACACTGTTCGCAGGTGTAAGGTTTCTCCCCTGTGTGAACTCTCATGTGAACATCAAGGTTTGACTATTTACTGAAACTCTTGCCACACTGTTTACAGCTGAAATTACACCTAGACTTGGATTTCCAAGGTTTTCCGCGTGATGAAGTCTTTGTAGTCAGTGTG
Source organism: Danio albolineatus (assembly GCA_903798035.1). Taxonomy (NCBI): domain Eukaryota; kingdom Metazoa; phylum Chordata; class Actinopteri; order Cypriniformes; family Danionidae; genus Danio; species Danio albolineatus. The sequence goes on from CAIGQQ010026950.1 coordinate 13,325, forward strand.
GGTTTTTCATCAGTCGTTATTTCTTGGTGTTTTTCATCCATTTCATTCCATTGATGAGTCTCTTCTTTCAGCACCATCAGGTCTTAAAAAAACAAAAAAAAGTTAACTTTAGTATGAAGGCACAAAGCGACAAGCATGAAATGGATGTTTCACCCAAATATTAAAATGACCTTACCATTTACTCTCCGTCATGTGGTTTTAAACATTTCCTTTCTTCTGGAACACACAGAAAGCCAGCGTTTTTTCACAATATCTTCTTTTGTGTTCAACAGAATCAAGAAACTCCTAAAGGTTTAAAACCACATGAGGGAGAGTAAATGGTGAGGATATTTTCATTTCTGCATCAACTATCCCTTTAAAGAGTTCCTATTATGAACCTTTTTTTAACAAGATGTAAAATAAATCTTTGGTGTTCCCAGAATGTGTCTGAGGTTTCAGCTCAAAATCAGATCATATACCTTGCAGAATATTGAATTTTGGGGGTCAGAGGAAAACCAAGCTCTTTCTGTGCCTGTGGCTTTGAATGCAAATGATCAAAGGCACTTGCTGTAGATTACTCGTGTTGTGTCCCTCATGTGTATCTTCCACTGGATTTAAACATTTTAACCTGCTTGGAAGACCCGATTGAGACAAATCCTGCATGTTCATAGCAAGTACGCATAATTCACGCTTGTATTAGTAAGTTCGCATTATTGTATATAACTTAGGCAAATGCTTAATGCCACGTTTGCTGTAAACTGGAGTGATGAGGAGATGGGAAGATGACATACTTTGCTACTTGTTTTCATTCATTTGTACTTTTGTCTTTGTTTTCTTGCCTTTGTGCATGACCTGAGGCTCAGCCGAAGACCTTAGTGGTGACATTTTATATACCCGACAAGATGCAGAAATGCTGTTTAAAAAGGTTACCTGCTGTTTGTCCAATCAGGGACAGTGACAACGTAAATATACAAATAATAATGTTAACCCGGGGTTTGGCAATGTGAAACGTGTTAATGAACACCCAGGATTATTTTTTAAACCCCAGGTATAGCATATAGCATAACATATAACCTAAGATTCTGTGTATCGAGGGTTAGAATGACCCAAAGTTAACGAGTTAAAGTATGAAAAGCCCTAAGAATACTCAGCATCAGCTCTCAGGATAAACAGAGTACAATGACAAACAGCGACATACAAAAATTGTCAATCATGTCATAGTAATGACCTGATCTCATATGCTGTTGTTTTAGAACTTCAGTTGCCTATAGGAGAAATGACCAGGAATGATAAACAGCAGAAAACAGTCACACTACTTGTTCTACAAACAAGCGTGTTCATGACTATACATACAAAGAAAAATAATAAAATTAGAAAATATGACTTTGCAACATCAAGCAGCTTTAGGCATGGGCCAGTATAAGATTCTGACGGTATGACAACCTTGGATAAAAACATCACAGCTTCCTGGTACTGTGATTACTGCTCTAAAATATATTCTTTTTATATGTCTGGGTTAAAAACTACATCTTTTTTCTCTTTGAACACAATATATTTTCTTTTGAGAAGCTTTTAAAGTATTTTGGAGCAGTAAACATGTCAGGCTGAATCATTCAAATGAATCATTGACTTCTGCTGTCTTCATTAGTTTTAAAAACACAGATTTCTTTACAATTTAAAACAGCATCTTTTGGATATCGTTTCTGCTGGAGATACTGCTGTCCTGAAAAACTTAAAACAGAACATAAAAAACCCTTATATATACCGTAGGGTCAGGCGCCACGGTGGCGCGTGAGTAGCACGTTCGCCTCACAGCAAGAAGGTCGCTGGTTCGATCCCCGGTTGGGACAGGACCCGGTTGGGCCAGTTGGTATTTCTGTGTGGAGTTTGCATGTTCTCCCCGTGGTTGCGTGGGTTTCCCCCACAGTCCAAAGACATGTGGTACAGGTGAATTGGGTAAGCTAAATTGTCCATAGTGTGTGTGTGTGAATGAGAATGTATGAATGTGTTTCCCAGAGATGGGTTGTGGCTGGAAGGGCATCCGCTGCGTAAAACAAATGCCGGATAAGTTGGCGGTTCATTCCGCTGTGGCGACCCCGGATTAATAAAGGGACTAAGCCGAAAAGAAAATGAATGAATGAATGAATACCGTAGGGTCAGTAGAGCAGAAAATATTGGCGGTTTTAAAACTATGACTTTGCCAAACCACGGTATACCTTGAAAATGGTTATCGTCCCATACCTAAGCAGCATAACACTGTTTTTAGGATCTGAAAATTAATTCTTAAAACCTCTCAAGCAAAAAGATTACAATGGCGGCGCCTGCTGGTACGTAAAGAATATGGTCAATACTGACCAACTTTACACTCAAATGTTTGCATATCATCAGCATGCTGTAATCCATTTCTGAAGCAGCAAAAGTCATTTTTAGACTAGTTTGTTGGCCAGTTGTAGTCAGTGCAATGCTAAACGTTATTGTTCCACTGTAATTTGTTTGTTTTGTCTCACGTCGTCCCACAACAACATCATATAGTTTAGAATTGTGTACAATGTTTTATAACAATTAATTATTTTAGTGTCCATTTCATTCAGCATGTTTAATATTGGGGACATCCACGTCTTTTGACATACTTTAAGCCAGGGTTTCTGCTGGTTTCACCAAGTTAGATGTAAGACTTTAAGACATTATTAAGACCATTATGACTGAAATTTTAGACTCAAATGCCAAAAGGCCAAGACATTTTTCAAATGGCCCAGATGGAAAAGATTTTTATTTGCCCTATCAAAAAATATTATAATTTAATACATTTAATAATACATAAATAACAAAAAAAAGTACAATACTTTAGATATTTCTTAGCAAAAGATTTTTTATATTGTGTAAAAACAAGCAAGCTTTACTTGTATCCACACACTTTCTTTAAAATAAAAAAAAATGCACAAATGTTTTAAAAGTTTTAGAAACTATAATAAACTAAATCTATGAACCACACTCTGTCCAGGTCGATGTCCTCAGCAGTAAATACATGGAGCACGTTTAAACAAATGTTACTGTGAGGAAAATAATTAAACCAATATGATAAATAGAGTTAAAATGACCTTTTTGAATAAAAATTTTAATTTTGACGAGATGGATTGTTGGTGATTGAATGGGTTTTAACCAGACTGGGTAGCAAAACATGAACAAAGTAATATTAAAACTTGTTGAAAAATGTAAGATCTACAACACAATATTTAAGTAAATGTAAGACTTTTTAGGACCCCACGGAAACCCAGTTTAAACACAATAGCCCTGGTAATTAGTTATTATAATATTAATGTAATTCTAACTCAGATACTATCTGTGAGAACTAGTAACAACTACTAGAAACAAGTTTAAACTCATAAAGAAGTTGATGAAAAAGGGAATTGTGATCAACGTGACATATGCAAATGCAAAGTACTAAGCCAACACTATCACTGTAATAGCAGATATCTTCTGAGAATACTGTAGGTCAAATATCCTCAGCTCAGTTCAACCTTTTTTAATTTATTGTTTTTAATTATTTTATATAGCACCAGTGCTCAAGGATGCTTTACAAACAGTAGCAGAACAAGAGAAGCAATAACCTTAAGAATGACAAAAGACATGAGAACAAGTAACGAAAGAAACTCATTCCTGTCTTTCAATGAGTGCTGATGTGTGTTTAGGAGAACTAGGCAGCACACTCAGGGCTGCAAGATGGATTTAATTTAGTATTCTTATTATTAAAATATATCTGAATGAGGATCAAATGACTGAGTTGGTCTTTGAGAATGAAAATCAACCTGTTTGTTCCTGCGGATCTTCCTGTTTGACTCTGAATGTTTCTTCAATCTTCACATCTTCACTCTCCTCTTTAATAAACGCCATCTTTATAACAGTGTGGAGATCAGTCGCTTCAGCAGGAGTTTTTCTCTGCGTTTGGACACTTTATCCTGTTTAAAATGAACAAAGCAATAAAAATGTTCTATTTAAAATAAATAAAACAATGAACAGAAACAAAAAAACTTCTCTTCAACACAGGGACGTTCGGTCAGGGGAGGCAGGACCTCACCTTTCATCATCCTCACCTGCCATCTTAAGATGTATACTAATAATATGTAATATATTCCATGTATGTCTATCACTTATTTAGTGTTAAAATCTGACATAAAGCCGCACTGAAAAAACATGAGGTGAGGCAGGCAGTAGCTCGCCACAATGAAGAGGGCGCTCCTGAGCTCACGTTTGGTTGCTCTTCTTCTATGCAGTAAAGGTTAATAGGAGTCTGTTTTGCTCTGACTGACTGCAAAAATATATCATATCAGCTCTAAAAGTTCTCAAAATTGGACTTTCAATCAAAACGTGAATAAATAATGGACGACCAATGCCGGAGCCAAAGGACTCGCTTCAAAAGACGCGACAGAAGATAACGCGATCATTTCAAACTAATTCAAGTCATGTCGAGACTTCATTTACAACTAACGTTACTGTAAAGGTAAGACCAGCGTGTGAATCCTGTGTGTGTGTGTGTGAGTGTGTGAGAGAGAGAGAGAGAGAGAGAGAGAGCGAGAGCGAGAGCGAGGAGCGAGCGAGCAAGCGCATCTGCAACGGTGCTGTTTGTGTGTGTGTGTGTGTGTAAATGAGAAACAGCTGGGTGTTTTTTGGGAGGCATATTTAATCGCTATACATTTTACATTCCTCCTTGGCCCAATATGTACCTGTCATGTTTATAGAAACAATGCTGACATGATATATAAGCGCCTAAAAGAAATCAGGTAAGTCCGAGAAAGAAACAAACTGCCACAAATGACCTGATTAAACTAGTACTCCATATATATAGTGATGTTTACTTAGAATGGAGTGACATTGTGTTGTTTAAACCTTCATTAAATCACTTAATCAATGGGAACTTTAATCAATCGGTTTATATCTGTGTAAACGCTTTTAAACAAACCTTTTTCCAGTTGAATCACAGCAAAGTTGATCACAGAGCAGAGCGGCGCAGCCTTATGACGTCACAACGCCACGCCAAAATAAAAGTTTGCTTTTTTGTCAACTACTGCTGCAATCATGACTTATTGATGAATTTCTCCCTCGTTTTCCACTTTACCCCTATATGGGCGTCTGCAGACTTGGATCCAGACAGTTTTACGACCCAGACAGTTTTACGCCTGTTGTTCCTGACGCGTCCAGTAGAAGGATAAAAGAGACATAGCTAAATAATACATTTGAAGTCAACACCTCCAGATTATTCAATAGATTATTCCAGATTAGTTGGATAGTGAAACGATTAACTGTAGCCTAGTTATGCGTTTTCATATAGAGATGTGCATTTTGTTATATTGATTATATATAAAGTTGCATTCTTAAAACTGCAAAATTATAACTAAAAATAAGCAGTTTAATATGGATTAATGATATGCTTTGATGAGAATGCAGTGGTATTGATTAAGTTATTTATAAATACTTTGCAAAAATGCTTTTTTCATTTAACAGTTTTTGTCTTGTTCCTATTCCAGATATCTAATCCTTAAACAGTCTGGAGTGAAAAATGACAAGCAAAAAAAATATTTCATGTCATTTGATATATTATCTGGATCTGTGTCTCCCAGGAAACATTGACAGTTTAGGGTATAACAAAAGGACCAAGTCATTATTATTTATTTTTTGTTATTTGCAGATACAAATTGTGATTCTGACTTCCCCCTGTTATTCAAAAACAAGCCAAACATATTTAATTACTTTCTTTGTAACAATACAATAATACAATAATAAAATCTAAAACAATAAGCTCTAAACATTCAACCAACCCAGTCTCACGGCAGTTTGTGAAATATTTACGAAATTTAGTCTATTAATTCATATTCATTTTCTTCATTTTCTTTTCGGCTTAGTCCCTTTATTAATCCGGGGTCGCCACAGCGGAATGAACCGCCAACTTATCCGGCATTTGTTTTACGCAGCGGATGCCCTTCCAGCCACAACCCATCTCTGGGAAACACATCCATACATTCTCATTCGCACACATACACTATGGACAATTTAGCTTACCCAATTCACCTGTACCGCATGTCTTTGGACTTGTGGGGGAAACCGGAGCACCTGGAGGAAACCCACGCAACCACGGGGAGAACATGCTAACTCCACACAGAAATGCCAACTGGCCCAACCGGGACCTGCCCCAACCGGGGATCGAACCAGCGACCTTCTTGCTGTGAGGCGAACGTGCTACTCACGCGCCACCGTGACGCCCCATTAATTCATATTGATGGACACAAATTTTCCTATTTTTCCATGTTACCCTGCACAAATTTCCATTCAATGTATTTCAATAGGAATTTTAAAAATGTGTTTTATTAAATGTTATTTTTGCCACAGGGACCAGACGATGAATTTTATTTATTTTTATTATTATTTTTTGCCATAGAAGAGCAGACGCTGTGTTGTATTGTTTATTTATTTTAATTTAGTGCTTTATTCAAGCACTGTTATAATATATATATTGAAATCAGGTGATTTCAGCTGTTTTATTGGTTTTTGCCAGTAATTGGGTTTGTTTCAGATCTACAAAGGCCTACAAAGTTGTAGAAAAGGAAAAGAAGAGGTCATAATTACCAGGATGAGATTTGGACTCAGATAATAATAGGAAGTAATGTGTTTTAGACATGCAGTCATCATGAAGTGGATTGAAAAAGTTTTTCAAAATTGTCTTAAGATTAGATTAAATGTTCTGGATATTGTTGTGTAAAGTGGAAAACGAGGGGGACATTTATCAATAAGTCATGACCGCAACAGTAAGTAGCAAAAAAAGCTGAACAAAAAAAGACTTTTATTTTGGCGTGGCGATGTGACGTCCTCCTGCGCTGCGATTTAACAGGAGAAAGATTTGTTTTAAAGCGTTTACACATACATAAACAGATTAACTAAAGTTTCAGGCTTTCATCCCATGTTAAATTATGTACCTGCTGTTGACAATATTATTTTACTCCCTGTATTGAGGGCTATTGTTTGAAAAAAATTAAAGAAGTTGTTTCTTGCTCGGACTTACCTGATTTATCTTTGTTAATTACTCTCATATAAAGAAACTGTTGAAGCAAGTGTTGAAGAGAAGTTATTTTGTTTCTGTTCATTGTTTTATTTATTTTCAACAGAACATTTTTATTGTTTTGTTCATTTTAAACAGGATAAAGTGTCCAAACGCAAAGAAAAACTCCTGCTGAAGCGACTGATCTCCACACTGTTATAAAGATGGCGTTTATTAAAGAGGAGAGTGAAGATGTGAAGATTGAAGAAACATTCAGAGTCAAACATGAAGATCTGCAGGATCAAAGAGGTTGATTTTGCTTGTTTTTACACAATATTTAAAATCTTTTGCTAATATCTAAAATATTGTACTTTATTTTTATTATTCATTATTGTATTATTACATGTATTAAATTATATTTTTGATAGGGCAAATAAAAATCTTTTCCATCTGGGCTGTTTGAAAAATTCCTTAGCCTTGTAGGGGTCCAAGCTACATTAAATAGACCGATAAGGGATTTATTAGCTCATTTCAATGAATCGGATCTTGAGGATTCGAATCATTGACTCGACTCAATAGAGTCAGATTGAATCAGATTAAAAGATTCACACTTTATCTACCATTTGTCTAGCAAATAGAAAACATCGTGTTTACCAATCTTGTTTACATTATTTACGTGGCCAACGATAATAACATAACACAGCATTGGGTTAACTTTTAGCAAGGTAACAAAATCTACAGCTCGAGACAATGACTGATAAGCACATAAACAAGAACACAGTTCGTACAAAATGAGAACAAAGATTTATTGAGCTACACTACGATACATGAAACTAACTACGTAATAAGCAAACAACAAACAAACGCACACACACATTCACACATACACACAGAGGCAGTTCAGAGGATGCAAAATGAGTTTACAACAGTCCCAAATCAATTCTAGTACTTCTGACTAGATCTTAGAATCACACCTGAGAAACCACAAAAGCAGAGATTCGGCTTATCTTTAACTGCTTAACATTAATCAGCACCAGATCAGTTAGAGACAACGTTAATTCGCGTTACTTGCAATTTTGCTGAAGTCTTGAATCTTGAATTTCCCTCGCTGACTTGAGCTTGGGAAGCACGTCGGTCCTGATTGGGTGGTGACTCGCTTCGGTGACGTCTTTCAGTTCACTCCCTCGTGAGTGGCTGTTGTCTTTGGGTTGTCAAGGTGACCGGCTCTGCTGAGAGCCGATTTGCGGAAGTTCATGCAGTTTCAGCGGAGTGAAACTTAACGAGGTTGCATGGAAAGTTCGTGGTGACCCAATCGCGTGGCGGCGCGGTGTCCGTGCTGGCGAGAGGGGGCAGAGTGCACAGCTGGCAGGAGCGAGCTTGATACAAAAAGCAAAGATTTTACAGTTGCAGGGCGTTTTTAAGCGACCTGGTCTGGTCCATCCCTGTGGCTCCATCTTCCAATGAGCAGTGACCATGAGGAGCGGGTACACGCCCCATATCATGTGGTGAAGGTCAATCATTAACAGAGAATGCATGTTGGCTTCACGTGGTAAAATCCCTTGCAAGTTTGTAACTCTTATATCAAAGGTTACAAAATGAATATTACTTCGTACTAGAAACTTTACATTTACATCTCTGTATTGCAAATGTCACTAGCCTTAGTTTAATACCAAACACTAAACATTTCAGACACACACAGAAGTTTTATCTGTTATATGGGTTAAAACAACACATTGATCAACCTGGTTGATTGGAATACACAACATGTAAGGAAAACCTATAGCATATTATTCAAAAGATGCATCTGTCTTCGTTTCGATATTTCAAGAGATTGTCTTCAATTTCATGTATGCATTAAAAATCCAGAGATCTCTCAGTCTCTAGGAATTGAACATTTGGCGGGCGAACAGTGTGCCCTAAGGCGAGCACATGACCAGGGAGTCATTAAAACAGCCTCGTGACACGAAGCCCGCCGAAACTTCTGTAAAACGCCTTTGTTTAAGACGTAATGATTAACGAAGTTAGCCGAAGGGTCTTTCGAACATCTGCCAAAGCGCTGCACCAAACAGGGTCCTCTTGTTCTGTTATAGCATGGGTGAGGCACGATATGCCTAATTTGCAGGCCTGATTCGAACGGCCTGATTCGGACGGGTTTAAAAAGTTCTGCACATCTTCTGCAGTGAGTTCTTACAGCCTTTAGGCATTTAAGTCTAAAATTTCTGTCATAATGGTCCTAAAAATGTCTTAAAGACTTACATTTAACTTGGTGAAACCTGCAGAAACCCTGGTTTAAAGTATGTCAAAAAACGTGGATGCCCCAATATTAAACATGCTGAATGAAATGGACACTAAAGTAATTAATTGATTAAAAACATTGTACAGTATTCTAAACTATATGACGTTGTTGTGGGACGACGTGAGACAAAACTAATTATAGTGGAACAATAACGTTTAGCATTGCACTGACTACAACTGGCCAACAAACTAGTCTAGAAATGACTAAAATGACTTTTGCTGCTTCAGAAATGGATTACAGCATGCTGATGATATGCAAAAAAAATGTGTAAAGTTTGTCAGTATTGACCATATTCTTCACGTACCAGCAGGCGCCGCCATTGGAATCTTTTCGGCTTGAGACCTTAAGTCTTTTTTTTAATAACCATTTTCAAGGTATACTGCAATTTGGAAAAGTCAAGGTTTTGAAACCGCTGAAATGTTCTGCTATACCGTTTGTTCCTTCAATATGTTTTTTTAGTCAGTATCTCTAGCAGAAAAACTTTTTAAATAGTAAATAAATCTGTGTTTTTGAAACTAATGTAGACAGCAGAAGTCAATGATTTATTTGAGTGATTTAGCCTGACATGTTTACTGCTCCAAAATATTATAAAAGTTTCTCAAAAGAAAATATATTGTGTTCAAAGGTGGAAAAAAGTGTTTGTTTTTAACCCAGACATTTAAAAAGAATATATTTTAGAGCAGTATTCACAGTACAGTGAAAGCGTGATGTTTTTAATCAAAGGTTATCATACCGTCAGAATCTTATACTGGCCCATGCCTAATGCTGCTTGATGTTGCAAAGCCATATTTTCTATTAAACAATAAATAAATAAACAAATGTATGAGTGTATTGAGGTATAAGATCCCCAAATATCAGTCTGATGCTGAAACACTGAAAGCTTTGGCCAAATTAAGCCTCAAAATCACCCCAGAATGGATGAAAATGGCCCAATAGCACACAAGGGGAAAGGTGCACATTCCAGCCTTTATGCAGATGCTGTACAGGTATGTCTCACGTCTGCGAGGCAAATATTCAGCCGTTATCCCAGAACTTGTTTTTTCTGATGCGTTTACCAGTCAGGGACAGAATGAACAAGTGTTCCCTGTCTGCTTAACAAATTTTAGAAAAACATTTTGTTGTAATTATGAATATATATGAATAAAAATAGGCCATTTACAGCTTTTGTAAAGACAGCTTAATCTCTCCAGAATATCAGACCCTGTGAACTGTTATGGAATTTTATGAGATGCAATAAAACAATAAACTTTCTGATCTGAGAAGAAGATCAGGAAACCGGCTGTTCAACTGTTCTATTTAAATCAACCTGAGACAGTTGACAATAGGCTGGAAACACAGAGCTACACCTCACCAGGGGGGAATGCCCCCCTTCTCGACCCTTAAGTTACCTTCCGATCAGTGCAGATCGTTCACTTTTTCACATAAAATGTCCAAGGTTTTAATATGGTGTATCTTGTAGCACAATATTAATGTTTGGTATCATTTTAAATGTCTCTGTGTGATTGGTAAAGTGGTCTTAATGTCACTGTTCTAGTTCACTGGTATATGTTGATTTGGTTTTTGGCTTTGAAAAGATCTTTGCCAGATGCTCCCCCTCCTTAGAGATGGTTAACCCCTCAAATTCACCAGGCAAGTGTAGGGGTCCAAGCTACATTAAATAGACCGATAAGGGATTTATTAGCTCATTTCAATGAATCGGATCTTGACGATTCGAATCATTGATTCGACTCAATAGAGTCAGATTGAATCAGATTAAAAGATTCACACTTTATCAACCATTCGCCCAGCGAATAGAAGAGATCGTATGTCACCAATCTTGTTTATATTACTTACGTGGCCAACGATAATAACATAACACAGCATTGGGTTAACTTTTAGCAAGGTAACAAAATCTACAGCTCGAGACAATGACTGATAAGCACATAAACAAGAACACAGTTCGTACAAAATGAGAACAAAGATTTATTGAGCTACACTATGATACATGAAACTAACTACGTCATAAGCAAACAACAAACAAACGCACACACACATTCACACATACACACAGAGGCAGTTCAGAGGATGCAAAATGAGTTGACAACAGTCCCAAATCAATTCTAGTACTTCTGACTAGATCTTAGAATCACACCTGAGAAACCACAAAAGCAGAGATTCGGCTTATCTTTAACTGCTTAAGATTAATCAGCACCAGATCAGTTAGAGACAACGTTAATTCGTGTTACTTGCGAATTTGCTGAAGTCTGGAATCTTGAGTTTTCCCTCGCCGGCTTCGCCTTGGAAGCACGTCGGTCCTGATTGGGTGGTGACTCACTCCGGTGACGTCTTTTGGGTTCACTCCCTCGTGATTGGCTGTTGGTTCTGGGTTACCTAGGTGATGGGCTCTGAGGAGAGTCCGTCTGCGGAAGTTCGTGCAGTTTCAGCTGTCCTGAAACCTAAGAGTTTGCATGGAAAGTTCTTGGTGACCCAATCGAGTGGCGGCGCGGTGTCCGTGCAGAGCGAGAGGGGGCAGAGTGCACAGCTAGCGTAGCTGATACAAAAAGCAAAGATTTTACGGTTGCAGGGCGGTTTTAAGCAACCTGGTCTGGTCCATCCCTGTGGCTCCATCTTCCAATGAGCAGTGACCATGAGGAACGGGTACACGCCCCATATCATGTGGTGAAGTCAATGATTAACAGAGAATGCATGTTGGTTTCACGTGGTAAAATCCCTTGTAAGTTTGTAACTCTTATATTAAAGGTTACAAAATGAATATTACTTCGTACTAGAAACTTTTCACTTACATCAATGTATAGTAAATGTCACTAGTTTCAGTTTAATACCAAACACTATACATTTCAGACACACACAGAACTTTTATCTGTTAAAACAGCACATTGGCTAACCTGGTTGGTTGAAACACACACAACATATGAGGAAAACCTATAGCATATTATTTCAAAAGATGCATCTGCCTTCGTTTCGATATTTCAAGAGATTGTCTTCAATTTAATCCAATGTATGGATTAAAAATCCAGAGATCTCTCAGTCTCTAGGAATTTGAACATTTGGCGGGCGAACAGTGCGCCCTAGGGCCAGCACATGACCAGGGAGTCATTAAAACAGTCTCGTGACACGAAGCCCGCCGCAACTCCTATAAAACGCCTTTGTTTTAGACTTAATAATTAACGAAGTTAGCTGAAGGGTCTTCCGAACATCTGGCGCAAGTAAGATTCGAAATAAGGATCCTCTGTTTTGTTATGACATAGCTTTAGGCGAGGTCGAGATGACAGACAATGTGGCACCAATTTCCAGGCCTGATTCGAACTGGTTTTGAAAGTTCTGCACATCTTCTGCAGTGAGTTCTTACACAAGGATTTAGGTAACGCTTCTATTTTCTTTAATTTATGGCTGTTTTATGGCTGAGTTGAGTGTTTAAGGAAAATGTGAACCAATATCATTGAGATCTTGTAGCCAGGACACCCCGTTGCAGCATCTTTGAGACTAAGAGCGTAATCACACTATGTACAGTTCCCTTTAACCGGGCCAAAGCACGCTTGTCCCCCCCTCCCGTCTCCCCCGACGGCCCGCACTCTCATTGTATTCGGGCCTGGGCACGCTTATGTCATCGATGATGCGCTATTCAGTGTAAGAGAAGCGCTCTAGGAGATTTCAGTGGAGATTTCTTTATATGATTATATCGTTTTAGTCGTTTGATATGCAGTGACACACAGTCAAATATTTTGCCAAACAGATCAGCCACTGCTGACGCTCATAAACAATCATGACGTCCTCGTGCTGCAGGAAGCTGCTGGACTTCTCACACTTATACTTGTGTTAACCAGCGGGGGGCGCTCTTGTGTCTCGCTGAGCGTGACATGATGCTGATGTCAGCACCGGTATCTATTTTGAATTTGACTGACCTGCCCTGAATAGGCAGAGTAACACACCACCTGTCTTCTGCAGCAGACTCATTCATTACAGAGCCCAGAAAAAATGAATCACTAGTTTCACTATCACACACTATAAGCTCTTTGACATTTTTCGTTTTACATGCAATTGCAAAATGGCCCAGCTTATTGCATTTTCTACACCTCTTGTTTCGTGCAGGGCAATTATTCTCATTGTGTGTGTGATTACAACGTGTGCAGTCCATGATCTGTTTTCTCTCTCCACCTTTTTCCTTTTTCGGTGGCCCCGAAAAACGCTTCGAGCTATTGTAACGTCCGTGCTGTACGGCGCTCACATCAGCGGCTGCTCCACCGCTCGCATTTTGCGTCTTAATGAGCTCCGACTGCCGGGCGATCTGGACCGCTTTATCCAACGTTAATTCGGGTTCCATTTGTAACTTCTAAGAAACGTCACGATCTGCAATCCCTATGACAACTCTGTCCCGTATTTGTTCCACTTTGCTCGCGCCAAACTCGCAGTATTCAGCCAGTTCATAAAGACACCTCACAAAAGCCTCAACAGTTTCTCTCGATCTCTGTGTACGCTGATGAAAACAGGCTCTCCCATGAATAATATTCCTCCTGGGCACAAAATGTTCATCGAATTTGCCAACTACAGTCTCATAATTATTTGCGTCTGAAGCTTCAGCAAACGTGAACGATCCGAATATCGTTTCGGCATCCCTGCCCATTGCATACAACAAAGAGTTAACTTGTATTTCACCGTCTTCCTTGTTCAGTTTTGTAGCGATGCGGAACCGGGAGAACCGCTGAATCCATGCAGGCCAGGTTGCAGGCTGCGCAAAATCAAAGGCTTCTGGTGGGTTGAACTTAGACATTGTCAGTTCCTCTACAGGGCGAGCTTGCTCGTGGGTATAACGTACGATTCTGACACCATGTCATGAGAAGAAACTCTTCATTCGTCTCACAGATTACGTTTATTAAACAGCTCGTATGAACAACGCACTTTTCATGAACTCTCTCATTCACTTTCCGGGTTAACTCCCGTTTGACCCCTACGGGATGGGGTTGCACCAATCAGATACAATATAATTGGTCAACATAATAAACTGGTTTCCCACACAAACTGACTTTTATGATCAATTGTGTAAGAAACTCTGAAAACTGGACTGACAGTTTCAATTCACTATAACTTCCATGTTAAGCGGCTTTGACACAATTTACAGTGTAAAAGCACTAGATAAATAAAGATGAATTGAATTGAATCTGCTTAAATGTGTACACATTAATGGACCAAACAAAATATGATCTGATTTATTTTACATTTAATGTGCATCAACATTACAGTGTGTGTAGCCAATGTTTCCAGTGTCTTTTCACTTTTCAGCTTTTGATGAGAGTTTTTAAGCCTTAATGAAAACTAATGTTTTATTTATTTATTTCAGACCTAATTGAAGAAAATGAGGGGAGTAAAGAGGAGGAACATCATGTCAAAATTGAGGAAAAAACTCATTTACAGACTGATGGTATTTTAAAAAGGAGAGACACAAATCGTTTCACCTGCACTCAGTGTGGAAAGAGTTTTGGAATAAAAGGCAATCTTAAGATTCACATGAAGATCCACACTGGAGAGAAACCATTCACATGCACTCAATGTGGAAAGAGTTTCAGCCAATCATCACACCTTAAACAACACATGATGATTCACACTGGAGAGAAACCATTCACATGCAATCAGTGTGGGAAGAGTTTCAACAAATCATCACACCTTATTCAACACCTGAGGATCCACACTGGAGAGAAACCATTCACATGCACTCAGTGTGGGAAGAGTTTCAGCCAATCATCAAACTTTAATCTACACATGAGGAACCACACTGGACAGAAACCATTCACATGCACTCAGTGTGGGAAGAGTTTCATCCAATCATCACACCTTAATCAACACAGGATGATCCACACTGGAGAGAAACCATTTACATGCACTCAGTGTGGAAAGAGTTTCAGCAGCTCATCACATTTTAATCAACACATGAGGATCCACACTGGACAGAAACCATTCACATGCACTCAGTGTGGGAAGACTTTTAACTGCTCATCAAACCTTAATCAACACATGAGTATCCACACTGGAGAGAAACCATTCACATGCACTCAGTGTGGGAAGAGTTTCAGCCAATCATCATCCCTTAATCAACACATGATGAGCCACACTGGAGAGAAACCATTCACTTGCACTTAAGCCGTGGTCATACTGGACTTTTCTCCCCATAGACTTCCATTCATACGCATGTGTCATACGCATTGTGCGTCAAATTTCGCAGTTCACTGCGTTGCAAAGTTCAAGCTTGGTGAACTCTGACCTGCGAAATCGCATCACTGTGAGACCAATAGAAAATCAAAACATGACCTCTCTGGACAGAAATTTAAAATATGGACCAATCACTCACTTTTTAAATGTCTAATCATCTTGTTTAATCCCGCCCCTTTTCGCAGCGCCATACAACAGAATTTCTCATCCTCAAACTCTAGTGTGACCGCAGCTTTGGTGTGGGATGAGTTTCAGCAACTCCTCAGACCTTTAATAAACACATGAAGACCCACACTGAAGAGAAACCATTCACATGCACTCAGTGTGGGAAGAGTTTCAACCGATCAGCAAACCTTAATAAACACATAAAGACCCACACTGTTATGAAAGAGTATATGTGCTTTGAGTGTGAGAAGACTTTTATTGCAGCTCCAAAATTGAAACTGCACCAGATGATTCACACTTAAGAGACCGTACAAGTGTTCACACTGTGACAAGAGGTTTAATCAGTTAACACATCTGACAACACAAAAGAGGATTCACACTGGAGAGAAACCGTACAGATCTGATCAGTGTCTACAGAGTTTCGCTCATTCGGCACAGCTTAAGAAACACATGGACAAAAAGTTGCACACATGACATGAATGCAGCAAAACATTTCCTCTTGTGCAAAGGATGTTTCATGTCTGAATAATGTTTGAAAAGGCTGAGTGACGGTATACTGTTTTCCAACACTCCTACACTGCAGTAGGTGGGTCTGTAAATGTGTTGCACTTTAACGTAAACACGATAGCAGCTGAGAGAAGAACAGTCTCATAAACATCTGCTAAACAGCACCTCTGCGGCTTAAAATCTCTTTGCAAGTGATTGTACAGGTGCGGATACATCTGTACTCCACTCTCCAGTGTATTCATGTAGCTAGTGTTGTTTTGGATGATGTTCTCTGTCTGACTCCCTGAATGAGAAACAAATCACTGGGAAGACACCGCACATCAAAGAAGGTGAAGCTCCAGCAGGTTAGTTTGCAGTATACCAGGGCCTCAAGTTTAGAAAGGCCATTCAATTGTCCTGTGTTGCAGCTTTTATTAGTAAAGTTTCTTTACTTTTAGCTTCAAGATTCTTTCTAGTTTACTACATTTACTTTTTTGAGTAGAATACAAACTTGATGAATATTTTATGATTTAGGCAGAGAGACAGGTATTAAGTTTTACAATAATAATACACTGTGATGATCCCAAGACTCCAGATTGAAGTATGTGGTAAATCCTGATTGGATGCCTGCATTACTCATCAATGGGGATATAAAAATTGTTGTGCTAGCTACCCCAGGACACTGTGGCTACTCAGGAGTCTTCATGTCAAGACCTGCTATCTCATTGACTCTTTAACCTTATGGTTTTGCATTACTTGTATCATGTAGTTAAAGTGTTGTTGTGATTATATCCAAAGTTCTTTATCTTCATTATTATCCCTAGACATTTGTTGGTTGCTTTGATTGATAACTATATGAGTTACATTTAATAATAAATCATTTGCATTCAGGCTATTTTGTTTGTTCATCTCTCTTAAGTTGTGACTCAAAAAAAAATGTGAAAATGTGTCCGGTTGTATCCGAGATATTGTCCTTTCAGTCATGACCATAGGTGAGAGTAGCAACCTAGATTGAGCGGTAAATTGAGAACATTGCCTTTTGTCTCAGCTCTTTCACCATAACAGACAATCACATCAACTGCATTACTGCTGCCGCTGCACTGATCCATCTTTTAATCTCACATTTCATTCCTCAAGAAAAAAAAAAACGCAAATACTTGAACTCCATTTGGGTAAAGACTCTCCTCCAAACTGGAGATGGCCACCTTCTTCCAGTCAAGCACCATGGTTTCTGACTTAGAGGTGCTGTTTCTTTCCCTACCATGTCACACTCCACAGCAAACTGTCCCACTGCATGCTGAAGGTCCATGTCCTATCAAGCCAAAAGGACATGTTATCTGCAAATGGCAGAGACAGTCCTAGCCTGCACCTAAAATTCTGTCAGTAAAAATTATTATATTTTTCAGATCAGCCTCAAAAATAACACATTTACAAACTAAAATGAATAAATAGATGGATGGATAGACATTGTAGTGGTGGATGGGGAAGCAGGATGGCTTGTTCAACCATAAACAAAGATGGAGCTCTCTCAGGAGGGATGGACCAGTGCACGAGATGTCTCAAACTAAAGGCGTAATAATGAAATAAATGCTCAGGAAGCCCCAATCCTTTTTTATCTACTGGCTGTTGCAATATACTCCTGTGCAACCTAGGGTGCTTATTGTTCCAGAGAAATGTATTAACTAAATTATCTATTTTAAATATTGTAAAGAAATATTTACAGGGATATACTGAAGTAGAGAAGTAACTTTAGGAAGGCAATTCATTTTGAGTATGATAGTTTGTTATTTTGAGTACCTCAGAGCAGTGGTTCTCAGTTCTACTGCTTGTGCAAAATGAGTTGACAACCGTCCCAAATTAAATTGAGCTCTTATTACTGGATCTTAGAATCACACCTGAGAAACCGCAAAAGCAGAGATTTGGCTTCTCTTTAACTGCTTAAGATCAATTTGCATCAGATCAGCAAGAGACAACATTTGTTTGTGTTTCCTTCGCCGACTGGCCTCGACGAAACATGGCGTTCCTGATTGGTTGGTGACTCGGCTTCAGTGACGTCCTTTGGATTCACGCTTGTGGGTGGAAGTTGTCCTGAGTTACTTTAGGTGCTTGAGCCCCTGCCCTTTTTTTCTCCTGGAGAGAAATGGCCCTTTTTTCTGGGGATAATAATTATTTTTTAAATACTAATAATAATATAGTATGTGTATAAGTTAATTCGTGTTCTATTTAGGGACAACTTTCCCTGTCAGCAATAAAAAAAAACTAAACTTTGAAGTATGTCTTGGTTTTAATCTACCTGCTCCAAGCAAGCCTCGAACCGGTGTTTGGAAAGAAAAAAAAACACATGAGTGGCGAACGCGCTAAAGAGGGCGCTATTCACATTATTACTCCGCCATCAAAAGTAGGGTGTCAACAGTGGAGTATCGCCTATCAGCGCTTATGCAAGCTTACGCACTGCCGCTGGGCCATAGCTTTACAGTCTGGCCCGTAGACACACTGCAGACGGAGTGTGTGTAAAACAGGTGTTATTAGCTGACCTCCGTAACAGCAGCACACTATTATTGACAGAACTGCCAATGTACATTCATCTGTCATTCATCTATTTTGTATGGAGGTGAGTAACGGTTAACAATAGACTACCTGAGGCTCAAATTTAACGTCAGATATTTATCCAAAAGTTCAAAAGCAAACAGGCTACTTTGTCTTGCTAACATCCTCCTGATTAACAACTATGTAATATGTAAGCTAAAGTTTAGCCCAGGCAATATAATAGGCACACAGGCTATTAGCTGAGGCTAATGTGATAGAGAAATGACAGCCGGATAGTAGAAATATTCCCCTCTCGCTTTTGCAGTCATTTATTCATTATATTATATATAATGTTAATCGAAGCTATAAAAACATGTACATATAGGCTAGCCTATATTCTTCACAATATTTTATTTTTTTGTTCAACAGAAAAAGAAAAAAAAAACTAAAACAAAAATAATATATTGAAGAGGGATAGTTCACCCAAAAATGAACATTTACTCACCCTCAAGTGGTTCCAAATCTTTGTTTGTTTATTTTGTTATACACTAAAGAATGAAAGGTTAAAGAAGATATTTTAAAGAAAGCTGTAAACCTAAAATCATCGACTTCCAGAGTAGGAAAAACAAATACCATGAAAGTCATTGGTTACAGGTTTCCTGCTTTCTTCAAAATATTATTTTGTGTGTTCAACAGAAGAAAAGAGTCAAATAGGTTTGGAACAAGTACAAGGTTTTGAATGAACTGTCCTTTTAAGGGTGAGTATGTGGTGAATTTAGGGTGAAATATCCTTTAATATATTTTATTTTTTAAAATACAATTATTATTATTATTTCATAAAAAGTGCCCTTTTTCCACTTAAAAGGTCTCTGCACGTCCCTGCTGTATGTGAAAAATAATATGGGAAAATAGAATTAGTAAGTCCCAAATCGTAGTATGTTGAAAAGCGTATGCCAAAAACTTCTGAATGTTTTACTATTTCCGGTCAAAATTTTAAGTGTAGATCTGTCCATACTCTAACCGCTGATATTGCTCACAGTGCATTGCGCGTTGGATGTGAATTCGATTAGAACTACAAAACTGGATGAAAAGTGTAAACAAACTACAAACATGTTGGACGCGCGCAGTGGCGGTGCTAGCTTGAATGGCACCTTGTGCGAACCACCCCACATACGCCCCCCTCCTCCCCCTCCCTTATGCTTATAAATAGTTGGTTTATAGAAGTATAGTTCTAGTATGGTTCTAGAAGGTTACATCTAGTTAATATAAAAAAGCACCATTAAACATGGACATTCTAAAATGTTGTTTTACTCTAATCTTGGGTAAAATATGGACAAAAGCAGAATTGGAATTTTTAAAAAATACTTATAGTTCTTATAAATAAAATTAGATAGAATAAATAGAATTTTCTGTTCATCTTAGACTTGACTCAAGGCCAAGAATGTTATGAAGTCTTAACTCCCTGCCTCATTATCCATCCTTTCTGCTTCTATAATCATACATAGTCAAAATAGAATCATCATCATCATCATCATCATCATATTATATCAACTTCGGTTTTGTCAACTAGCAAAACTTGCTGCGAGCCTACACCTCGTGTCATAAGTACCATAAAAGGCTGTTGTCTGGTTTCACAGTGCATGAGCGACACGTATTTTATCGGCGTGCATGTAAACAACCAGGATTCACCCCAGGAGGCGCACGGGAATGGTTCTCTGTGTGCATGTGTCAGTTTGGTTTCACCAGCGCTGTTTCAGTTGCACTTACAGAATAACAAACTTGTGCGCCAAATGTGAATGGCCACTAACATCTTTATTCTCCCATTACCACTCTCAGGATTAATACACTTAATAAAAGTGTATTAAAATAAAGCAAAACACATCTCAAAGCTTACTGGACCACATATGTTTTTTTTACTCCCCGTGCCGCCCCAGCAAAATGCCACCCTGGGCGATCGCCCATATTGCCCATGCCTAAATCCGCCATTGGATGTGCGAGTCCAACCATCAAGTAGAGAGGCTATGGTAAAGATGTTTGTATGACTGTTAGTTAATATCTAGCCCACTGGAAAATATTTAAATGCCGTTGTCTGTGTTATATTTCATCTGCAACAACAATACTGAACTTACATAAAGACGTGTTTGGACATTAACGCCTGAATGCAGAATTTCTCCTCAGAAGACCTGAGGAGATTTCTCTACATGAAAGACTCGTGAATGGGAGATTCTCCTGCTGCTGCTTCTCCAATAAGGTAAGAAATTAAATACAACAGAAATGTGGATGATTAAAAGGGCTCTTAACTAAGCAACACAACGATCTGTTAATGGGGAAGTAGTATGTCCCAAAGCTTTCATACTCTTCTGTCACACACTCAAAAGTATATATTTTTCTTCACAAAAAAACCCCCATACTTTTAGGGCGTAGTATAAGTATGCGAACTGGGATGCAGCGACAGTGTTCAGCCTCTTCACTAGTAAAGAAAGGACTGAACTCCCTATACACCGTCAGTGTTGATTCTCAGATATCAGTTTACTTACATCTCCTGTGTCTTCCATGTCTCTCCTAGTGTGGTGTCTCCTGGTTCCTCATCTGGTCTTCATCCTGTTCACCGTCTGTGGTGTCCGTCTCCAGTCTCCAAGCCTGCACAGTCAAATATCCAGTTTATGTTCATGGACTTATAATCTGCATCAATATACTCAGAGCCACGCTAGAAGTGCGTCTGCAGGCCAGTCCTCTTGGCATTTCAGTTACTACAGACTCAGGAATTTCCCCATGCTGCAAAATAATGATCACAAACGTGTTAACGTGTATTTGTAGTTGTGTAAAATAATGTGTGTTTTCCATATATACTGTAGCCTAAAGTCATTTGTTTTGTAAATAGCCTAGCGGTGTGGCTTATGGTTTAGTTTGTTATCACAGATTTAAATGAATCTGCATGTGATTCAAATGGTGCGGACAGCAGAACATAGACTTAAGCAAATTTAAAGCTTGGAGAAACACAAAAATTAAAGTTAGTCTCTGTGTGCACAGACGAAGCACCCGCGAACCTTACCCGAGTCTGCCTGAAACGGTGGTCGGGTGCACAGTTTACACAAACTCCATGGTTTACTTAAGATATGATCTCAATTCCACCAAATTATGAAAATGCTGCACGAATGAACTGATAAATCACGTATGAATTGGTCATTCAAGATTTCAGGGGGAGAGCAGGGATAGTTGAAACCCTTCCAATCTTTACAACTAGGAACTAGTTAATAGTTACAGATCTGTTGATTCACTTCACACATGCTCATATTAATCTTTATAGCACATATGAAAAAGTAGAGTCCTGTGACAGACACAGCAGATATTAGACGGGAAAAACTACACTTCAGCTAAATTATTTTTGATATAGCAATGCCTGATTTGTAGTTAAACCCATGTAATGTGTGTGTCTGTGTGTGGAGATATTTAATCCACATTGTTGGTGATATTGTTTTAGCTGTTAGATGGCAGGAGATCAGATTCATGTCCACATAACGCTGGGTCAGTTGTAACAGCTAAACTCTTGCTAGTAACATCAGTGAAATGTTTCCACCAACCCCAAGCAGATTTAAAACTGTATTTCTCTGATTTAATGTCAGTATTCCTATAGCTCTTGAAGGAGAAACAAGTCAAAGTAGTTTGAGTTCAGTGTTTGACCTCTGTGGGCTCATGAAGCCTTCAACTGTTGAAGCTGATGCACATTTGTACATTTGATTCAGCTTTGTGACCCAGAGACACACAAATTATACTGAAAGCTCAATGTTGAATAAAAAGCTTTCAAATCCATTTGTTGGCCATAATTATTATTTTATAATGTTACATCTCACCCTGGTGGAAATCATCATTTACATCTCACCACGGGGTGTGTTACAACTAACTCAGACTGTGGGCTAAACTGTAACATTTCGCTCCTCCTGTTTTAAACTAAAAGTGTTCACATCTTCTGTTTGTGCTGCAGAAATAACTTCTATACCATTTAATAGCAAACACTTGTACCTCAAGATTTCAAAGATATATAGAGAAATATAATAGAAGTACAACTATCCCCGGTCTCCTCCATACAAAAATGGATTATATATATGATATGAATATGATGACTTATAAATTTATGAGGTCCAATCTACATTTCCAGGTTTTGATGAATATAGGCTACTTACTATATGCTAATACTTTACCTTTAAGTACAGCATTTTATTTACTTATTTTTAACCTTTTACGAACAGTACTGATTTTTAAATGCATGTTTATTTAAACGTGAGCACAGGACAGTGTTAATGTTCAAATTATTTATAATGTTTAAAGTGGCTGACATTATTTTTATGAATAAATCTGCCTGGTTTTGAACTGTGCAGAGCTGTAGCTGATTAATTAGGTCTACTACGCTACTATATTTCGATGCAAGTCATAAGGTGGTACTTGGAGAGACAAATTCTTTCTGAGGTGAAAATGTTTGAGAACCACTGATCTATACCAAACACCAACCTCTTCATCTGGGAAAGACGTCCATTTATGCACTAATGCATGAAAAAAGAAATTCCTGACCATCAATTTTCAGTCTCTGCTGAGGTGTGTGATTCCCTTTTTCTCCATGTGGTCCATTCCAATCTGTAAAATACAATAGAAAGATGTCAAGTCATTAATTAAACTGAATATCATTCTTTGGAAGTTTCATCTACCATTGTCTCCAGTCTGGTTCTGTTCTAACACTCACGAATAATATTTCGCAGCTATAAATAAATACTCTACAAGATGACAATCTATAAACATAGAATAGATAAATGTGCTACTAGAATTATTATTAGATCGTAATACAAATGAATGAAACATACAAACAACATCTTTCAGTACCAACCTGACAACATAACAAATGACAAAATGACATTCTATGATTATAAAAAGGCTACTAAAGAATACAGCAGAATACACAAACTATAAAATATGTACGTATATATAAAATTCTAAAATTAATAATATAGCAATCTCCAATTCCAACCAACATTCAGTAAAATCTACAGTCTAAGCAACAACAACAACAACAAAAAAGACGTGGGAAACTAATATAATAATCTGAAACGAGATGACAGAGAGAAATACTAAAATCTTTAGTGTCCTTCAGCAAAAGCACGTCGAAACAACCAAATATAATAACCTAAATGATACTTTTAGAAAGATCTTTACATACCGCTAATGTCAGCCAGGGTCAGACACTGATGCAGGACACACTAGTTAATCAACGTCATCGAATACATTCTTTTTTAGAACGCCACTGACCGCAACGCCACCGCGCCGCCATATTCAATCACCTTAAAGGTGCAGTGCGCGATTTCTGTGAAGCGCTGTAGAAGATGATAATAAGAATAAGAATAATTCTGTTAAGGATTAGGGTCCCTGTAACGGTATCTTTTGAGTGTATAAATAATAGCAACTTTGATTCTCAGTTTGACTAACTCTTGTATGTTTATATTCTATATTTTATGCATCTAAAGTCTTATTTTTCAGGCATATAGTAAATTAATCTGTATCCTACCTGTATGTAATCTCTAAAAAAATAAATATAGTTCAGAAAAAAGTAATGAATCACACGTTATTATAATAGTAGAAATTATATAAAATAATGTAGAATAAAATAATAGATTATATCTGAAAATATGAATTAATATTAGCAAATAGAATATGAAATAGTATGTGTGTGCTCATCATAACTTTAATTCGAATATGAATAATACAAATACACCATTGCGTACATCATTGGCTAAAAGGAACATACACTCTCAGAAATAAAGGTACAGGAAAGGAGTTACCCAAAGAGTCCACAGTGGTACCTCAAATGTGCATATTGGTGCCCAAATGTACCTAAAACGTACCTTTGAGGTACCATTATAGACCCTTCAGGTACAAATATGTACCTTTTAAAAAGCTACTGCCCCAGTGACAGCTCCTGTACCTTTATTTCTGAGAGTGTATAAAAGGTCATTTATTCCATTGGCAGTGACTGTTCTGCAGGTTAGTGTGAGTCAGGGATGAGCAAACATATTTTTGAAAATGCTATTTAATATTTTTTCCTAACATATACATTTGGGCTGCTAATTTTTGAATCATTATTGTAAGTTATTTTTGTTAGATTAGCTCCAGATTTGGCTTCAGTACTTACTAAACTAATGTATATGCACAAATATAATATTGTAAAGCCTACTATTGAAAACATTAATTTAAATGAGATCTAGATTTTCTCACACATATTAACTCATGTATGGAAGCTCAAGAAGCTCTTGCTGAGCAGGTCACCAGAGGTGTAAAGAGTACCTGAAAACTATACTTGAGTAAAAGTAGAGATACCTTACTGTAAAAATTACTCCATTAAAAGTTACAAGTCACCAATTCCAATAAGACTCGAGTAAAAGTATTAAAGTATCCGATTTAAAAAGAACTTGAGTATTTTACTCATACTGAATGTAGGCTCAAAGTATAGAGAGGTTTTATTTCCTAATATAGAAATTAAATTTAACACCTCAATGTTTCGAAATGACAGAACAAAATAGATTTAAAAATGTTCAAAAAAGGCACAAGCAAAAAAGTAAATAGATTAAAATAAATACTAAAACGTAGTAAAATCTAATTCAGAGCTGACTTTGATGTGATTCACCTCTCAGTCTCAGAGGGGGACAATATTTTTATTCAGCTTCAACAAAAGCTGGTTCTCAAAGTTCTTGGAACTTATTCTAGCTCTTTTTGGCCTGAAAATGAGGCCAGCACTGCTAAAAAGACGCTCGCAAACAGCAGATGCAGGTAGGGGAGTATTGAGCCTTAATGACAATTTCAGTAGAGGTGGGAAGGTTTTCAGGACACCCATGTCATCACCAGCGTATGTCAGATAGCTATCAAGCACTGCTGGGCATTATTGTGCCTGAGATGTCTTCAGTGACTTGAAGAAATCCTCTTCCTCTGATGAAGTGGAATCACTTGTCAGCTGAGAGTTCTCCTCCATATTTTCCTTTATGAAGCCAAGGCCTACAATACAATAGACATTTGGAAATGTTTCAGCACCAGATTAAATTAATTCAAAAGCATTTTTAGTGCTTTATAAATTAAGCATATGCACACTTATTCAGTTTCAAATATATTATCTCAGCATTCCACAAAGTTTCCAAAAGATTCACACATTACTGATAAAAGTATATAGGATATTACCTAATATCCCAAATTATATACAATACTAGAAAACCCATTTTTTCATCTAAATGTTAGTGCTAAAATTAGTTTGCGATTAATAATAAAAAAAACTATACTAATTAGCATGTCACTGCTCTACATTTAGTTTTATATGCCTCAGACAACAAACCGAGTTTGAGGACGGCAGATTCGGTTGTCCAATAAGCTTTAAACTTCAGAAGCAGGATTGCAGCCGCAGTCAGCTCAGGATTATTGAGCATGTCACCGAAGTGCTTGTTCACACCTTCAAGGATTGCATCTTCCAGGCTCTTGCAGAGTTTCATGGATATCTTGGCTCGTTTTAGTTTGGAAACCATGACGTTGAGAGTTGGTACAAGCCAGCCCCATATGCACATTGGTTTCTCCCTGCAAGGAAGCTTGGCAATTTGGACAAATTAACTGCATACTACATTCCTCTTCCATCATCTCTGCAGCTTTGCTGGACCGGCCACTCTTATTCCACAAGGCCCAACATTTGGAGAAGGATGATCTTGATAACCTTTTGTATGTTTCATCTGACTACCCAGCAAGCATTAGTCGTTATTTCACCGGCTAGGTGAAGTATAACCCAGATCTAGTCCGGCTACGTGTAACCCAATTTTAGCCTGAATAACCTTAAATTTGGTTGCATGTTGGTTTTTTGTAAAATAAAACTTATGATATGAATGAGGTTCCTGCAAGTAATAGCCATAGTTTCACTTTCTCGGTGAAGTATAGACCCAATCTAGTCCTTTAAGTAAGGAAAGTAAATAGCATTTACAACGTGTTTGGGTTTTTAAAAATGTATGAAATTTTCATAGCCTGATCGTAGCCGTGATTTAGCTCGTCATCAGTCCGGCTATTTATAGCCCACTGATAGTCTAAACTGATTCACTGTAGAATTTGGCCGTGCAGCGCGTGCAATGGTTAATACATCACGTCTGCATGATCAGTACTACATCCACAAATTTCGTTCTATTTGTAGCCACCTCGCAAAATTGACATAAAAATGTAATTGTAGACTTACTGCATTTTTAATTTGAGTTAAAAATGAATACAGTATAATATATCTTATATCTTACGGTAGAACAAGCCAGATCTAATCAGTTAAGCAAAATTGACGCAGCTCCGTACTCCACACGATAGATGGCGCTAATGCGCATTTGTCAAGTCAGTTGAAATGGACCAGCAAATCAAGAGGAAGAAAGCTGTTGTGGTTTGAATTAGTAGCGCTGTAGATTGCGAGTGCTCTGCAAGGTAAGTGTAATCTGCTTTAATATCATGTTGTTTGGCAATGTTTTTATTATATGTGCATGTTTTAACATATGCACAGACACCCTTCATTCCATAAATCTTAGACTAAAAAAAAAAAAAGGTGTGAGGGAATGTTACAATCTTTTAAACATGCAAAATTAAACACTTATTAAGCAAAGTTTGGTGATTAACTGCATTTATTTCTACATTGCGAGTCGTCTTCATTAAATTCATGAAGGCAATGAATAACTTTGTCAAGAGGTGAAACTTCTGAAGTTCTAGCTTTTAAGAGAAGTGTTAGATTGTGATTTCATAACAAAAGCGACTAATTTTAAACACAAACACCGATTTAATTCTGTTTTTAGTTAAAGTCATTTGTCTCTTACAGAAAACGAATTAAAGCATTATTTTACAAGACAGCCTCCTGTAATCCTTTACTATAAATGCTGCTACAAGCTTATTGAATTAGATTCAATAAACTTTACTATTTTATGGAAAATGTTTTGGTTTTTTTTGTACTATGAGTAACTATTTTGACTTGTCACAGTAAAATCAAATATAAAGTAAGCTGTTAATTATTATTATAATGCTTCTCTTATATTTGTTAACTATTTGTTTTTCTCCACAGATATTTGAGTGTTGCTATGTGAAATGAGCAGTCTAGCAGGTATGAGTTGCTTAAACATTTTAGACGAAAACATTTACGCTATGGCCACATATGCTGGTGGTTTCCCTGTCCATATGCAGGTTGCCCATGTACATTCACAAGCTGGAAGAAGCTTTCAAGTCCCATCAAACACACAGAATGGAAATTTTAAACAATATCTATGCATTATCCATATAACTGCTGTTGAAAAAAAAACATTGAATATAACATATTAATACTAAAATAGTAAAATAATGGAATAAATAATTGAATTAAAATTGTTAATGTGTAAATAAGTAATCAGCCTTATGCTGTAAACCTGTGACTAATGTTATTTTTTGTTTTTTGTCTTTAACCATCAAGCGTGATTGTGTCCTGAAGACCTACCTCAAGATTCTGTGCGTCCTTTCATAAATGTATTTGTAAAACTCACATCCCACAAGACTGAGTTTAGAACACAGCTCAGTATTTTCTTCCTTTTTCTCCAGGATTAAATGTGCAAAGGCTGAATCTCAAAATGCACACACAGCAGTGGAGATCTTTATCATTTGGGCTGAGGATGCTGGTCCTGAGGACAGACCTACAGATGTTAGTGTTCTGTAAGTTCTGCAGAACCTGCTGAGTGTCACATATGGATTGGATGGACTTTTTCCCCCAAAACAGACCACATGCTCACAGATGTTTAATCAGAATATTATCAAGCTACAAGAATAATTTTTGAGTGCACATAAAGCAAAATAACAGCCTTTGAGTTTTTTTTCTTCTGTTTAACACTAGATATTTTGAAGAAAGCCGAATACCTGTAACCATTGATCTCCATTGTACTGTATGTTTTTTTTACAGGTTTTCAGCTTTCTTCAAAATATCTTGTTTTGAACAGAAAAAAATAAGTGTTTTTATCTTGTTTGTTTTGTCATAACTGAAATTTGATATTTATTTAGTATTTAATGTTTTTAATAATGTTATGTTGCTTTTATTAATAAAAGCTTGTGTTTAATCAGTTTGAATGGATTGCCTTTTTGAGAACCTGTTAATCAAAAATGTTGATATGTATTTGTGTATTTTTGTTGTTTAAACAGTCATTCATTAGCTGATATTTTGATGACTCGTTTATGCTTGGGCTGTACTTAGACGTCTATTAGATTTTCACTGACAGCCCAAATTTAGCCTTGTTTTAGCCTAGACCAAAATTCACCGGCTATTAGACGGATATATGTAGTCGTTGTATAGATGTCTAAATGAAGACTAGTCTAATCTTGGGCTATGGTTAGACGTCTATTAGATTTTCACTGACAGCCCAAATTTAGGCGTGATTTAGCCTAGACCAAAATTCACCGGCTATTAGACGTATATATGTAGTCGTCTATTAGCCGTCTAAATGAAGACGTCTAATTTTGGGCTATGCATAGACGTCTATTAAATTTTCACTGACAGCCCAAATTTAGCCGTGATTTAGCCTAGACGTCTAGGCTATGTTTAGACGTCTAATAGACGTCTTTTAGACCAAAAAATGCTTGCTGGGTATTTACCTAAAAATGAAAGTATATTTATGAACAGGACATTTAATAATCTGTAAGAGTTGACTTCTAATCTGTCATTTGGCCATGTATCTTTTATCCCCTCTACTGGACGCATCAGGAACAACAGGGGAGTAAAACTGTCTGGATCAAAGACTGCAATAACCTAAAATGAGACTTTTAGAAAGATCTTTACACACCGCTAATGTCAGCGATGGTCAGACACTAATGCAGCTCACACTAGTTAATCAACGTCATCGTTTCTCGAACACATTCTTTTTTAGAACGCCACTGACAGCAACGCCACCGCGCCGCCATATTCAGCTGCAGTGCGCGATTTCCGTGAAGCCCTGTAGAAGATAATAATAATAATAATAATAATAATAGTAATAATAATAATAATTCTCTTAAGGATTTTGGTCCCTGTAACGGTATCTTTTGAGTATATAAAGAAGAGCAACTTTGATTCTCAGTTTGACTAACTTCTGTATGTTTGTATGTGTGCTGTAAACAGACGCAACTGAATGGAGGAGCTGCTGTTTTCTCGAATATAAAATATAATAACGCTTATATTTAATAACTGATTATAATTTTATGGTGTAAAAAACTCCAGTTACCTAGAAGTAAGAAAGCTCAAACGTGTCATGTATATTATGGTATAAAGAGAGATGTATTATCAATAAATGTCTCCTTTATGCTGGAATCCTCTTTTTTCTTACAGTTTTATAACAGTTAACAAAAACAGTTTATACAAAGTAAAGAATCACACATTATATATATATATATATATATATATAGCCCGAATATTACATCTATGTAGTATTTCCTTGCTAATAACAAGATCTCCGACCATGTTGCGCTCCTCACTCCAATTCAGTAGGTGGCGGAAAATGCACCTTAAAGTTAAACTTAAACAGCCAGATAAAACTCCAGAAGAAGAAGAAAAACGTCATAAGGCTGCGCCGCTCCTGCTCTGTGATCAACTTTGCTGTGATTCAACTGTAAAAAGGTTTGTTTAAAAGCGTTTACACAGATATAAACCGATTGATTAAAGTTCCGATTGATTTAAACAGCACAATGTCAGTCCATTCTGAGTAAACATCACTATATATATGGAGTACTAGTTTAATCTGCTCATTTGTGGCAGTTGTTTCTTGCTCGGACTTTCCTGATTTCTGTTAGTTAATTACTCTCATATAAAGAAACTGTTGAAGCAGTGATGTGCGGTGAGGTTTGTGGCTGGTGAGGCACTGACACTTTCAATGTCAAAAGTATTTATACAAACAAATCCACCCGGTATATTTGCCAACTACTGATTGTGTTTCATATATCATGTCAGCATTGTTTCTGTACACATGGCAGGTACATATTGGGCCAAGGAGGAATGTAAAATGTATAACGATTAAATATGCCTCTCATCATGTTTCTCATTCACTAAAACAGCACCGTTGCAGGTGCTCTCCCTCTCCCTCTCTCTCTCTCTCTCTCTCTCTCTCTCTCTCTCTCTCAATTCAATAATTGCTTTATTAGCATGACAAATATTACAAATGTATTGCCAAAGCATAAATAAAAACACATATTTAATGATAATAAAAATGAAACACAGTAAATAGTAGTTAAAGAAAATTATATATATATATAATTAAACAAAAATATAAATAATATATCATATTATTATTAACTCAATTCAATAATTGCTTTATTGGCATGACAAATATTACAAATGTATTTCCAAA
>CAIGQQ010026951.1:0-13066 GCA_903798035.1 Danio albolineatus
CCTTCTACATCTAACATTGTCATTGTCAAAGAGGAAACTATTTTGTTTGCAATAAGTTATATTTGCAGTTTTGGATGGAAACTCTGCTTATATTAAGAAGGAAATTAATTCACTTACTGTCTCTTTCCCTGGTGTGGATGTTTCTATTGATGATTCTTCACATAGTTCCTGTAAATATGAAAAGGAAAGGCACAAGATTGGGTCAGAAATCTTGCCAAGTAATTACTACACTTAACTAATGAACTAATATTACCTGGCCAATTTCAGGTGTTAGGGAACAGCAAATGAATTAAAAATTCATGGACAACAACTACAATTTCATTTAATTTGTTATCTGAGCCTAAAAAGCCAACACATAACCAACCAAACTCTATTCATCAATTGTGTAAAATATGGGGGTCCTCACAAGGCCAAAATGTCCCTACATTTCATGTCCATGTCATGCCCATCCCCCAATACACTAGACATTATTATCAATTTATAAAGAGGGGTATATTTTACTCAAAGAGAGTCATCACAACAACAATTTTGAGAAAACAGCCCAGAAAAAACTGCCTACAATGATGGTCAACCCTCCTTCTACAACCACAAATCAGAAACAGTTGGGACTGTATGGAAATTGCTAAATTTACTATAACTTGTATTTCGTAGCAGACAATACAACAAACGTTATTTAATGTGCTGCTCATGATTTTCCTCATGTATTCCAATTTTGTTCCTGCAACACATTACAAAAAAGGTTTCGCAGCATCGCTTTTACCACTTTGTAATGTTGTCATTACTGTTTACAACACTTAAAAAGATGTTTAGGGACTGAAGACACCAAGTGATGAAGTGTTTCAGGTGTCATTTTCTACTGTTATTCCTGCAAACAAGTCTTAAAGTGTGCAACAGTACAGGGTCTTTGTTGATGCATTTTGGGCTTCAAAATGCGCCACACATTCTCTATTAGAGACAGGTGGGGACTGCAGGCAGGCCAGTCCAGCAGCAGTCTCCTCTTCCTTCACGGCAGGACTCTGTAATGTGTGCTGAAAGTGGTTCTGCATTGTCTTGTTGAAATCAGCATGGGCGTCCCTGGAGAAGAAGGCAGCATTTGTGCTCCAGAATCTCTCTGTGCTGTTCAGCATTAATGGACCATAACAGAAGGGCAAGTTACCGACACAACCCCAGACCATGACAGACCCTGGCTTCTGGACTTGTTGCTGGTAACAGTCTGGATGATACTTTTCTTCTTTGGTCCGGAGCACACGGTGTCCATTTCTCCCCCAAAATACCTGAAACACAGAATCATCTGACCACAGTGCATGTTTCCACTGTGTGATGGTCCATTCCAGATGCCTCCACCGTGTGCACGGCACTTCTGAACACTGTTAACATAGGGCTTCCTTTTGGCACAGTACAGATTTGACTGGCGTTTGTGGATGTAACCCTGTATTGTGGTGCTTGACAGGTTTACCGCAGTAGTCCTGAGCCCATGTGGTGATCAGGTTTATAGATGAATGAAGATTCCTGATGCAGCGCCTCCTGAGGGGTCGGAGATCACGGTTGTTCAGCTCAGGCTTGCGCTCTTGTCCTTTACACAATGAAAATCCTCAAGGTTCCTAAAATCTTTTAATGATGTTCTGCACTGCTGAAGGTGAAATATCCACATGTCTTCCTCTTTCTCTGAGGAACATTGTTTATAAACATTTCAGTCATTTTCTCACGTATTTGTTGGCAAACTGGTAATCCTCGGCCCATCTTTGCTCCTAAAGGACTAGACCTTTATTGGATGCTGCTCTTGTACCAAATCATAATCACAATCACCTGTTGACATCACATCATTATTTAACCAGTTTACCTGATGACAGCCCTGAACTGCTCCTGTTACAACTTTTTTTTAAATATGTTGCAAGAACCAACATTGGAATACGTGTTT
The DNA here is from genome assembly GCA_903798035.1 of Danio albolineatus. Taxonomy (NCBI): domain Eukaryota; kingdom Metazoa; phylum Chordata; class Actinopteri; order Cypriniformes; family Danionidae; genus Danio; species Danio albolineatus. The sequence continues at coordinate 1,919 of CAIGQQ010026951.1, forward strand.
ATCAACACATTAAATAACGTCTGTTGGATTGTCTGCAATGCAATACAAGTCAAAGTAAATTTAGAAATCACTACTTTTTCTTATATGCATTTTCCATACTGTGGCAACCTTTTCTGATTTAAGGTTCTAACATGGTTAGCATCAAGGAGGAAATTAAATTCACTTACTTTTTCTTTCCCTGATGTGGAAGTTTTCGCACTGCATTCGATCTCAGACACCAATGACTCTTCATGCAATATCTGTAAATGTGAGAAAGAGAAACACAAGATTGAGGGAAGAAGATTTGCAAAGTGACTATTTTATTATATTTGACTCCTGAATGAAACAGTGGTTGTTTGAAACATTTTAATGCATTATTTTAATTTTCCACACAAGTTCCATTTGCCTATTGGCTTTTTGTCAAGGGAACCAGTGAGATGCTGACTACTGGTTTTCCTACAAAGTGACATCATAGTCCCACCACTCAATTCAACAAATGTGTTCAAATATGGGGGTCAGCAGGGAAACTAGAGATGTTCATAATTGTTTAACAGTTAACTAAAAGGATGCATTTTAACCAATTTATGGTATCAGTTAAACAATTAAAATGTATTATTATTTTATTTGATATTTTTCAAGTTTTGCTGCATAAATATGCAACACATAGGCCTATTTGTTAACTAGGGGGCATTATAATATGTGCAACCACACGTGCCTAAAGAGGTACAGTATTTTGATAAAAGAAGCATGAAAAGAGTGAAAAGACTTGTCACAGTTTGACACAGACAAGTTGATGCCACACCAACGCTAATGGTGATTGCCTCTGTCCTGGATCTGCATCATAAACACCTTTGTTTATTTGCACAAGTGGAGAAAGAAGCCCCTAATGCAAAACTTTATGAAATGTGCTGTGCTGTGCTCTGAAAACAAGTCGGAGTGTTGGGGTTTTCCTTTCCTCTGAGTACACTCCACACGGCAGCATCATAAATACAATCAACAAATAACTAAACTTTTTTCCATTTCTAAAATAGCCTGCATAGCCTAATCTACAAATCAAACAAATGCTGATTATTAGTTTTAGCATATGATAACTCCACACCAAACGGAGACTTTCATTTTATAGCTTTATAAACTATAAAAAAATGTATGCAAAGTAATGCAATCCTAGGCTATATGTTAAAAACAAAATTATTATATGCTATAGTAGCCTAGTCTATACTTTAAATAAAAGTTAATACACCGTATTGTCTCTCATCACCGCAGCCACAGCACACGTCTGTTTAAAGCTTCTGTATAGAACAGAGCTTCATTTGACAGACAAAATAATCTTAATTAAAAAAAACAAAAAAAAAACTTGATTCTTTGCTGTCATTTAGACTACAGGCTTCACTGTTTGAGGGCATTCTATACGCTAGGACAATGATAGAATCTGTTGTTGTTAAGCTTCGGCTGTATTTCCTTCTTAATAAATTTCTAAATTTTCTTTAAAATCTCTAATAACATTATTATACCTCATTGCAGGTAAAATATAACCAGCCTTTCAGCAAAGCCTATATTGATATACTGATATTTCTGTGCTACTGAGGACAGTTTAACTAAAATCACACAAGAACTGAGGTCAAATCAGATGCCCAAGGCATAATCTTTAAAATAATGACTTCTACTAAAAATGTTGACAGACGTTGTGATATAAGAAGTAGAGAGGAGCATTAATTAATTACTTCTGTAAAGCAAACGATTTGAGGTAGCCTGCTATTTTCACTTGAATAAAACCAAAACCAAAAAAGAAACATATGATTGGAAATAAACAGCATGCTGGTTCTTAAAAGGGATTCAATCCGTGTTTCATTTTGTAATCTAAATTTGTATTTTAACTGAAAAAAATATTTAGGACAGGTCTATTTATCTTATTCTTTTCATTTAGTTTATTCGTTTTTGCTGTTGGAAACAGTTTGTGCGTGAAGATTTTATGATGTTTTGTTGTTAATGTTCTATGCTGTTGTTTGCATATTAAAATAAATCAATATTTTAAAACGGAAAAGGCCTATTTGATGTGTCAGACACAAAACAGACACAAATAAAAATTTTTTAATTATCAAATGATCATTTAATATTAATCTGATCGGTTAGCGATCAATATTCAGTTAATGAGTGGCGGTTGTCGGTTGGGAAAATTAATGGAAATAAGCATCCCTAAGCAGAAACACATATATTGCTAAGTTATATTTATTTTATTTTACTACATAGTGGTTGCACAAATTAAAATACTATACCCTTAAAATACTAAGAGTATATTTAGATTGAGCATAAGGTACTGTTGCACTTTAAGAAATGTAAAAGCTGAAGTGCCTTTTATTTTTAAAAGAAGTTTATGAATATTAAGATACAAAGATTAGTGGAGAAGGTTTTGACACCATGCGTCAAAACAAAAAAAACGAGCATTAGGCCTTTTAAAAAAAAAAATGATGCTTTTGCGTCTGCCGTTTTGCGTGCAAAAAAAATCTAGGTGTGCACAGGCCTTAAGACTGTACATGATACAAAGCTTCTTTTTTGCACTGTTTTAATACAGTTATATTGTAAAACTTCACTCTAGTTCACTGTATGTATTTGTAATAATTAATGGATAAGTCTAAAGCACACCGTAAATTTATTCTATCAATTTAAATAGGGCTAGTATTATACACAACTGTTTCCACAGATACCCACTCAGGTATCGGTTTAGTACTTGCGTTTGGCCGATTCCCTGAGCTCAGGTATAAGAATCAGTATCAGGAAGGAAAAAAGTATTGGAACATCCCTACCTCCTACTTCTAACATGGTCAGCATCAAGAAGAAATTCAGTTTAATTCAATTAAATTCACTTACTTTCTCTTTCCCTGATGTGAAAGTTTTCGCACTGCATTTGATCTCAGTCAGCAATGACTCTTCATGCAATTCCTGTAAATATGGGACAGAGAAACACAAGATTGGGGCAAGAAGGTTTGCAAAGTGACGATTTTATTGTCTTTATTTAGCTTGATGCAAATGATTATTGTTCACAAATGTTTTTGGAATATTTCAGTTTTCCACATAAGTTACATGTGCAGTTTTGGATGGAAACCTGGCTTGTATCCAGAAAGAAATTAAATTATTACAACTTACTTTCTCTTTTCCCTGACGTGGAAATTTTCAAACTACATTCAATCATTGCCATTGATGACTCTTCACATAACTCCTGTAAACATAAAAGGAAAGGCACAAGATTGGTTCAGAAAGGCAGTGAATGTACATATAAATTGAGCCTAAAAAGGCAATACATAACCAAACCCAGCCCTATAGAGTGGTGGAACTATGATGTCACTGTAGACAAAAACCAGAAGTGAGTTTGCATTTTGCGAACTGCTGGTTTGCCTACAAAGTGACATCATAATCCCACCACCATTCATCTCATGTTCAAATCTTTAGCCTGCTCGTATCGACATTGATACATCGCCAAATGTGAGGCGCTGCATCTGGTAAAACGTGAACGCGTTTTTCCCTTTAAACACTAGCAGAGCGCAGAGGATCATAGGATTGATCATGATGTGAAGATTACAATCCCTAAGAGGTTCAGCTGTATGTATTTGTAATAATTAATGTTTAAAGTTAATTTTCACAACAATACCACAGTATAGCCAACCTAGTGCTGTGTTTGTTCCTGTCATTTTTCTGAAGATTGATAGACAAGTGAAAACGTATACAGTTATTAAATGAAGAATCGTCAAAGACTATTAATGTATAAGACTTTGTCAGTAGGTTTCACAGTTTATATGGACCAGTGTCTTCTTCCTCCAGATCATAACATGTAAGTGTAATTAAAACTGCTGCCTCATTTTCAGGAGTTTGTAAAATATGTGTTTAATTGTGTGCTGTAACTTGTAATCGCTCCGTGCAGCTTGTAATCACGTATCTATTATAGATCAGTGCTTGTACTGTATCTCTCAGGTTAAATCTTTATGATGCTGTTCACATATTGCAAAACTACGCTGAAAACGCGGCACGTGCTTCTTCCTTTAAGGATTTAAATGCATTTCTGAACTCATGATCCTCTGCTGTCTGCTGTTTGTCAATTTTCAAAACAGTTCAGCTTTTGCCACTGTGTGGATTAATTCTGTCATTGTTATTAATTGCGGTATGGTTAAGAATAGAGTAATATGCTGGTGTTATTAATTGGGGGTAAGGTTAAGAATAGAGTAATATGCTGGTGTTTAACTGCGTTGCTTTAATGCACTCCTGCATTGGGCTCACACATATACTCTGTGTGTTGTACTGTGCAAGCACACATGTACTGTGTGTTACTTCATAGTCATGGTGGTCGTTTCTCTCATCTCATGCTGAATGCACTCGACCAATTGCGACAGACTGGGTCATTAGACCAATCAGCGCAGATTAGCTTTACACAAAGGGTTTGGGTACAAATGAATCGCTGAACAAATCATATGGGAGTCGCAGGGATAATTAGGTAAAAATAAATGCATATTATAAGACAATGAAAGTGTTTTTGACCTTGTCTGTTGTTGGAGACCCCCACAACCAAAATATGACCCTTTATGATGCATAATGGGGGCTCTTTATATTCACTTACTTTTTCTTTCCTGGATGTGGAAGTTTTCGCACTGCATTCGATCTCAGACACCAATGACTCTTCATGCAATATCTGTAAATGTGAGAAAGAGAAACACAAGATTAAGGCAAGAAGGTTTGCAAAGTGGCGATTTTATTCTCTTCGACTCATTTGATGGAAACTGATTGTTTGCAAATGTTTTAATGCATTATTTTAATTTTCCATGTAAGTTACATTTGCAGTTTTGGATGGAAACTCAGATCATGTTAAGAAAAGTATAACTTGTTTTCTCTTGAATACAGATTGTATTTACTTTCTGTTTCCATGATGTGGAAGTTTTTGAATTTTGCTAACCTTTTTGCGCCTACCACAGCTAATATAAGTAGAAACAATAACAAACAAAGTGTAAATAGTTACTGCCACTTTTTTTTGTACATAGCAGGAATAGAACAAAAATATAAAAACATGTACAGAACATTAAGGTATGGAAGCTTTTCACATAACTGTTATGACGTGTTTAACAGTCATCAGCTTAAATCCTTGAAAGTTTTTAATATTTAGATTTTTTTTAAATAGGGTGAAATTTTACATGTATGCATGTATGTATTATATTATCTTACAAAAAATGAATTACCGCTTATGCAAGGTGTTTTTAATGCAGCATCTATGGGGCTGAGAGTAAATTTGATGTTATTCTCTTCTCTGGCTGCGGTTATTTAGTATCACACTTTTTTCCTTTGGCTGAAAGTCAAGATAATACCATTGTGGACTTTTTCTTTTATTATTTCAGCAAATAGGGTTGTGAAAAAATTATTTGTTGTACTCTTCTATTCACTGCGCTCTAAGTTTACCCAACTATGATGTTTTCCGCTACATAGAAACCCAGAAACGTGAAAAGGGTCCATTTCTTTAGAACAATTTTAAACATCAAGAAGTAAACTAATAAATAAAATCTATAACACAATACAGCTAAGCTGGCCTCTGATAATAGAAAACAGTCTTTGAGAGAGCACACACTCACCCTTGAACGCCATGGCTAAGAAGAATCAGCATAGTTGTTGGTAATTTCTGGAAAGATATCCGTTGTAGTAAACAGATACAGGTTCTTCCTTTAAGAACTACTGCCTGAGATCATCATCCAGACATCCAGTTATCCATCCTTTTTTAAAGTATCGATGCTGTGGGAAAAATAATTCATAATTAAAACATTCCTGACTGAAACACAAAGTACTAACCTAATATTGGATATTTTGTTATGTTAAGCTAATCTTGGCCCTTTTAATCTTTTGTTAAATATATGACACAGTAAACTTCCCTTCCTAAGAGTATCCCTGTTGACATCCTGACCAACTTGTTATTGGTTATTAAACCATAACAATTATTACGTTGTTAATAATAATCATAATGAATAATTAAAAAGTCTACAGTGGACAAGCTCAAAAAGTTTAGCCCTCGTTCACACCTGTATTTAGCATCATCCACATCTGACTGTCTTGACAAAAATGTATTAAACTTAATGCCTTAATGACAGGTCTAAACTGAGGTATTGAAAATACCAGATACAGTTTAACACACGTGTGTTTTTAAAATAACATGCATCATTAAAAAAAGTTTTAAAATGTTTAAAATTAAGCCAAAAATATCCAATTTACTAGTAATGTTCCATTAAATATGAACTCAAACACTGTAGTGAACCGAGATGTCATATTAGCACAATAATAGCAGTTATCAGACGGTAGTAAAATCTCTAAGAAATAAATATACGTGTCATATAACTGTAATATAAACAGATTGGGTCACAGACACCATTTAATGTGCTAATGATCCTGCATATGACCCTGACTACCTGTCGTTCACAGCATGTTTACAGTTAACTTAACACACGCCACAAAAGTAAACAGTAAATAAGCAGTTCTTACCTTTAAGATGCACAAATACTTCTCTTTCGTTGTTATCAATCAATGCTTTACCTCGCCGGAATTAAAGCTCCCCGTCACGTGGCTTCGGCAGCCAATTGGAAACCAGAAGCGCGCAGACATTGATTGACATCCAATCCAGCCAATCGCTGACGACAGTTCCGCTGCTCGACCAATGAAACGCGATAAAATCCAGCCAATCGCTGACGAGAAAGTTTCGGCGCGCGACCAATGAAACGCGACTAGGAAGAGCCCGAAATGTGTATGGGAGAGCAGTTGCAGCGAGGGATCGAAGGGGGAGATTATACACATTGAGCACACACTGATACACACCGAAAAACGGGTTCACCGTAATTATTGAGACATGACGTGAAAACGCGAGAGGGGGTGCATCGCGCCATTTTGAACACGTGTACACTGCTCGACTTATCGGGACAGTAGCACTGTCCCAATAGTTACGGTGTGTGCCAATAGTGTCGGTATGTATTCAGGTGTTTTGTCCCAACAGTCCGGTCGCACCAACGCACACATTTCCTCTCTTTCACAACACAACTTTCTCAGCACTGTTAGTAGATGCGGCTGGGGTTACTGGAGATGATCACAGAGGCTGAATATTTATGAGCCGCTAATGAAAGCTGTATGAATATGAGATGAGATTGATGATTAAAGCATTAAAGCGTGAGATTTATGATGAAAGCAGAGCTGTGTGTTCCTCTGCAGTCAGACAAACAGCCCTCATTGAGGAAGATTACCACAGCGTTATGAGTCTGACCTCTCCACCGGCGGGTGTGTTTATTCTCCTGTAGTAGTGTTCCAGCGTGATCTCACTCCAGCGTTTCAGAAGACGAGCAATATTACAGTAAGCAGCACTTCTGTTTTAGCGTTTAGTGCCTTTAGATAACCTGAATTCTTTTTTTCTAAATGTCTTTTTGAGTTTGACGATGCTCTGTGATTATCATATGCTAAACTGTAGCTGATGTGTAATGTAGCTGTGTGAACATAAACAGCATCTCTGAATGTAAGAAGCTCAAAGTTCAATGCAAAGGGAGACATTGACTATTACAGAGTTAGCTTAGCAAAGCCTACAGCGAACGAATTTGGGGACTACAAAAAATACATCCTGGTTAATGATGTCACAAACCCTTCAGGTTACAAGCATACACAAATGAAGCATGAGCACACACTGCTTCGCACCCCATAAACACAACCAAGCTTTAAAAATACACTCCGGACCCCCCCTTTAATCATTTTTGAAGGTAATAATAAAGAAAATTAAATAAATAAATAAATAAATAAATAAATAAATAAATAAATAAATAAATAAATAAATAAATAAATAAATGAACAAATAATAATAATAATAATAATAACAACAACAACAATAATAATAATAATAATAATAATAATAATAATAATATATAAATAACAACAACAACAACAACAATAATAATAATAATAATAATAATAATAATAATAATAATAATATTATTATTATTATTATTATTATTATATAAAATATCAGTAAAATATCAAGTAAAGTTGAAAATATGTAGAATTGAAAATGTGTAGAGTTGAAAAAATATGTAAAGTTGAAAGAAATATGTAGAGGTGAAAACGTGTAGAGTTGAAAAAAATGTGTAGAGTTGAAAAATGTATATAGTTGGAAAAATATGTAGCGTTAAATATATAAAGTTGAAAGAAATATGTAAAGTTGAAAATGTGTAGAGTTGGAAAAAATATGTAGTTAGAAAAAAATATGTAGAGTTGAGAAATGTGTGGAGTTAAAAATATGTAAAGTTAAAAATGCAGAACTGAAAATGTATAGAGTTGAAAAAATGTATGGAATTAAAAATATGTACAGTAGGGGTAATACATGCATAGAGATTAAGAAATATGTAAAGTTAAAAAACTTGTAAGGTTAAAAAAACTAATTAAAAATATGTAGTTAGAAAAAATGTGTAGAGCTGAAATCTATGGAATTTGAAAAAATATGTAGAGCTGAAAAAATTAAAATAAATGTAGGGTTGTAAAAATGGCTAAAGTTGAAAAATGTGTAGAGTTGAAAAATTATGTAAAGTTGAAAGAAATACGTAGAGTATAAAATGTGTAGAGTTGAAAAAATGTATGGAATTGAAAAAATATGGACAGTAGGGTAAAAATGCAGAGTTGAAAAAAAAATGTAGTTGGAAAAAAACGTTGAGTTGAAAAAATGTAGAGTTGAAAAAAATATGTAGTTGGAAAAAAACGTTGAGTTGAAAAAAATGTAGAGTTGAAAAAATGTATGGAATTAAAAAACTGAAAATATATATAATTATTAGTATATGAAAAAATGGTTAAAGTGTAGAATTGAAAAAAGTGTAGAATTGAAAGAAAAGTGTAGAATTGAAAGAAAAGTGTAGAATTGAAAGAAAAGTGTGCAATTGAAAAAACTGTAGAATTGATAAAAATGTAGAATTGAAAAAAGTGTAGAACTAATAAAAGTGTAGAATTGAAAAAAGGTGTAGAATTGATAAAAAGTGTAGAATTGAAAAAAGTTTAGAATTGAAAGAAAGTGTAGAATTGAAAAAAAGTGTAGAATTGAAAAAAAAGTGTAGAATTGAAAGAAAAAGTGTAGAATTGAAAAAGTGTAGAACTAATAAATGTGTAGAATTGAAAAAAGGTGTAGAATTGATAAAAAGTGTAGAATTGAAAGAAAAGGTGTATAATTGAAAAAAGTGTAGAACTAATAAAATTGTAGAATTGAAAAAAATGTGTAGAATTGATAAAAAGTGTAGAATTGAAAAAAGTTTAGAATTGAAAGAAAAAGTGTATAATTGAAAGAAAAAGTGTAGAATTAAAAAAGGTGTAGAATTGAAAGGAAATGTTTGTAAAAGGAAAACGTTTAAAGTAAAAGAATTATTTCCACAGAGAATGCTCCACAGTGTGGGATGTGAGGCTTTATGGTGTTGAAATGCAGATTTTGTCTGATTTATGGATCTGAATATATGAAAATAAACACTTTCTAATGTTAAAAAGGTCAGCACAAATCATCATGTGCATGCTATTCCTGCTTTCATACTGATGTCCAGCACACACACACGCACACGCACACGCACACACACACACACACACACACACACACACACACACACACCACCTGCAGCACAATTATTTTACCCATCTGAACTCTGACAAATACTGTGATAATAACTGGAGTGAAGCAGCAGGAAGGACACTGTGCTGGTCTCTATCACACTCACAGGCCCAGAGCTGATACGTATAATAATAATAATAATAATTCCTTACATTTATATAGCGCTTTTCTGGGCACTCAAATCGCTTTACACACAATGGGGGGATCTCCTCATCCACCACCAGTGTGCAGCATCCACCTGGATGACACGACGGCAGCCATTATGCGCCAGACCGCACACCACACACCAGCTGATTGGTGGAGAGAAGACAGAGTGATTAAGCCAATTATGATATGGGGATGTTAGGAGGCCATGATGGACAGAGGCCAGTGGGCAGATCTGGCCAGGACGCCGGGGTTAAACCCCTACTCTTTTTCGAAGAACATCCTGGGATTTTTAATGACCACAGAGAGTCAGGAGCTCAGTTTAACGTCTCATCTGAAAGACGGCACTCACTGACAGTATAGAGTCTCCTTCACTATACTGGGGCATTAGGACCCACACAGACCGCAGGTTGGGCGCCCCCTGCTGGCCTCACTAACACCACCTCCGGCAGCAACCTAGCGTTCCCATGTGCTCTCCCATTCAGATACTGACCGGGCGCAGCCCTGCTTAGCTTCAGTGGGCGACCATGTGAGAGTTGCAGAGAGCTAGCTGCCGACATGATACATAATACACCTGCACATCTAATATTCACAATATTCACATAGTTTTGTCCGTGAGACATGCAGGTTTGACAAAAGCTGGAGAGTTTGGGCTCGACTAAAGCACATCGTATTGAAGAAAGGAGAAATCTGTGCTGAATCTCTGCAGCAGTCGTGTGTGTTTGACAGAAGCTGTTATGTGAAGTGACAGGATTATTAACGGTTGACCAAACTCATTTTGTCACTGAAGCATTATTGGATAGAGCATTATATAAACACAGAAGCCAACATTTCTATATTTGACCTGAAATGATTGAACATCCATGGCTTTCTTAGGATAATGCAGAAAAGTAGTTTTCTGCTCAGAGTAGAGTCGCTTCAAATGTTGACCACTGTATAGCAGACTCGAGTCTTTCAGCCTTAATTCAGTGTACTGAAACATGTGAAACAGTACATTTACACGATCACACAAGAATGTGGCGTTACAATTAAATGTTTTTATGGAAAACAATATGAAAACTTACATTTACAATTCTTAAAATGTACAAAGGTATGTGTATCGCTGATGCTAAAATATTCCTGAATAGTGGCTTTTGAGTTTTATATATATTTATATACACACACAGTATACACACACTGACTGGCCACTTTATTAGGTACACCTCACTAGTACCGGGTCGGACCCCTTTTGCCTCCAGAACTGCCTTAATCCTCCGTGGCAGAGATTCAACAAGCTACTGGAAATATTCCTCAGAGATTTTGCTCCATATTGTCATGATAGCATCACGCAGTTGCTGCAGATTTGAAGGCTGCACATCCATGATGCCAATCTCCCGTTCCACCACATCCCAAAG
>CAIGQQ010026953.1:0-22213 GCA_903798035.1 Danio albolineatus
TATATATATATATATATATATATATATATATATATATATATATATGTGTGTGTGTGTGTGTGTGTGTGTGTGTGTGTGTGTGTGGTATTATTATGGAATTATTTTCTACATTTTAAAATCATAATATATATTTTACTCACCATAAACTCTGTTAATGTGAACAGTGATGTTGTGCTTTCGATTTCAGAATTGATGCCAAGTCAGGAGTGAGTCATGTAGTACATATACGCAGCAAATCACAGAGGTGCCTGTCAGTTAGATTGGTTCTCAATTAACATTTGTTTAGATTCATCAGTGAAAATGTTTGCTCACATATATAGGAGGAGCCAAACAGACTCATCATCCTTTTTTTCATCAGGGGAAATTTGGATGAATCCAAACTCTCGTAAAACTCAGACATTTCCTGCACTCACTGTTGATTTTCCTTTTTCTTGGTTGTGCCATGGTTATCAATTATGTTTCCCTCAGTTTGATCGGTTCGTTTTATGTCATAACAGAAAATGCTGCCTAATAGAAGGCACGTGATAGCGACACCCGGTGGTTATTTGTTGAATTACGCTTATTTTTGTACAGCGGGCCAGATTCTATTAATATTTATAAAAAGCCTCGCGGGCCACAACTAAACTGATTGCGGGTAGTTTGGACACCCCTGATCTAGAGTATACCCCCCCCCCCCCACCCCCCGGAGGTTTCTTTTGGTCCAAAATCTAATTAATTTATTAAACCATTAAAATTACCATGTTTTATTTATAACCTACTGTAGATAAAACTAGTAGTTTATAGTTACTGTAACATAGATGCTTATTGACAGTCTTTATAGACAGGATGGTCAAGCAAGCAGTGGTCAACATGGAAGCAAACAGATGTATACAGGCAATCCAGAGTCGTATAGTCCGATATACAGGCAGATGGTCAACAGGCAGGCAGCAGACAGGGATAAACATATAAACAAAGCGAGGATTAAAACACGGCAAAGGCAAAACAAAGGAAACGTGTTGTAATGTCACTAAACAGATAACAAGACTCAGCAATGACTGTGTGTTTGTATGCTGACTTTATAGTCCATGTAATCAGTTCATGAGCAGCGTCAGCTGTGGGAGTGTAATCAAAGGTAACTTGGAGCAGGTGTGTGTGTGTTGCATGACTGGATCTGTAGTCCATTTACCAGCTGGTTTGTAGTTTATGTGAATGTGAGTGTTTTCCAGCGATCTATGGTGTTTAGATCGCTGGTGATCGTGACAGTTACAGCCTTTTGATTCAATTATTTAATTTTTTTTTCTATTTGATTGTGACCCTTGGGATGATTACATTAAATTAAAGACACAGCAAGAGCGTCAGATGCAGCAGGTTAAACTTTACGGTACATTTGAAGTACACGCATACATTAAAATGAATTAAACGAAGAAGACCGGGGCGTTTTGGTGTGTGTGTGATGTTGCATGCAAGGTCTCTATATTTATAATCACCTCAGAGAATTTAGGGGGTCGCGAGTGAAAAATTTGAGAACTCTTGATCTAGAACGAAGGAGCATCTTTGGGTTAAAAACTTTTTTTATTTTCTGACCATTTTTCTTCAAAACTTTTTTCTTACAAGAATTTGCAGGCATAGATGTTTGATCTGGGTGGAAAAAAAACGACGGCAGAACAGAAATGAATGAGTGCAAAATAATTATTTATTATTATTATTGCTATATTTTTACAGTACAGATTATTTTTTTATCAATGTCATCATTTTTTAAGTGTAGAATTTTAACGAATTTAAATTTATAATCTTTTATTTTTAATTACAGTATGCTTTTCTTTACAGTATACGGTTTTTGCTCTAAAGCGTAGTATGTCTGGCTGAATAAGAGATACAAACTCCAGATAGGTCTGCCATTTACTGCTCAAACTCATATTAGCTTCAATCGGCAGATAAAACCATGTGTCAGCTCAACACTGATTGCACAAAATAGCTTGACTGATGGCTTGTATCTGAACTAATTCTGTTTGATTGGTGGTTCAATACCACCAAAATAGGTCATCAGAGTTTAACAGCACCTATAGCAACTTAGAAATGTTTTTGTCGAGGAAGCCGACAGTTGAAATAGCCTGTCTCAACTTTACTCTGTATGCTCTACTGCATGTGTTTTCAGTTAGGTGTTCTGTATTGTCTATTTTAGGATTAGGAGATCTGTATTATCATATCATTCGGTTCTAGTGGGGGAGCTGCTGGCTCTTCACAGCTTCATGGGTGTCAGTTCTGTCTACTGTAAAAAGTGAAGGCGAGGGAAGTAATGAGTTCACATTGTCTGATCTCTCCGAGTTGGTGGTATTATGGTCACACAGGGAGTTGAACTTCTGCTTTTAATCTTTCAAAAAAGCCTCTTTTGGTGCGCCCTGAGAAGTCTTTCATCATGTGTTTTCGGTCATTGGTTTGGGCTGATGTTTGTGTTGTGAATGGAACGAAGTGCCTCAGCTCTCAAATCTTAATTTGTCAGTATTCAAAAATTATGTTACAGCAGGTTTAATGTCCAGTGTGAGAGACACATTGTTTATTACATTGATCTGGATACACCAAATTTAAGTATGTGCATAGGTAAAACAATAAAAATGTAATTTTTAAAGATTAATTGAATAAACTAAATTGGCTATTTATTAATCTTATTTGCTCATTGTCTGTTTTCTTTTTAAGTCTTTTAATAAGATGTTAAGCCTTAATACTTAACTATAATTCAATAAATATAATTTAATAATTCATATTAAGTATTATTTACGTAAAATTAACAGGTGCACTGGACAAAATATTCAGAGCAGCCTTGTATGCTTAATTTGAACAAGAAAAAATAATCATCCTAAAACATTAATTAAATGTTATATAAAGCACAAAAAAAGAAAAAAAAAAGCTTTCTTCAAACCCTTTTTTTAAAAAACTAAATTGATGAGCGGAACGATTGTATTTCTTAAATAGTATTACTTTTAATACTAATACAACGCAATTACATTGTAACTACATTGCATTTACATCCAATATAATATTTATAAATGTAAAGATTTCTTTGTATATTGCATGTACAGTATTTGCTTATTGTTGGATAGTTATAGTTGTATATGTATGCACAGCACACATGTAATTACAAACTTTTATCTTGTGTGCAATAACTGTCATTACATTGCTATTACATTGTAATTACATCAAAGATAATATTTATAAACATGTTTCTTTGAATAGTTCAAGTGCAGTATTTGTCTATTTAGATGTAAATATACACAGTACATGCTTAATTACAAACTTTTATTTAGCATGTAATGACATTGTAATTACATTGTTATAACATTGCAATTACATCTAAGATGCCCACAAACTTTTATTGTGTGCAATTACTGTGTCATTACATTGTAATTACTATGTCATTACAGTATAATTGCATTGTAGTTACAGCCAAGATAATATATACAAAATGTATTTTTATTTTTTTGTATAATACATATACTATTACATATACTACTGCATATGCAGTATTTGGTTATTTATTGTTGTACACGTAAATCTACACAGTACACATGTAACTACAAACTTAATTACTATGCATTGCTGTTTCATTGTATTTACAGTGTTATAACTAGGTAATTACATTGTTATAACATTGTAGTTACATCTGAGATGGAATAAGTAATTACAAACTTTTAGCGTGTGCAATTACTGTGTCTTTACGTTGTAACTATTATTTCATTACATTGTTGTTACATCCAAGATAATTTATATATGTATATATATATATATACACACACACACACACACACACGTTTCTTTGTATATTTCATGTACATTATTTGTGTATTTTTACGTACATATATTTTGTACATATAACATTTTTTGATGTCATTACGTTGTAATTGCTTTGTGATAACATTGTTATTATATTGTTATAACTATGTAATCATGTTATAATTACATTGTTATAACTGCAATAACGTAATTATATTGTTATAACTATCTAATTACACTGTTCTAACTATCTAATACCATTGCAATTACATTGTTGTAACATTGTAGTTACAACTATAATAGTATTGTAAATGTGTTTTTGTATATTTTGTGTGCAGTACAGTAAGTTAACTCCCTTTGTACGCAACCAATGGGCTACATGCCAATTCAATTTAATTCCATTCATAATTATTTTTAGAGCAGTTTGTACAATGTACAGTAGCTTGTGCCAAAGCAGTTTAACAGCTCCATTTGAAATAATCTACAAATTAAGATTGGGATGTTATTAAAATTGTTTCCCAGTACTGGGTTAAAATTCCTTGTATACTACTGAAGAACACAACTGATAAACATGAATGATAGTGTGGTCATTTCGTACATCTGCAACATATATTTTAATGATCGTTTGGTCTGGAAAACATCTGGTCTGTTCAATGTCTGACAAAAATCTTTAGAAGGCAGTTGAATGAACGTTCTAAATTGTAAAGAACATCTCTAATTCTAAACCTCAATTTAATGTCAGAAAATTTACATCAAATAAACATTTTGGCCAGATTTTTATTTAGTTTTAGTGTATGTGGCAAGGGGGTGGGGCCGAGAGCCGTGGAAACGAAACGAGGCCGGCCACAGATGAGAAACACGAAGGAGCTGAGCTCGAATCCCACGGAGAGAGCTCTGGACTATAAGAGGAGAAACGATGGTAGAGGAAGATGAGAGAGGACCGGGCCTGGACGCTTTTACTTTCAGTTTTATTTTTATCATTAAAAACTATTTAAAAGTTTATATGTTCTCCGCCTCCTTCTTCCCGATATCCAGGTGGCGATGAGAAAATCATTATAGTCTAATTTCCATAATATGACAAAAAAAATGTTCATTAATGAAACTAACAAGTATACTTTTTTTGTTTTAAAGAAGTACACATCAAAAAAGTCAGTGTACATTTAACTCAGTTTGAGTTTAACTTCACACTCTTTGGGTGTACATATGACTCCCTCCATTTTGGAGTTAAATTAACACTTTCTAAAGTGTGACATTTGTACATTACTCCCAGAGTTCATTTTAACACAGCAAGAGTTTATTCTTACATCGAACTGGAGTGTGTGTTACTCTTCATAGTGTTAATTATTAAAGTGTAAGTATTAAATTTGTTCATTACTCACTTTATTTAATAACAAATAAATTTTAAAGGATTATGCATGTGTATACAAGCTAATGAGTGCATATAGTACACTACTTCTAATGAGAATTAATGTATTATATCTTATAATTTATTATATCATCAAGACTCGTAAAGCATACTGGTTTGATCAATGTTTGTCCAAAAGAACCGGTTCGAGTAAAAAACAAAAAACAAAAAACTGGACTTCCCTTTACTAGTGGGAAATACACTGCATATTGGGTTAAAAGTTTAACACTATAAAATAAAAACACTTAAATAAGCTCTCTTTTACACTCGTGGATTAAAATGTACTCCGGTTTTAAATCACACTGTATATTTAACACTGAAGTTTTTGCGGTGTAATAGCACACTGTAATAAACTTTTTACAAGGATAGAGTCAACATTTCTTTATAAAGAGTTGCATTAACATTCTAGAACATCTGCTTTAGTGCTCTGTGGAAGAAACCACACAGGTTTGAGCAACATTAGTGTAAACCAAAGGACAAAGAGGGTTCAAAAAAAAGAAAACACTGTTGCCCTTCAAACCTTCTGTTATAGTTCTAAAGTGTTACAGGCTCGCCAAATTCATGAATTCCTTTCATGCCAACAGTCTGTTAGCCAATAAAAAATTCAACCCATTTTGTATTACATAAACAGAGCTATTATGACAAACATCCGACCGCTACTTATTATCTTGGCAGTGTAGAACATTTGTGGGAAGCTGTATTCCCATCACTGAAGTGGTCACCACAGGTGCCAGCCCTGAAAATCAGCCCACTCACCCAGCATGCCAATTCTGCCCTCGTTAACAGACATATTACAGGAGGAGGTCTCATTATGGCACCTCTGACTGTGCAGCTGAGCTGATCTTTGAAATCTGGGCGAGCAGCCGGAGGAAACCCTGGTGGCATTTCCAGCATCTACAAATTACTCACAACTTAATCAGCGTAAAGACACCTACTGTATATGGGGTCCCGAGAGAAATAGCAGAGAGAAAAACCTCCACTGTCATAAATCACTGACCTCTTTAAATTATGAATAGATGGTAAATCCATGATTAGAAAGCTGTTTATCTCCTAAGGAAGAATGCAGCACTGATCTTCTCTCTTCCTCTGCTGTGAATGATGAGTCAATATGTCAGGAAACTTTGAAATGTCAGGTAACATGAGTTATTCTTTTGTAGCCAACGTGAATCTGGTGCATGAATGTAGTAATATTTCAAGATCAAAGAAATACTGCGTCAGTCATAAACTAAAAGTACTTTGTTTTTATTTTGTGAGGGGAATAATACCTGTGAGGCAAATATTTTTGAGAGTTCACACTTAGCTGATGATTGATTATAAAGCTTCTTTGGCATGCTGTCCCAGGGAGAGAGCCCTGAGCTCATAAGATCCTTGAGCCCGGGGCTCCCTCCCGTTTGCAAGGCGAGAGGAGAGTTTGAGCTCAGGTAGATCTCGAGAACTCCCCTTCTGTAGTAGCTAATGAACAGACAATGATTGCTCTTGAGAGATACTTACTAGGGGCATGTCTATGAAGCCAATTTCGATTAGTCAATTAAATTAAGTTGCATGTTTTTAGACGGTGGGAGAAAACCGGGGAACCCTAGTGAGCACTTGGAGAACAAGTAAACTCCACACAGAAACGTCAGCTGACTTGGTAAGGGCAAGAACCAGTGACGTTCTTGCTGTAAGGCAACAGTGCTAACCACTGGGCCACCAAGCCACCCATCTAGGAAAGGAGAAGAAATAGGGGTGGAAGGGGGGGATTTTTCAAAACAAACATGGCTGTGATATGGAACTTAGGGTATATATAGTGGCTTAGAAAATCGTCTGATTGGTGAATCATAAATTAAATAATGTAGGGCCAGCTGCTAGCAATCATAAGAATGTTATTCTCTCAAAATTTGTTTATAAATAAACCTTACTTAGCATCTTTGAGGCCAGTTTTTGAGGCTTTTAAAACTTTTTTCAAAAATTATCCATGGTTTTATTATAGCAAAAGTGTAGTAACCATGTTGTTGTTGTTTTTTTTTTTTGGCATATTTGTATAACCTTTTACTACAAATATCATGGTTAAAACTGTGATCAACGTGACAAAACTAGTGAATTTGCAGTAGCCAAAGTTGAACTAAAGTAACCTTTTTTGCCCACATTTGTATAACAAACTTTTACTACAAATACCATGGTTTATGCTGTGATTAATGTAGTGAATTTGAGAGAAACCAGAGCACCTGCAGTAAACCCATGTAAACACAGAGAGAACATCCAAACTCCACACAGAAATGCCTACTAACCCAGCTGAGGTTTGAACCGGCGACCTACTTGCTCTGGTGACAGCACTACCCACTGCGCCGCTACACCGCCTTATTACTGTTCATGCATCAGAAATAAAAAAAAACGAGGTTTACCTATTAGCATTGGTGAAACAAATGCTATTTTATGTTCTGCATAACAATAATAACTTAAAAAATTTAAGGTAAACAATATGGTCCATAAATGTCCACATTTTCAAGATGACATTTTAAAGGATAGCTAGTTGAATTGGGTACTGCAGTCCAAATTACAAACAGTCACTGTGAGTTGCCAGATTGACACAGTAATTGAAGATGGGCTTTTTGCTGTCTCCCTAACGCATCTTCAATATTTAGCTGGTTTTCAAATATGTTTGGTGATAAAGCTTTTAGATGGATGGCTAGGGTCAATAACCAATTGACCATTGGGTCAATTTTAGATTGATGTCTGGTGGGTCAATCTTACTGACAGTTGAAACCATAAACCTTTCCCCTCCCTCCGTTAATATATCTCAGCGATGATATATCCTCAACCCAGTTGTTTAGGTTAGTCATATTTCAGATGTTTTTTTTATCCTGCTCAGATTCATTTTCCTGCTCTGTTTCATTTTTCAGTGGTTTGTAAATGCTTTATTTCATCTATAGAGTCTCTAACGTGCAGTAAATTATTCTATTTTATTTGATGCAACATGAAATGAGATATCAGTCAGTCAACTAAATGAAGGGAAAACACCTTACAGTACTTTGATTGTATTCATTATAATGTTTAACATTGATATTTTTGGTTAATGTGTATGGTATAAGGTGTCCATCACAACAACTTTTTGCTCTCAGATTTAAAGAAACATATTGTGGTATTTTCAAAAAGGTTTCAAAAATTGCATACGGCTACAAAGTAATGATAAGTTATGGAACACCTGAGAATTTTTTGCCTCTGTGTTTCCAGCATTGCCTTAAATAGAATTGAATTTGCGAGAGGGCGAATGCATTATAGATAATGTTGTATTTCATATGAGAGAAAGCCATCAGGATATTCCAATGGGATGCAGAATGTGAACTGAAAACAAAAACAATTGCATAAGAGCAAGACAGAAACTACCGGAACAAATAAACAAATCCAGGGACAGTGACCCGCCTGAGCTATGGATATTAAATTTATTGAGCCAGAGTGTGCAGACAATGTTTATGATGTATGAAATTATCTAATAGAATGCAGGATTTGTGCAGAGCCGCGTACCGAATTTAGTTTTTATCGTTCAGCTCTGGTGGATGTTCTGGAATATTGTATTCTGCGGATAAGAAAATATCCACCATCTGTCGAACAATAATCTAATACCATTACATTAGATTTAGTTTAAGTCTGCATTAGGACACATTAATATTCACTAGACATGTGAAATTGGAGCATATCTGAGCTGAGCTGTAACAGATCAGGTTTAATTATATTAACACACAAGGGTCTATCACATTCTCCACTCACCGAGGAACGGTAGTCAAGTCTCTCTAGACAGATTCTTCAGACTAGTGTTATCTTTTAGTTAACATATTGTTGAGCTGGCACGGTGGCTCAGTGGTTAGCACTGTCACCTCACAGCAAGAAGGTCTCTGGTTCGAGTCCCAGCTGGGCCAGTTGGCATTTCTGTGTAGAGTTAGCATGTTCTGCTCGTGTGTGTGCTCTGGTTTCCCTCACAGTCCAAAGAAATGTGGTATAGGTGAATTGGGTAAACTAAATTGGCTGTAGTGTATTAGTGTGAGGATGTATGGGGGTTTCCAAGGACTGGGTCGCAGCTGGAAGGTCATCCACTGCATAAAACATATGCTGGAACAGTAAGTGGTTCTTTCTACTGTGATGACCCCTGATAAATAAGTGCCTAAGCTGAAGGAGAATGAATGAATAATATATTCTTTTGATGCATTGATGTGTACATACTGTAATTTGTTTAAGAATTAAAGAATAATAATTAAGCAATGTCACACTATTCAGACATCAGAAAGAGCCTCATTGCCAGCTATGTTCACACATACAAGGAATTTGTTTTCATGACAGAGCTTCTACAGTGCAACAGAATTATAGAGACTGGACAGATATTAAATATATTAGTAGATATTAAATCACTTTAAAAATAGAAGTAAGTAGTGAATGCAAATATACAAATTGACAAGTGTATGTACAGGTATATTACTGTATACAACATAATATGTGCAGCTGTTATGTGCAAATTGCCATGTGAAGTATGTTGTTTAATAAGTGAAGAGTTCAGATGCAAAAGCCTCTAAACACAACTTTTGCCAAAAATGAGCTAATGACATTGAGCGAATATTTTAGGCATGTATTAAATGTTCAACAAATAGTTTGCTTCAAATGATCTAAATCACAGTAGCAGCGCATTCAGAAATAACAGTTTGTTGGCAAAAGCCGCTAAATGCCACTTGCCTTTGGCAGCAAAAGCAGCTATATCCCGAGAACCAATCAGAAGGCGCGGATCGAATCATATGTTTTCAATGTAGCAGCGCGCTGATGAGCCAGTTTTTATGAGGAGACCGTTTATTCCGCTTTCGATTTAGATTTTAAAAGTTTGATGAACTGGATGAGCCTGTCCGACTATCAGTGAAAGGCAAATGAAAACGTCCCGTATTTCAAAACTCATTATTAGAAAAAGAAAACACAATGTACAGTCGGAAGTGTAACATGCATTCATAACATGCTTTTGCGCAGTGACGCTTCTTTGAATGAGTCTGATTTGCTATACATTAAACAGCAACTCGGTTTCACGAAATACGAAGTTAAGATGCCGTTCTTTTATCCCACATGGATGCTATGAGGATAAACAAGAGACGAAAAAGAGACCAAGACCTTGAGTATGGTGAGGATGAATGAATGACACCTTCTAAAAGTATCTGAGAGACATCCCCTTTTTGCCCAGTAGGCCTACCTTGTGTTGTATTTGCTAATGTAAGCTATTTTTAAAAAGATAAATATAATGTATAAAACTATACATTATTTATATTACTTTATATACATAACTTTTTTATTAATGGACAATGCACAGATATTGATGTTTCACAATGTTTTTACACTACATTATTTGAATCAAGCTTAGTTTACTATGTTTACATTGCTCTACTTACGTTAAATCTAAATCCCAAATATCAGAAATGACGACAGATTGTTAAGATTTAATTAATGTCCATTTTAAAGTTATCGATTAATGCACTTGACAGATTTCGGTCATTCGTTTTCTTTCTGCTTTGTCCCTGGTTTATCGGGGGTTACCACAGCGGAATGAACCGTCACTTGACATAATTATGTATTTTTCATTTTAGGTGGTTTGTCTAATGTGTTTTATGTTTGGTAAAACAATTTCTAATTGCATCCTCAGTGATTTTTTAACTAATTACACTGTCTTGTCTCAATGGTGGATTTAGCTGGTTTTGATGGAAAAAAAATCTACCATGTTAAAAACCGAAGAATTGTCTGAAGTGACATAAAAAAACATTTTATTTACTAGCTAACAACCTTTTCTTTACTTATAAAATGAAACTTCTGAACCTAATCAGAGGAACCTGATAGAAAATGCTCATTTACAAAAACTAGAGGATTTAGAGGGTTTTGCATCTGAACTCTTCAAGTGTAAACGTGTATAAAAATTGTATAGCTGTCAAACCCTCGGCTCGTTCCTGCAGTGCCAATCACTGCTCTCAATCACCATCCACCACACACTACACCTGTGAACCCTCGCCTGATTACTAACCACCCGCACCTGCAAAAACCAGCACACTATATATACTCGCCTCACACACTCACTCGCTGGCTGGAATCAAAGACGGATGGTTCTCTACGTCTTCTCTCCCATTTTCTCTTGTGCTCTTCCATGGATGTTCTCTTCCTCCTGTGGATGCAAATACACCTGTTTAAGGGAAGTGACTATTCTTATATTGGTGTTTACCAGTGAACTGAACTTACCAGCTGAACTGTTTGTGTGTGCTATCGCTCACCTTCTGCTAGACGATTCACCAGCTTCACCTTGCTTCTGTTGTTGCTTCACTTTAATAAATACCCTTAAAGTTTATCCTTTGTCTTTCTCATGTGACCATGACAATAGCAAGTAGTGATGTTTGTTTTACAATTACTATCATCAAGTGTTCTTGAGATAGCTTGCCTGAGGGAAGTAACTGTTTCTATGTCGGGCTGTTCTAGTGCTCTGTAGCGTCGACCAGATGGTATAAGTTCAAAGAGGCTGGGTGTGAGGGGTCCAGAGTGATTTTGGCAGCCCTTCTGCTCGCTCTGGATAAGTAAAGTTCTTGGAGAGTTCTACTAGTGATTCACGCAGCAGTCCGAATTATTCAACGTAGTCTTTGGAGGCCGGATTTGGGAGCTGAGCTAAACCAGACAGTTATTGAAGCGCATTATTATAGGCACTACATATAGTGCATTATTATAGGCATTAATATGCTACAATCTGTATTTACAAGAGAAGCGCTCAGATAACATAGTTAAGTTTTTTGCAGCTGGTAATATATTAAATGCATTTGTACTGTTTTAATTTCAGACATACTTTATAAGCGCAGTTTAATGATTTGTGTTTATTAATTTGTAATGTAGGAATATTTGTCAGAAAGGTAAATTTTTCTTTATTTTTCGTGTTCCTGATAGAACATGACTAGAGTGGACAGTTTACAGAAAAGCAATCAAAGTAGGAGTGCAAGAAACAGAGCATTCACTGGTGTCCTTTGTAGCAGCTGATCGATTGGCAGCGAGGGCCGTAACATAACACAAGATAATAATGGTTGACGTCTGTGTGGATGAATGACAGTCCAGGGGAGTGAGCCTAAGAAACAGCGAGAGACAAAGTGAGAGAGAAAAAAACCACACAGACACATCGTAACAAGTCCATTTGCTTTTAAACATGGGTCGATAGCTGCAGCTTTAACCACATAAATTTGCAAAGCTATTTGCAAATGTTTATTGGAATTATGGTTTCTGAAATACCAAGAATCAATGAACGTTGGCAGCAATGGTTGTTTTCACCATGGCTTGCTAAACAGTGTTAATGGAAAATGCACCCCTGACCTGTTTAGTACACGCGTAAGCATGTTTTGGACACAGAGAGACTATAAACCATGACAAAAAACAAGCCTTCACAACCAACCCAAACCCTGACCACATCAATATGAAGTGGATTCAAAACACTCTGCAAAACAAAAACAATATGTAGGAGAATGGTGGAGTGAGGCTTTCACTTATTCGCCATAGTTAAGTTCCATAACATGCCAATTACATGTGATGCCAATTTCAAGTGTTCGCACGTATACCTTTTTTGCAAATTGTTTTTTTTTTTTTAGTTCTTAGTCATTGCCTTGATAATAGAAAATATGAGACATCATGTATGATTTTTGTCAAAGTGAGTTATGAGCTACAGTATACAGCCTGTATATGCACATATATGCACCTCAATTTTGCACATATGTGGCATATATACACATAAAATATGTGCATATACACTGCAGGTTTCGTGTATGTGCATATATCCTCATATAGGCTCTTTCCATGTGGGCCCTCTCAGAAATAACCTATATAAACATGTTTTTATAAAGGTTTTTACATTTAGGTTTTTAATACATGTGACATATAAAAATTGGCCATTTTCCTATATTATATATACCTGTAATTTTATATATCTCATATATATTAAAAACCTGTATTAAAACATATATGTTTATATAGTTTCTTTCCGTGTGGGGACTAAGGTGCCATTGACAGTAATTTGTTTTTGTTTTAAAATGCATACGTTTTGTTACAGTTCTGTCTGGTGTCTACAGTACTCTTGCATCTTCCATCCACAAGAATGGAGTGTTTTAAAGGGCACCTGATGCAAAATCAACATTTGGAAGCTGTTTGGACAGAACTGTGTGTAGGTATAGTGTGTCCACAGCCATATTGGGGTGATATAAACTCGACAAGTCTCTTTTTTCAATTTCCTGATGTTAAAATAGGATCCAAATCCCAGTGATTTTGAGGCCCACCACAGCATGATGTAGGAGTGTTGTTTTCCCCACACAACAAATTGGTTCACAGGAGTGTATTAATATGTCTTTGTAGTAACGAGTTTAAAAATATCCACAAAACAGGATTTTCAAAGAAACTGGGGTTAAAAGATCTGTTCCAACTTTCTGTGATCAGCTGCACCTCAAGAATGAATTGTACAAGTTTAAACCATTTTTAAAACAGAGCATGTTTGTTATAAAGCAAAGACAGTAAAATCACTATGTAATCCAAAACCGATGGAATCACCACAGCCACATAGTGTCACCAAACGCATGCATGTGTGGGTACTTCAAACCTTGTTGCAGCATTTGTCTGTGACTCATTGCAGAAAGTATTCAATAAACACCACCACAAATACATCAAATAAACTAAAATGGTATTTTGACCAATAACATGTATTTCTGCTTTCTCCATGTCTGTCTCTATCACTTACTGACTGCTGTTTATCTGACATAATGCAGGAGAAGCAGAAAGGCACGTGTGAACGGTGAACTGGAGAACCAGCTAATTTGCATTTAAAGACACAGGCTACAAAAAAAAACAACAACACACATTCATGAGACCCAAAGACTGCTCTTATCTTCTTGGTTAACCTGAAAATACACACGTGTAAATGGGATATACTGTAAGGTGGGCAAGGGAGAGGGATGGAGAACATTAGTGTAGAACTGTGGCGATGCTAGAGACAATGGTGGAACTGAAACAGAGGACAGGCAGTTTATTGATGGCCTCAGTGACCAGTGAATTGAGTTTGCATCTGTAGCTGTAAATGGAAGCAAAAGCAGTTCCAAAGCGGCTGTAATTGTGAGCACAGAAGATTAGGACAAGCAGAGGTTCAGGGCCAGCCTCGGTGGTCGACTCAGAACAGACTAAGGGGCCATACACTTATTGCATCTTTTTGTGCACACAAGTTCAAAATGTCATCATTTCAAATGGAGACGTGTGGCATACAAACACAACAAATAGGGAGCCATACAGTTGGGATGCTCTTGCTTTTTTCCGGTGCAACTACAGCACAGTGAGTTGAAAACATCTCATCTTGTTTTGTCATGTGACAGGAACCGACCAATCATCCTCACACTTTGTATGGAGTACACACATTTCAGTAATTACAATAGACTAATTACATCAGACAAACACAGGGCACCTAAGCAATGCAGTGCTTTTTAATTCCCTCCATAAATAAAACTTCTATCAGAGCTAAGGGTTTGTCAGTGGTGGGTCCTTGAAGAGCACAACTGATATTTGCTTTGCAATGCCCAGTAGCACATTGAAATTGGTCAAAGAAGCAATTTTTCCTCATGGTTTTAGTATTCATATGTGTACGAGTTCAGGGACCACAACTGTGGATGTTGTTGCATTAGGAGGAGCTGGTAGGGAAGAGTGGGCGGCATAAAAACAATATATGGCATTTAATAACACAAGAAGTGTAGTGACAGTGAAAGTTACCTCTGGGACCTCCGTTAAACTAATAGGTGAAAGTGACCATCAAAGTAGAGCATTCGAATCCACCAGGGCAATTCGACTGATCTCCTCAACAAAGATGTATAATTTTTGCCCCTTGGTTAATTTTTATAGCCAGTCATTCTGTTACATGGAGACAGGGAACATGAAGAAAGATATTTACTAAAGAAAAACACAAACAAAGATAATCCAAACAAATTATCTAAAGAGAGAGAACAAGAGAACATAAAAAAAAAACCAGGAAACATTATATTACATTTGGCATTTGATTAACGCTAAAATCAAATGCTAAATGGTTTACCATGAAAGCTGTAGATGACTTAAAGGTGCAGTAGGTGATGCCATAATACAAACCGGTTAGTATATCATCTTTGGACGGCAGGGGAAGGACTGTGTTTCAAAGCCAAGCCTCCTGAAATCGTGAACGCGCACCGCGGCATGACAGCAGACAACCCACTAGCAGCTCATGTCATTCGCCAGTTAGAAATGTATTTAGTGGTTGGCTGGCAGCATGCATGAATAACACTTGTTACTAAGCCACACTCACGTGCTATTTTAGAGTGAATATTCAGAGTAGCATGGTAAATAATAGAAAGGCTGTCATTGTTCAAAAATGAACCAATGTGATTATAAAAGCAACTTCAGCTCAGTAAAGCAGGCTAGGTGGAATAGTGCCATTTACTTCTGTTTTGTTGTTAAACTAAATAAGCATCTATATTATCGATGCTGTAAAAGCATCCCTTATGAAACTGAAAATAGTCACATCAATCTTTCACCGGGAGATTTCAGTGGCTGAAAAACACTTCTGTGCAGATAACCCATTCATGACACAACATAATCTACATCAGCTCTGCGTGGCTAAAAGAGTTTCAACACATAACATTACCTGTCTAACAGAAATACTTCAGCCATGGTGTCGTCCTTCCTCCAGCGTGCAAAACTAACTCCAATATTGATTCAGGATTCTTAAAAGTTTCAATTCAGCATTTGATTTTACCGCGACTGTGACTATCTCGTCTGCGCATGCAGGCGTGCACATGCTAATGGCGGATATGCGTGAACAGAGATGCGCAGAAGCCCAAATCTACATTTGTTGACAGACAGTTTGGGCTACTTATCGGAATTATGGGAGATGTTGGCCTGACAATATTTAATTGGATGAACATTTTTTAGTTTTATGTCTTACCCAGAATACAAAAATACATATAAATACATTTAGATCATTTACTTTAATCAGTATTGGACTGTGAAGAGACATTCAACCAGCACAACAAAAAAATGTCACTCAAGACAATCACCTACTGCACCTTTAAGTTCAAGATTTCTCAGTCCTTGCAGAGTTTCCCAACCTGGAGTTTACAAAAATGTAATCCACCCATGTACATCTAATTTAAATGTCTGATGATACGTCAAGAACTGCCTTCTCAAAGATTACTCTTGTATGAAATGTCATAGCTTTGACCTTCTTTGGTGAAGTGCACTCATAGGGCCCCGCTGCCCTTCTTCATAACCTGGAACATTTGAGAAAGAAGCTTCACTGATTCGCTTTCTCCCGAGTGCAGCCTCTTGACTTCTTAAGCTCATCAGTGCATTAAAGTGCAGAATTAAATTCCCACAATTATCAAGTGATGTTTGACTATTTAGGCTGTTTTTGCACGACTGAATGATTGATGAAGGCTGATTAAAGCACTTTAACCAGATGGGTCCTGCTGTCCAGGGTCTAGTAAGGTACGAGCGAAGTAAAACCAGGGAAGCAGGAGAATACACCTTTAGGGCAATAGAAGAATCTGTTGTACTTACACAAAAAAGAATCAAAGACATAGTTGTTTTTAGTGTACAGTGCAATTACCAAAGTTGTTAGTTGTTGCTAAGACCCAATCCCAATTTTCCCCCTTAGCCCTTCCCCTTACCTCTACCCCTTGTTTTGCGCATTCACGTCAAGGGGTAGTGGTGTCCCAATTCTCTTTAGCTTGAAGGGGTAGGGCTAAGGGCAAGGGGTATACACCCCTTCGAACAAAGATTTTTCGGGACCACACTTCAAACGGAGGGGTAAGAAAATGTCCCAGAATCCACCTGCGACAGCGGCAGGATAGCTGAACCTGGAAGGAAGGAGATCCACAAATTAGTATTTTTTTGTCATTATTACGAACTTTTACGACAAACAAACACATGTTTTAATATATTCATAACCGCGCTCGTGTTTTATCGTCATGCCTTTAACCTCCCCCCCCCCCCCTAATTTCACAATCTATAATCCAAAATCATAACTCATGTACAGCCGTCATACAACATTTTGACACTCGATGACACTCGAATACCCTGTCAGTAATGTCTAGTGTCTGGAAATGAGCTTTTACAGTGTCTGCTATAATGTTAATGTTGTTTTCGTGTGTTTACATAGATGAATATGGCCACGGAGTAAATGCACAGTACAGTTCCGATCTTATCGCCACATTAGATCGTTATGATAACATAATATATGCCTTCAGTGATTTATAACACAAATAAATAACACAACTGGAATAACTCCAGCAGTCGTGATCGTCTGATCTCATTTAAAGCAAGAGATTGCGATGATGTGTGCAGGTGTTGAAGTGCTGTCCCAATTCTTAGGGGTAAGTTTTCAAGCCCTTCCCCTTCACCCTCGGTTGTAAGGGCCAAGGGGAAGGGGAAGGGCCAAGGGGTAGGGGTACAAAATAGAATTGGTATTGGGCCTAAATAGCATGTTTCTGCGAACTTGCTTTCGTACGAACTACAAAATATTTATATACACATACATACATTGTTATTATTATCATTTTTTTTCCCAAAAATTAAAGCAGACAGATTGAAAGAGACACCTCTGTGTGTGTTGCCTGGTTTCTATTGAATGCTGAAAACACATTGGGGCTTGTCTGGTTGTAGAATGTCTGAGATGTTTTGTGCTGTAATTAGATTAATTTAAAGGGATATTTCATGCAAAAAAGAAAATTTACAATTAATTTACTCACCATCAGGTCATCAAATATGTAATTGACTTTTTTCTTCTTCAGTAGAACATTAAAAATACTTTTTTAGTTTAATAAGTGCTTAATTGTATAACGCAAGTCAATTCCCACTTTTGAAATCAAAAGTAAACACATACAACTGCACATAGACATATAAATATAGTATAATGTCTTATAAAGTTAAACAATTGGTCTGGGCAAGAAACTGAACATTATTTACAATCTTTTTAGCTTTAAAGATGCAGTATGTAAGTGGTTGACCTAGGTACTGCATTCTTGGATCAAAACACTTGCAAGTGCAGGTTGCCATATTGAGGACCAACAGGAGTGTGCTGATTTAAATCGTGTTCTAAATAAAAGTAACTGCACGCCCCAGAAGAAATATTTTCATATCAAAAGGGGTTTTTGTTCCAACCAACACCTGAAATTTATATTTTAGAAACGGCTTCTGTTTCTTGCAGCAGAACAATAGAAAACTATGACAATGATCACCCCAGGTACACCTCATGTGTTTATTCAGTGTTAAATGCTAATAATGTGAGTTTGAATGACATTTTACATGACATTTATTGCCCTACTACTGAAAGCAAATAAAATAAACCGTTTGAAATTAAATTTTTAGAACTTTAGGCTCAAAACCAACATATCAGTGATTCAGCATCTATATTTAATGATAGCACGTTAACATCATTAAAAAATCAATAAAATCATAAAGTTTTTATTACATACTTTCCAATGGAAAATAATTATCTGAAATATTTCAGCTGTGTGTGCTAATATGCAATGTTATTTATTTATATCTAAAATATGTTTAGAGTTCACATAGTTCTTAGTGTTATTCTGAGAAGTGATCATAATTGAGACGCAAACCTAAAACTGCAAGGGAAAAGTCTGAACTGTGCTATAAAAAGCAGATATTTTTTATCCCATAGTGGAATCAGGCTTCCATAAATAATACACATGAATAAAACATCTTTTAAGGGTAGATTTGGCTCAGGACCCTCCTTGAAATCATAAAGATTGCATCGTCTCTCAGCGTTTCATCTGGATTTTTCAAACTTTTAAACCATGTGTTGAAAGGAAATTTAAAAAATAAAAAATTAAAAATTAAAAAATCTGACGGTCTCCAATAACCTTGCAACTAAACTCCTTGCTCTCTCCTAAAGCTCCCTCTTAAATACTTAATTTCCATGAATGGAAAAAGCTTGTCAGTGGAAATAACTTTTTTTTTAAATCTCCACCACAGTCTACTGCATGCTTTCAGACTCCACAAAGAAAATGCAATCAGTCATTACAGTATATCCTTGTTACAATCAGATGCAAGCTGTTATTGATCAAGCACAATATAAAGCGGTATCTGTATATTTAACCTACTGTACTGTACTACTTAGTGAGCAGCATTCAATATTTGTCTCCTCTCAATGTTAAATGCATGTTTTTTCCTTCGGTAAATGAGTGGTTTGTGCAAGGTAAAACTGTGCAGCTCAGCTCTGTCAGGGTCCTGAAAATGTTCTGTGCCAGCCTGCTGAATAATACATGTTTAAATGCTTCATGCAGAAGGACGACCCTGCGGTGTCCCTTCATCACAAGCCTCCTACAACCACATAATTACAAAGTGCCTATCACCGCAGCTGCGTCCAGAATAATGAAAGGTTGGCCAGCATTAAATGTGAGCAATTGTCTTTTTCTGAGGAAAATATAGTGTGGTTTGACATATATTTGTGTTTGCATCAGCGAAAACTAATGGAGAAAAGTCTGATTTTGCTTACTGGGTTTAGAGTTATACCGATGACACTTGAAGGAACTGGATGTCAATAGTATGGATGTCAATAATAGGCTCATTCTGAAAACGTAGCCCTATATGTTCATTTCTGGAAATCTTGTATGATGTAACCAGAATTACTTATGGCTTAATTTCATCTTTAAAACGAACGCTACGCGGCAGTATGACGCCAGTCCTTTCCGCACTTACCAGCTGACCACCTCACCTCCATATGGACGGCTTTTTTGCGCTGTTACCAGTTTGTCTTGTAAGGATAAAAATTATTATATGCATTTGTTTATATGGCAGAACATGTCTTTTTCACCAAAGCTGCTTTGTGGACTGTGGGGGTTTGATGATGTAGTCACGTGTTGATTGGTCAGTTTGAATGTCTCAGTATTTAGGCTTTGGTCACATGGTCAAGGAAGGTACAAAAAGAGGTGTTACACTGTGCTCTGCCCTCTTTCTTTCTTCTCCTGCCCTTCTGGCTTCTCCTGCTTTGTCTCTCTCTCAACGCTCTCTCTATCTCCCCCCCTCTTCTTAATGAATAACTGCTAGCGGATGCAATCTTGACTGACGTGTACTTCCTGAACTAATGCAATGTTAGATTAGTGCGACTTTGAATGTGGGATGAACGTTGGTGTCAGATTGGCTGAGTCTTTTACAAACTGCTGATCTAAAGGGATTTTGCACCACCAAAAAGTCAGAAAAGAGACAATATCCAGTAAATGGCAATTTTGGCAGTGAAAATGGCTAACTTATTATGGAGGTCAGAGAAGAATAGACAATCATGATAAAATAAATACTAATAAATAAAAAAAAACACAGTTACTCAGATACAAAAAAAGTGTTGCAATGGAGGTCTACAGAAGAGTCTTTCTAAAAACACATTGAACCTTGAAGCAGAAAAGCTACAGCAGCAAAAAAACAGCACACTGGTGACACTCCTGAGAGAGTACAATTGGATGGTAGAAGACAGGAAAAATATTGACTAGTCTGATTTCGATACAAATCTCAGAAGGATGGATCATAATTAGTTTTAACAACATGAAAGAGTGGCTCTATCCTACCTTGCATTAACAGTTCAGGCTACTGCAGATGGTGATGTAATGGGCATATTATTTTGGCTCCTTTAGTACCAGCTAAACATTAAACCCCACACCATAGCTTAATGTTGTTACTGATAAAGTCTAGACATTTAGAGCTGGTACACACCAAGTCTGTAACGCTGGATGATGTTGTGTGTTCCACATGTCGCTTACATTGGAAGGAGTTTGCCCACTGTATAACTGGCATCGGGGGCACCACGGTGGCGTAGTGAGTAGCACGTTTGCCTCACAGCAAGAAGATTGCTAGTTCGAGCCTCGGCTGGGTCAGTTGGCATTTCTGTGTGGAGTTTGCATGTTCTCCCCGTGGTTGCGTGGGTTTCCTCCGGGTGCTCCGGTTTCCCCCACAAGTCCAAAGACATGTGGTACAGGTGAATTGGGTAGGCTAAATTGGCCGTAGTGTACGAGTGTGAATGAGTGTGTATGGATGTTTCCCAGAGATGGGTTGCAGCTGGAAGAGCATCCGCTGCGTAAACTGCGTGAACTGCGGTTCATTCCGCTGTGGTGACCCCAGATTAAAAAAGGGACTAAGCCGACAAGAAAATGAACGAATGAATGAAATGTGCGTCATCAAACTGCTATGTAAACAATATCGGACTTATAGCACTCATAGTAAAATGACTGTATATTAGCACAGCTGTAGATACCTATAGTTTGCAGCCCTATCACAGTGATATTGCTTTAAGTAAAAGTAATTTTCTTTGCTTTATTTAAAACATTTAAAGTGTATAGAACATCCTCATTTAGTGAAGTAAACATCTGTGTGTGTGTGCGAGAGAGAGATAGAGAGTGTGTGTGTGTAAATGAATGAGTAAAGAAAAACTCCATCTTGGTGTTAAATCAGAAAGGTGAATGAGCGGTTGATACGGTGCTGTTTGGTAAGCAGATTGAATATCAGAGAAAAGGCCCTGGGAAAGTGGCGGAGCCCAAATTTCCCATTTAGAATTACCATATTTATTACTCTACCCCAGCTAAAGAAACATTCGATTCAGACTCGCTGGGGTTAGATGAGAGTGTCATAGCCTTTCCTGACACTGAATTTTGCTCTATCAGAAATGGAATGAATTACCTGTTTCTCAATAGTATAGCAATTGATTTTTGAGTCTATTCATTTCTGTTATAGCTGATAAATATAGATGTTTACGTCTTTTCCATGATTTTAGCGAGGGGTTGATGCCGCAGACAGATTGGATGGGTTTGAGAATGCTAATAATAAGCTAACTGACATATTAACAAACAGATTTATACCAATGCTGAATTAATCTATCTATCTGTCTATCTATCTATCTATCTATCTATCTATCTATCTATCTATCTATCTATCTATCTATCTATCTATCTATCTATCTATCTATCTATCTATCTATCTATCTATCTATCTATCTATCCATCCATCCATCCATCCATCCATCCATCCATCCATCCATCCATC
>CAIGQQ010026955.1:0-12041 GCA_903798035.1 Danio albolineatus
ATAGTTTTTATTAATTTTAATCAATTTAAGATGTTTGACAATGTTAAAATAAATGTTGCATTTTGGCATGCCTTTTGACTTATTTATGAACTATTTATGGACATAAACTCAATAAAAATCTCCTGGATTTGAAGAATATGTGTCCCTGGCCTTCACTGAGCTCCAGTAATAGTTTAACGTACAGAAATTGTGAATAAAGTTGACTGTTGATGTCTTCAATAATAATGTCAAATTACCAACATTTCTCTAAATGGATATATCTCGATTTGCAATGAAACTCTTCATATATATATATATATATAAAACATGAAGGTTGTTAAGGTTTCTAGTGATGCAGTTGTGAATACTGAGTGGACAGATGTTTAATAAGCCTCTGTGCTGAAGGATGACCTTCATTTAAAAGTTATTACACACACACACACATATATATTCACATACACAATTTCACACACATACACCCTCTCTTTCTCTCTCACACACGCATACACTCACTGGGCGGAGGTTCGAGCGGGTGACCGGTCCTGGAGCACCAGCCCACGGGATGAAGGTCCGGCAGATCCGAATCCACCCAGAAATCAAACTTCTCGTGCCAGCAGTCAAAATGAACCTGAGACATGATCACACACACACACACACACGCGCGCACGCACGCACACACACACACACGCGCGTGCACACACACACGCGCACACACACACACACACACATGCACACACGCGCACACACACACACACAAAGGAGGAGCAGAGAAAACACTGTAACACACACATGCAGACAACAGAGTCTGCCTCGACCCAACTACAAATGGTGAATTGATGCTCATATCCCAAAAGGACTGACTTATGAAAAATCAACAGTTTGTTGTCTCTTCATTGTTTGAGGGTGACTACATCTCAACCAAATGGTACCGATTGTAGAATGGGGATGGGTGTGGTGCACAGAGAACCATCTCATCAATGGTGTTGAAACTGCATTAACATTTACGCCTATAAGGCAAGTCTAGAGGCAACAGCTAAAACAGTATAAAGGTTTGAGTTTCAGAATGTTCAGGGTTCATTCTGACTCCGGTGAACCCAAGGTACTGCCGTGTATTTTGAGACATATACACATCTTCATTGAGATTTCCACGTTGTCCTCATTTTTTCTTACAGTGTATAGTGTATGTACACTTATATACACTATACACTAATTGTATTAAATGTGA
This sequence comes from Danio albolineatus, assembly GCA_903798035.1. NCBI lineage: Eukaryota > Metazoa > Chordata > Actinopteri > Cypriniformes > Danionidae > Danio > Danio albolineatus. The sequence goes on from CAIGQQ010026955.1 coordinate 1,205, forward strand.
TCGAGAACATTTCATTTCTTTAATAATTGTTTAACTTGTTGTTCAACTTTAGAAACAGTTGACGATAAAGGAAATTCTGATGATTTTAACTTTGCCCTATTTATTAATAGACTAATCATTGCAATAATAGTTTAGTTCTGTTTTTAACTAATTACATGAACTCATGCTGATGTGTTTATCCGCATATAACCTTGCTCCATAACAGCTGTGGCTTTGTGTGACTGATAACTAGGGCCAGACGGAATCTGCGGACATTTTTTGCTATTTCTGCGGAGTATTTTATTAAAAATCTGCAGATTTATGCAGAATTATTTTAGGAACATCATAACAAAAAAATTCATATGTAAAATAAAAAGTAATACATTTATAACTTTTATATAATGTTTACAATGTGAATCTAATTAGATCCACTTTATTTCTTAAACAAAGCAAGTCTCTCGTATAAAATATCTCCTAAAAGACAGAAAATATTACTTTACAAACTGTATTTTAAATAAATCCTATGAATATTTTCATATTAATCAATATTTTTACTGAAATTAATTTAAAAACTGTATAAATATAAATTTACACACATTTACACCAGTAAATAAACAGAATTAATGATGGGCTAAAAATCTGCGGAAATCTGCGCGTGCAGATTCCGTGTGGGCCTACTGATAACCCAGAAGTTAACTCCTCTGTACTTGTTATCAGCAAAATGTTACAACTTCTTTCAGATTGTGCTCGTTTACGGGAAGAATCACGGACGGGAGGGGATCACTCTCTTGTGGACTCTGCTGTATGCATGCTTTTTTGACAACTGATGATTGGGCTGATCTGGATGGAGGATCTTTTACTGAAGCGCCCCGGGCAAGGCTGAAGAGAGACGACGATAAATATGGGCAGGGAAGAGGAAGTGTGTGTGTGTGTGTGCTCTGCTGACACAGAACACCTGTGTTGCTATTCTCTGACACCTGGGAGTTCTGTAATGCATTACTCATCTAATTAATTAATTTGATTGAACTTATTTAAAGCCTCTGACTGATGTTTTAACCTGGAAGGGCTAGGAAAGTCCAACAACGACAATAACAGAGCTGACCACAGCATGTTTTCTGAAAACTGAAGACTAGAGTGATGATGCTGAAACAAACTCTAATTGAAAGTGACATAACTTCCCAATAAAAACATGACTGATAAAATAATAACAATAATAATAATAATAATAACAATTCCTTACATTTACATAGCGCTTTTCTAGACACTCAAAGCGCTTTACACAATGGGGGGATCTCCTCATCCACCACCAGTGTGCAGCATCCACCTGGATGAGGTGACGGCAGCCATATTGCGCCAGACCACACACCACACACCAGCTGACTGGTGGAGACCAGTGTGATGAAGCCAATTATGATATGGGGATGGTTAGGAGGCCATGATAGAGGCCAATGGGCAGATCTGGCCAGGATGACGGGGTTAAACCCTAAACATCCTGTGATTATTAACGACCACAGAGAGTCAGGACCATCTAAAAGACGGTGCTCACTGAGCAGTATAGTGTCCCCTTCACTACACTGGGGCGTTGGGACCCACACAGACCGCAGGTTGGGCGCCCCCTGTTGGCCTCACTAACACCACTTCCAGCAGCAACCCAGCTTTCCCATGTGGTCTCCCATCCAGGTACTGGCCAGCGCAGCACTGCTTGGCTTCAGTGGGAGACCATGTAAGAGGTTGCAGAGAGCTAGGTTGACATTTGGTTGACAGGTGTTCGTGTAGATGTCGGAAATTCAAACACAGAAGAATTTATCACTGATTCCCTCTGAGTTTTGGCAGGTTACATGCAGGACGTGCGCAAGACATGGGAAACGCTATTGTAAACAGACTTTGCTATTTCAATTGTAATGCGTCAATAGATATGTTTCCATCCAAAACTGCAAATGAACTGGATTATGGCATAAAAGACGTGCGAATAAAGCAGCGTTTCCATCCAACGAGTCAAAGCGGACAAAATCGCCACTTCCTGATGAACTGGCGCCAAAAATCAACAGTAAAGCGTAATCTGCTGCAGTAGGAGAAGCTGCGTCGATCTTCTCTTCATTTAATAAATGACCTGTGCCTCAGAAGGCGATCCTGACCCGCAGTGAGCGCGCGGTGGCGTTTGAAGGTGTCAGACGCGGAGCACAGACGCTCTTGATTCTGGAGGTCATTAATAATATAATAACACTAATACTGAAGCGCTTTACAATGACCAACACAACATATCAGACGTTTTACAGTGTGTTCAGCTGCTGGTTTGTCCATTCACACACATTATCATCACATGATCTCTTAGAACAACATCACATCACCTTTTTAATGCGCATGCTGGAGTTTATGCAGTTAAAGTGTTTCCATCACAGTTTATGCGCATCTTTACTTATCCAATAAAAAGTTTATCCTACTCAGTTATGCGCAGACATTATTATTTATTTATATTATACAATTTCAAAATTAATGCGCATCATGGCGTTTCCATCAACCGTTTTTTTATGGGCAGATCCAACAACATGCAAATAAAAATAGCTGGATGAAAACGTAGCTAGTGACTGCACCACCACCGAAGCTAAAATGCAAACGGTAATGCAGGATTTACCATAGCATTTACCATAATTTATGCGTCCACACATTGAAAATGGAACTGCAGTTGAAAGTAGTCTCTTTTATATCTGCCCGTATCAGACGGTGTGTGTGTGATATTAGACGATGATATCGTATCAGACGGTGTGTGTGATAATAGATGATGATATCGTATCAGACGGTGTGTGTGTGTGTGTGTGTGTGTGTGTGTGTGTGTGGTGACTCTGCTCACTTTGACTCTGTGGTCTTCGGTGTCAGTGATGGTGGCCACGCGGATCAGCATCGGGTTTCTCCTGTCCACCGCCTCCAGCTTCTGGAGCGTCTGGAAACCGTGAGCTGATCTCTGCAGGAACACGCACACGCTCAGAACACTGTCTGGACACTTTCATCATACATACACACGCAACACAACTTGCAACACACACATTTATACACAGACATGCATACACACACACATAGATACATGCATGCATACAGACTCACACACAAAAATATGGGCACACACACACACACAAACATACTTACTCAAACACATAGACACACATGCATACACACATACACATATAAAGACACACATGGATACAGACCCACACACACACACACACACACCTCGCTGAAGGCCTGAGCTGGAGCTGCAGACGCACCGCTGTCATTCATATAATCTTCCCAGATAAAATGCTCTGGATTTGGGTGTCCTGTAAACAACAACAACAACAACAACAACACTCACACCACAAACTAACATCTGTGTGTGTGTGTGTGTGTGTGCCACATACACATCATAAACTGCAATGCAACACAATGTCCTTCACTATAAGAATAATATAAAGCAGAGCAACTTTGATGTTACTAGCATAATAAACATACAAATATAACATAAACGTGACTCTTCTTCATATCTTTATGGCAATAAGACATAACATCGCTCTTAATTTTAGATCCACTTAGTTTAGATTACACAAGTCTCCCATGGCCTGTTAGTATTGCATTCATTAAAATACAGTATAAACACTCTGAGGGTCTGAAAACCTCTAAAAATTCAGTATAAGTACGTGTATATGCTTTGTCATGTAGTATAATAATAATAATAATAATAATAATAATAATAATAATATAATAATAATAAAATAATAATAATAATAATAATAATAATAATAATATAATATTAATAATAATAATAATAATAATAATATAATAAAATAATAATAATAATAATAAAATAATAATAATAATAATAATAATAATATCATTTATAAGCTAATAATCATCTCGATCTGAACACACACACACACACACATCAGAGTCTGGTTCAGTGACGTGCTGATGTAAACACTGACAGCGCATGCGGTGGTGAATTGAGGTCAGATCTGATCCGATTCCTCAAGGAAAACAGCACATCTGTCAGGAGCTTTTCTCTTTTAGGCTTCCAGAAAGGCCTCCAGCTAAACGCTTCTGCTCTCATCCTGTGACGGGAGTTTGATGCTTTACAAGTCGGCCACACTTTTTGAACACAGACGTGAAAATGGCATGTTAAATGACTGCCAATACTGAACGCGTGTTTAGTGCAGAGATTAAAGCACGGTCTCACTGAATAAGACACTTGTCAGATTGTAGCTGATATGATAAACAAAAAAAATAATAATTATTATTATAATTAAATGAATATATTAAATAAATAGCATTGTTTCAATTGATGTAAATAATTAGTGCTCTGCAAAGACAAATTGTGATTGAACACATCCATAATAAAAGTGTGTTTTGGCATAATATATATGCGTGTGTACTGTGTATATTTAATGCATTTATTAACATAAATACACACATGCATGCATACATTTAAACAAAAAGTTTATTTATATTTTTATATAAAATATATATGCATATGATCCTAACATTATTTAAAATCTAAACATCAATGTAACAAATTTGCTTTGTATACTTTTGTTTCTATGCATGTGTGTGTGTCACATATACAAAATAAATATATTTAATACACACACTTATCTTATGTCAAAACAAACTTATTCTGAATGTTCATTCACTTTCTTTTCGCCTTAGTCCCTTTATTAATCAGGGGTCGCCACAGCGGAATGAACCGCCAACTTATCCAGAATATGTTTTACGCAGTGTATGCCCTTCCAGCTGCAACCCACCACTGGGAAACACCCATACACACTCATTAACACTCGTACACTACGGCCAGTTTAGTTGATCAGTTCCCCTATAGCGCATGTGTTTGGACTGAAACCGGAGCACCCGGAGGAAACCCACACCAACACGGGGAGAACATGCAGACTCCACACAGAAACACCAACTGACACAGCCGAGACTCGAACCAGCGACTTTCTTGCTTTGAGGCGATCGTGCTACTCACTGTGCCACCGTGACGCCCTATACTATAATGTTATTGGTCACAATTAATCTTAATCTAAAAATAATAAAACAAAAAATAATACTTTAGCTTATAACATAAAATATGTATTTTACAAAATATATTTTAGCCTAAAACTGCCAGAAAAATATCAAAGCTAAATATCTGAACAAATTATATTCCAACTTTGAAATGGACATTTCAAAAAAAGAAGCTTTCAGTAAGATTTAGTCTGGGCGCAGTACCAAAGTTCACCACTTTAGCTTCCGTTGTTGACCATAGAACAGCGCCCCCTATTACTGTGTATGCTTTGAGAAAGATGAATCATTTATTTTTTTATATTTATTTGTAAAGTAGACAGCAAATTTTAAAGCAGTATGGGCGGTCTGGTGCTATCTGATTTAAATTTAGCCTGGAAAAAACATTTAGTTGTTTACATGTGGATTGCTGTAGCAAAGTAATGCTTTACGACTCCGCGTTATTGTCGCAAATCAATAAACAACAATAACTGTTGCCCAGTAATACCAATCAAAAATCAGCCAACATATAAGGAAACTAGAATATAAGCTTTCAAATGACACATAATTTGTAACTATTGCAGTGTGTTTAGACTTTAATATTGTGGATTAATATTTTAAACGTGAGCAGAGAAGGTGGACGAGACTGCAGGTAATCTGAATAATGATCTCTGCTATAATACGAGAATAATCATTCAATTCAAGTTTATTTGTATAGTGCTTTTCACAATCATATTCAAATTAGTGACTGTGTCTCCCGTCCTCTAGGGGTCGCTGTAGGTTTGACACTCACCCTGAGGTGCAGTAAGCGGCCGGCCGTGATCCTGACACCAGCCCACCGGGTGAATATGAGGACTGCTCGCGTCACACCTAAAAACACAGAAACACACACTGCTGGATACACACTTTACTGTTATACACAGAGAAAAAAAATCACACACACACACACACACACACACACACACACAGACTCACACACACACACTCAGACTGTGACGGATTAAACATTTGTGATGTGCCTGTGATTGTGATTGTTGTTATGAGATGTGACTGTGATTGCAACTGTTGTTTAAGGTTGTGATTGTGACTGTTCTGACATTCTGATTGTTGTGTGATGTGTCTGCGAATGTTGCGACGTTGTGATTGTGACTGTTGTTATATGATGTTGTAACTGCTAATGTTGTTTTGTGTTGCTGTGATAGCAATGATTGTTATACAATGCTGTGATTGCAAATGTTATATTCAAGAGTTCACACTTAGCTGATGATTGATTATAAAGCTTGTTTGGCATGCTGTCCCGGGAGAGAGCCCTGAGCTCATAAGATCCTCGAGCCCAGGGCTCCCTTCCGTTTGCAAGGCGAGAGAAGAGTTTGAGCTCAGGTAGATCTCGAGAACTCCCCAAGATGCCTTAATAAGCTCGGGACAGCAGCCGCGTATTGAAGAACCCCCCAAAAGACAATAAAGAATGAAGCCATAACCGGCTGCTGAATGGAAAGTGGTACCTAGAGAGTGTTTGTAGGAGCAAGGATGGAATTGGTGCAGAGTGTGAAAGGATTAGGTTAGAGTGACTGCTACAACTGAAGAGGTGTATTGGCAGCCAGTGTTGCAAATGCTATGTGTGCTCCCGTAGCAGTGTTTGACTGCCATGACCAGATGGGAGAGTGAGACAGATGTAATAATTTGAATGTAGTATGTATTATCTCTGCTAGAGAGACTCTTAAATGACTGTGATGAATGTCGGGATAAGCTCAAAGGAGCGTCTCTGCTGCTACAGAGGTGCGATAGGATTTAAGCTAAGCGAAGCATCTCTACAGTTGCAAAGGAAGTCAATGGTGCAGAGGGAAATTTAAGCTAAGCGTAGAATCTCTACAGTTGCAGAGGTGTCATGGAAATCGGTGGTGCAAAGGTGCAGAGAAGAATTTTAACTGAGTGAAGCATCTCTACAGTTGCAGAGGTGCAATGGAAGTCAGTGGTGCAGAGGGGAATTTAAGCTAAGCGTAGCATCTCTACAGTTGCAGAGGTGCAATGGAAGTCGGTGGTGCAGAGGGGAATTTAAGCTTAACGTAGCATCTCTACAGTTGCAGAGAAGACTTTAGCTGAGTGGAGCATCTCTACAGTTGCAGAGGTGCAATGGAAGTCAGCGGTGTAGAGGAGAATTGAGAAAAGCGGTGCATCTCTGCAGTTGCGGAGGTGCAAATGGAAGTCAGTGGTGCAGAGGAGAATTTAAGCTAAGCGGGGCATCTCTACAGTTGCAGAGGTGCAATGGAAGTCAATAATAACAGGTAAATACGCTTCCGTGGAGGCGTTTAAACTGCTGTGGCTGTGATAGAGAGTGTGTCAGTATGTAAAATGGAAGTGTGTGTGAGCTCAGGCAGAGCGTCACAGCTGTGGCAGTGGTGCAGAGGGGAAATGGAGCTCAGCGGAGCGTCACTGCTGCGGCAGTGGAGCAATGGGCAAATGAAGCTCAGCGGAGCGTCTCTGCTGTTGCAGAGGTGCGGTGGCAGTCAATGTTGGAAGGCAAGTACGCTTCCACGGAGGCATTTTAGCTGCTGTGGAGTGTATCGGTAGTGAATGGCTAAATGGAGATGTGTGTGAGCTCAGGCAGAGCGTCACTGCTGCGGCAGTGTTACGGGGGGAGGATAAGGCTCGACATAGAGTCTCTGCTGTTGCTGAGGTGCAGTGGTAGTCAATATTGGAGCGTTATGGGTGCTCTCGCAGGAATGTTAAATACCGTCCAATAGCGATGTGTAGAGATAAAAGTGAACAAGGTTTCAGTTAGGGCGTCACTGCAGTTGCAGTGGTGTTATAGGTGAGTGTGGCTCAGCGGAGCACCTCTGCAGTTGCAGATGTGTAGTGGTGTTTGGTATTGGAGCGTTAAGAGTGCTCCCGCGGTAATGTTAAATACTGACGATAGTGATATGTAAAGATGAAAGCAAATAAGGGCTTAGCTAGAGCATCACTACGATGCAGTGGTTGAGAGTAGCTCAGTGAAACGTCTCTGCAGTTGCAGAGGTGTAGTGGGTCAGTATGGAGGCAATGTGTGCTCCCGCAGAAGCATTTACTGCTGTATTAGTGCGGGGAAGCGTGATGATAGTGGTATTAGGAATAGTAAGTGTATATGAGCTCGTTTAGAACGTTGCTGCTGCAGCAACTGTAACTACAGGCATGCTCTGAATGGGTCAGAGCTGTTGTGGATGCGAGTGAATAGAATTATGGGATAGTTCAAGTTTGGAAGGAAAAAGTTAAAAGGAAAGGTGGTAATGTGGTCCTGTAGTGTAAGAAAAAAAGGGGTTTGGAATTTGTGTGTGCGCGTGTGTGTTTGTTGGGGGTGGGGGGGGGTATCAAAATATATACAGAATGTTCTTTGCCATTTGATCTGTTTGTTTGCTTAATAAAGAAAGAAAATTTCTTGATCATGCAAAGTTAGATCAGCTATGGTGGGGTGGATTGAAATGGTGTTACTTCGGAAACTCTCAATCAAAAAGGCTAGTGAGAATTTGAATCAAGGGTGTGGGCTGTGTGAGTGGAAACGTATCCTTTGTATAGTGTGAAAGCATTAAGAATGGGTGTGGAGTGTAATGGGTTGGATGAGGGTCAGTTTCTGCAGCTAGCTCTCAGGGTCTCTGAAAAACAAGAGAAAATCAGAAATGAAATTAAACATGGTACATGTACAGCAGACATAATGAATTGTTTTAGCTGGTATCCATGAGAGGCGTCTTAATAGGGGCATTGGCAACTGTGAATGGAAGCGCCTTTGTTAATGCATGGTATAACAGCTTGTTGTCACAATGTGCAAGAATTGTAGAGGTGGGCCTTTGTTCCCCTGTAGTATGGCAGATGGATGGAGAGCTGGGGACATTGGCTAGTTGTCCTGGAAGCACCTCTTGAAGGCTGAGCAGGTGAGGTGTTGGCGGAGTGAAGTTTTAAACACCTTAGTGATATAGAATTTTGATTAAAAGCAAAATGCATCTAACGCAGGGTTAATGGATGAAACATTACTCCATTTCTAACACGGAGTAAATGGTGAAACATCAGTCCATTTGTCAGAAACGTGCTTCTCCCACTCATAGCAGTCAAGCGGAAAGTTTGTTTCCTTTTTTGCCTTTAGACACTTGACTGATAAACGCATTTGTTGCAGACATTTTGGCTCCGACGGCCTTCCATAGTTGCAGACGTTTTGGCCCCAACAGCCTTCCATAGTTGCAGACGTTTTTGGCTCTAACGGCCTTCCATAGTTGCAGACGTTTTGGCCCCAACGGCCTTCCATAGACTGAATGCGCTCCCGCGACAGTTTTGGATAATGACGTTGCATCTCATGGATGTTTATCGGCGTGTTGATATGTTGTGGACTAGGTTTTTGGATTGGATTGCCTGGACGCTTGCAATCAAACTATTTCAAACTGCTAGGATGCCATGTATTTGTGGACAGGCGGAGGCCGACAGGTGAGTTCAGCATTCTAGTCATGCACGTCTCCTCTAAAGATGTATTGAATGTTTAGTCGTTGCTAGAGAGTAGTTGTTTTTGCGAGACTTCCCTTTATAGAGTGCGATGTGTTACCGCGGGTGAACCGATGGGAGAGCGGTGAAGGTCCGGTTTCATTGTAATGGCTTAAATCGTCGGCGTCTTGAGAGTTAAGATGGAGTTTGAGGACGGTGATCGAGTTTTGGACTGTGGTCTTGCTGGGTTGAGGACGCGGCGGATGCGTTGTGTGATGCAATTTGAAGAGGAAGGTTTTGATGATGATTAAAAAGCTGTTAAAGTTGCTGGTTTTTAAGTAGTTATTGTGGAGGTGATAGCAGTAGCTGGCTGAAACGGAGCGTTCTTCAAAACGAAGATGGCTGTGATATGGAACTTAGGGTATATATAGTGGCTTAGGACTCATCTGATAGGTGAATCATAAATTGGATAATGCGGGACCAGCTGCGAGCAATCATCTGCACGTGATCCTCTCGAAATTAGTTTATAAATAAACTTCACTAAGTGACTGCGAATGCTACGTAACACCATTGTGATTGTGGCTACTGTTGTTATGAGATGCTGTGATTGTTGCTATGTAGTTTGTAAATGTAACTGTTGTGATATTTTGACATTGTCATTGCACCTGCTGTTTTGCAATGTGATTGTGACACTGATAGTGACTGTTGTTTTGTGATGTGACTGCGACTTATGTGGCATTGTGATTGTGACTGCTGTGACATTGTGATTGTGACTGTTGTTATATGACGTGGTAAGTGTTACTGTTGTTGTACGATAGTGTAACTACAACTGTTGTTATGCAATAATGTGATTGTGACTGTTATGTGATATTCAGACATTGCGACTGCAAATGGTACATAACATTGTGATTGCGACTGTTGTTATATGACACTGTGACTGCTACTGTTGCTATGCAATGCTGTGACTGTTGCTATGTAGTTTGTGACTGCAACTGTTGTGATATTTTGACATGGTCATTGCACCTGCTGTTTTGCAATGTGATTGTGATATTGTGATAGTGACTGTTGTTTTGTGATGTTACTGAGACTTATGTGGCGTAGTGATTGTGACTGTTGTAACATTGTGATTGAAACTGTTGTTATATGACAGTGACTGCTACTGTTGTTATGCAATGCTGTGGATTGTTGCTATGCAGTTTGTGATTGTAACTGTTGTGATATTCTGACACAGGCGTTGCATCTGCTGTTTTGCAACGTGACATTGTGGTAGTGACTTGTTTTGTGATGTGACTGCGACCAATGTGCCGTTGTGATTGTGACTGCTGTAACATTGTGATTGTGACTGTTGTTATATGATGTTGTGAGTGTTACTGTTGTTATACGACGGTGTAACTACAGCTGTTGTTATGCAATGCTG
>CAIGQQ010026957.1:1802-12753 GCA_903798035.1 Danio albolineatus
TAGGTGTCAAAGTCAATTCTTGGAGGGCTGCAGCTCTACACATTTTTGCTCTAAACCTGATCAAACACAGCTGATCCAAATAATCGAGGTGTTCAAAAGAATCTTGATCACCTCGATTATTTGGATCAGCTGTGTTTGATCAATGTTGGAGCAAAACTGTGTAGAGCTGCAGCCCTCCAAGAATTGACTTTGACACCTAGGCCTTACTAGTATTGGGTTAGACCTCCTTTTGCCTTCAGAACTGCCTTAATTCTGGCATATATTCAACAAGGTACTGGAAATATTCCTCAGAGATTTTGCTCCATATTGATCTGATAGCATCACGCAGTTGCTGCAGATTTGCAGGCTACACGTCCATAATGCCAATCTCCCAATCCACCACATCCCAAAGATGCTTTATTGGATTGAAGTCTGGCTATATATATATATATATATATATATATATATAATATTCAATAGAAATGCTAGCAGTAAGCATTTTGTTTACCTATCCTTTTTCAAATATCTACATGTCACTGTGTAAGCATGCTTGTTGACTATTATTTATATACATTTACTGTTTTTTTTTTTTGTTTCTGTAACTGTATGTGAGCATTTTACCGCTTAAAATGTGAGCATTTGTGAGCTGTATGTGAGCATTTGTCGTTTAATTCAGGTACCATCAGACCTGTTCAGAAAGGTTCTTTTTAGATGTTTATGACGAATGGAGCCTTCCTCACACTATCACTTGGTCAAACTACAGAGCATTCTATTCATACAAGAGTTTGATGGCTTCTGCTCTATGCACTGATACTACTCGATGAATGGATGTATTTGTGTTGAACTAATGGATTTATGGATTTTTAGTCTGTGGATGGGATGTTTTGTTTAAGATTGTTTTATTTGTTTTTTTGATGATTAAATTGAAGTGTTTAATGAACTTGTGTCTGTGTTCTAAAATTGATTAATATCACTTAACACAAGGTTACTAATAAGTTACAGTCTTTATTATAAATCTGTGATATTGAAACTATTTACCAGACAAAAAATTTGATTTGTCAAAATATTATTAATTTACATTATTTTAGGCAATAATTTTAGTGACACTGAGAAACAAATAAATAACAGTTTAAAATAGTACTGAATTAAACACTTCTTAATAGTGCATTTGTAAATAGCCAGTAAAAGAACAAAAACATAACAATATTAAAGCATTTGTATCCATTAGAATGCTGATTTACCCATTACTTTAATGACATTTGTTGTGATTACGTTTAATTCATTCTTTATTATAAACACAAAGCGTAAAGTAGAACGATCCACCTTTAAGCTAAACCAGCAGCTTATTTAATATGTTAATCTAATTGGCCAAAGCATGTGATTGGAAAGAAAACCTTTGACCAATGAAAAACCTTTTGCCACGCCCCTACCGAAAAAAAAATGTGACCAATGAAAAACCTTTAACCACGCCCCTACCTTTTGCCACGCCCATTTCTCCAGACTGCAGTTACCCCTTCCTCCACGGATGACGAGAGGTCTCTTACTGGTTGTCGAGAAAGGGTATGTGGTGGCCAAAGTCGACGAAGTTTGGCATTTTCCTGAAAGGTCGGACAAGTTGTTTAGCGAATACGTTAAAACGTTTTTGCGTTTAAAACAACAAGCATCGGGTTACCCTTCGAACGTTATCACCGACGCTGAAAAAGAGACGTACATTCGTGAGTACTATGAGAAAGAAGGGATTCAACTCGACCCCTCAAAGATTTGTCATAACCCCGCCCAGAGGGCTCTAAACAAACTTTTGCTCAATTCTCTATGGGGGAGGTTCTCCATGAGGGATAACCTCCCCGTTACACAACTTGTGAAAGACCCTGAACAATTCACCATGATTGTTTTTGGTCAAACTAACACATTAAAATATTTTAAATTCATCTTGGATGATGTGGCGCTCGTCCAATATCAGCCCTCTGACGGTAGTCATCGTATTACTCGCGACATTAACATATTTATAGGAGCATTCACGACCACGTTTGCCTGATTGGAATTGTACAATTTGATGGACAAACTCGGTGAACGCTTATTATACTCAGACACAGACAGCGTTATTTTTGTATCTAAGGACAGTGACTGGATGCCGCCACAGGGTGATTATTTGGGAGGTCTGACGAATGAAATAGACGTCGATGATTATATTACCGAGTTTTGCTCCAGCGGTCCAAAGTCATACGGGTACAGTCGTTAAAAAGTTCAAGGTGGTGTATAACAAATGTAGGCTTTTATCCGATTACACAACTCTGCCTTATGGCTTTTAATTCGGTGCACCGAGGAATGCGTGAATCGATTGATTTTGATTTCAGGCTTCAACACCCGTTTTCATATGTTATAAGCGGGCCATCTAATTCTGGAAAGTCCTTTTTTGTAAAAATGCTTTTGGAAAATGCTGTAAATATGGTTTCTAAAAAAATTGATAATGTACTTTTTTTGTATGACTGTTGGCAACCTTTGTATGACGAATTGCTTAAATTGTATGACATTAAATTCATTGAAGGTATACCCCAGAGTCTGAATGATGATCATTTACTACCCAGGGATAAAACAAACTTGCTGATTATCGACGATATGATGAAAGAAGCGAGTGGAAATTCCGAGATTGAAAAAGTCTTTACGCAATACGTCCATCATCGTAATCTCTCTGCAATTCTCATCGTACAAAATTTGTTTGTTTACGGCAAATCCAGCAGAACCATCCGTTTGAACACAAATTATTTAATTTTGTTTAAAAACCCAGGTGACGCAAATCAAGTAGCGGTGTTGGGGTGACAAATGTATCTTGGTGACACAAAATATTTTATGGAATGTTATCAAGACGCCGTCAAGAGTCCTTTCGGCTATCTCATGATAGACTATAAAGCCAAAACTCCGGAACAATTTCGCCTCAGAACAGGATTGTTTTCAGATCGCCAGGTGGTCTATCTCCAGAAAAAAAGAAGAATTTGATTACGCATCATGTCCGCGAGACTATGTAAACACCTGCCTGTATTAAAAATGCTACATAAATCTAGTCCTAAACAAAGACGGCTTATTCTACAGTCATCGTCTGACGATCTCATTTTAGCGCTGTGTGAGCTAGCTCTCAACGTCCTATACGGCGTTATTCCGATCAACAGACAACAATACAGAAAATTGAAAAAGAAGAGAGCAGAAATAAAATTCCTTGCTAATAAAAAAATCAACATAGCGGCTAAGAAAAAGATCTTTAATCAGACCAGTGGATTTCTTTTACCGCTCCTAAGCGTCGCCGTACCATTTATTTCAAGTTTGACCGCGTCTAGACGGGGGTAAAGGATGGAGCATGCCGAGAAAATGTATCTCGTACCTCAGAATCAGTTGGATAAAATGCAATCGACAAATGGTCGTGAGAACATTCAACACACGGTAGAAAACGATCTCGATACGGCTATAAGAACTATTTTACTCAGATCTGATTTGAATCAACATGAAAAAGTAAAACTTTACTCAAACATATTGAACAGATATTTAACAATTGTTAAACTAGGTGATCGTGAGAACAGTGTTTTAGCACTCTCGTTACCACCCGCTGAACACGAGCATAAAGTTAGCTCAGTTGAGACACCTGGTGAAGACAAACCACAAGATGATGCTGTGACGTCTGAAGTTCTAAAGAATGTACCGCTGGGCCGTGTGAAAAACAGCAAGTATATATTAGACAAAATGTCTAAAGCTAAAGATCTCAGCTCCTGGTCCGGGACTGGCGAGTTTATGTATAAGGGTAAAACCATACCAGGATCACACATGATCGATTTGATAAACAATGTTACAGCTCCGCACCGAGTCAGAGATGACAGACGACCTAAAGGGTGGACTGAGTTTCTTCAAGCATGCGCAGAATTAAACATTCCTTTTTCGACCGTACCAAATCATAAAGTTAGGAGTAAGATTGTTTCTTTGAAAAACAAATCTATTACTGGTGCTGTAGGACTTTCAAATTGTCCAATTTACGTGTTCAAAATTGGATGGAGTCAAATTTGTCAAAGTTTCAAAGTTTTATTCAGTACAAAACAGAGAGAAACCAAGAGTAAAATGTTCTGCGTGCAGGAGAGATTCACTCTGTCTTCTTCTTCCGGAGACACGTCTTTTGATAGTGTAATCGTTCACTCCCTCTGGTTGTTCCTCATTTGCGATTTCAATGCATCTCTCTCTTAACAGTGACCATTTAAGGCCAAATACATATGTACACGTTCAGCACCTAGTCCACGTATACACAGCTCAGTTCATACATCCTGTCACTTCTCAGAATGTCCCACCCGATGTATTTCACAAGTTGTTTTTTAGCAACTTCCCCATTTTTTGCACGCACTATTACAGTTTAACCAATGACCTAGTTTTACACCGTTACTAATACACTAAAAAGATTAAACTTAAAAAAAGCTTAAACTGAAAAATACCACAGTGCGCAGCCGACTCTGTCTCCTAAAAAGGGTCGTAAAAAAAGAAAAGCACATTCGAGGACGCAAATGTCGGACGAGTCCGATTTCGAATCACCGGTTCTCGATAGGACTCGTTGGCTAGATTTTTAACACCACCATGTATTGTGTTCTTTAAATGTTTTTAATGTATGTATATCGCTTTCTTTGAAATAAAACACATTAAAACAGACGATGATTTGTAAGAGTTTTATTTGTCTTTAAAGTCATGCGTGCATTATGGGTGAATTACAAGTCTGAATGCAATGGGTACACAAATACATGTTATCGCTGCAAACATTAGATTTTAGTTTTTTCACAAAAAGTTCAACCATTTTGTCATTTTTATCATAATTTTCACTATACAGCTTCATCACATAGTTATAGTCACGACCCCTGGACAGATGATATAAGAAGAAAACACAGTGCTGACCACACACATCCGACATAAAATCCTGGACACGTTTAGTAGAATATCTTGTCAGTGACAGATCACACTATTGTGTCTTTCGTTTCTTTTCTTTCTTTTATAACTTAACTCATTTTAATCTGTTTTTATCTGTTTTTTTTTATTATTTGTTTTTATTTTCTTATACTTCAATTTTATTCCGGTTTATGTAAAGCACTTTGAATTGCCACTGTGTATGAAATGTGCTATATAAATAAACTTGCCTTGCCTTGTCACTGTAGTATTTGTCATTAAAAAGTTTTTGATGGATATTGGAAATCGCGCGCTGTTGGGTTTGTTACCGAAGCTGTCGAAAAAACATCCGACACCGTCCTGCGATAAATAAGTGGCTAGCCAGTGCTCGCCCGGCAGTTCGGAAGAGTGTGTGTTAATAATTACCATCGCCGGTAAGTTTTTTAATGGTCTTTCAGGTAGTTGATCGGATGCTAGAGTTCCGAGGAAATGTGTGTTACATGTAATTTTGTCCATGATAGCGTTTAGCTGTACGGTGTTCATTTCCGATCAATAGTAATCAACCAGAATCTGTCTTCGGTTTGACACCTCGATGATGCTGTCAAACACTGCGTAGATGATGAGGTTGATGGTATGCGGCAACAGCTGTCTAAAGCGGGCTTCGAGTCTGATATTTCCAGACTTGATAAGCGACACGTGTTGACCGCAGTCTTCGTCCGGTGTAAGGTTGAATGCATAAAGGGAATAACCCCGGGCAAAATCAGATCTGTTGATGGACAGCGCGTGGTTTTTAAGATGTCTGCCGGTTGCAGTTACGAGTTGATAAAATTCACGCACCACTGAGCCGTCTGTGAAGTTAGGTTGTAGAGGTTTAGCAGGAATTTGCTGACCGTCGACGTAGATGGCCAGGAACTCCAAATTGTAATGTTTGAATACGAATGGGTTTTTATCATAAGACCCGGTAAACGCATCATTATCGGTCATACCCAAAACGATTGATTTAGGTAAAGTACCCAAAAATAAATTTTCCTGATTTGAAACTCGGGACCCTAGCGGTATGGAGAAATTTTTCAGGCAGACCCTATCAATCGGGTACTTTGCATTGGTCGTGAGTAAGGCCTGAGCATGCGCCAGTCTCACGTTCGGCGCGACTGTTACTTTCTTAACAAATAGGGATGCAGACATAATATTTAATTTATACGCTATGTCATCCCCATCATCAGACAGAACTCGTCTTTACCTCTGATCATGCGTATTTTTATGTCGACACCGTTGAGCATAAATTTTTCTTGAAAGAAAATATCGCTGTGAATAGGTGCCATCAGATCGACAATCTTACTTCTACTTGTGAACGATGCCCTTTTTGTCAACCCCAGGTTATTGCCAACTGGGTCTTTGTCATCCATGTGCCCCGCTGTGTCTTTGATGAAGAGGCCTGCGGAGAAAGTTGATTCCAGAGTGTCTTTGCTGTAGTTGATGAGACTTTCGATGATACATCTGTACGGATGGGTGCTCGAGCTTTGAGAGATTAATCGGTCTCCGAGACTTACGTCGACTTGTGAGAAAATGGTTGCTGCGGGGTAATTGATTAATCTAACTTTCGCAGCATCTGCTATGGCGTCCCCGTTAGGCTTTGTGATTTTAAGTCTTAGATGCATCAAGGTGTTATTTAGATCGACGTATTCATCTCCGGACCCTGCTATAAAAAACTCCAAGGGTGACGAATCCGAGATAGCCGATAGAGGCGGGACTTCTACATACATATTTTTCTCTATAGCAGTCTGTGTTAAAGGCACTGTAAATAAGTCTAGCTCCGACTTGATACACTCTCCGGACATACGGTGCAGTAGAGCCATGTTAGAAAATGGTGTTTATGCTTCTCTTAGCGACAATGTTTCGTCTCACAGTCTTCTTACGCTTCCTGCGTGTGTGTGAAGTCTTCTTGACGGTGCGTTTTTTCTTTATAGGACGGCCATGCCTCCTGACTCCTGGTGGTTTAGACATTCTCTTACGGGCCATGACCATGAGACCTGAACCGTCTTGTTGTCTCTCGTCACGAGTTCTTGACAGCACGTTTGAAATAACGTCCGTTGCTATGTTTTTTGCAGCCACTTTCAAATGAGGTTTAGCAATGTTGAACCCTGATCTTAACAACAGTACCGCCATCCTAAACAAACCTCTGAAAAGCCCTCCCAGACCTGACCCATACATGGTTGCGCCGCCTGCATATCCTGGGAGTCCGCCTCCGGCCTGATTTTGGTAGTAGTTGACATAATCGTTGATCTCACCACGATGTGGATTGTAATAAGGCATTTTAAAGATTCGATTGTTTTACAGGTCTAAAGTGTAGTTTCACAATGACTTTACCGTAAGCAAATCTAACCTCACGGTTCTGATCGTCCTTTATTGCAATGTTTATGTCCGTGATGATCGATTTATTGACTGATGCGTAATGCGGTTTGTCGTATCTGACACTGACGATATCGTTGTTTTCACCCGTTATATGTACGCATCTTAAAAGAGGTACGTAGGAATCACCCACTGATTGGTATTCGATGATATCGGTGTAGACATACAAGGTGTAGAAAGCCCCTTTGATGTCGGCTTGATGAGGGGCGTATGTGGTGACAGTCTTTGTAAAATCTGCGTTTTCGCGGTAAGCCGAATGACCTAGGGCCTCTCCGGGTATCACTCCTAATATAGCGCCTAGTTTCTCATAGAAACCTATAGATACGTTAGACTTTGCAGCCAGATGAATTTTATTTTTAAATCGATCGTAAAACAATACCCCTGCCAGTTTGATAATATCGTTTATCATCTTGATCACTGCTGGAATATCCTTGTAGTACCCTCCGGGTATTTGGTGCGTCCTGGTAACAAAGAAACCAGGTAGATCTTGAAGTTCTTTTGCCGCTAGTTTTTTTCTCTCTTCATTATCAGGGATGGGGTACGTGTGTAGGTTGAACCTACCATCGTCGTCAGCGATGTTATACCAGCTTCTAGGATATTCAATTTCAGCGAGACCTACTTCCCATTCACCTTTCAGATATATAGTTTTAGCCAACTTAGTCGTATAACTAGATATACGATTTTCAGGATAAACGGATAAAGACGCGTTACACGGGAGCGTAACGTAGAATCCGTTGTTGTCCATAGCTTGATTGTTCACTAATTAATAGTAGGGATAAACAAACATGAAATTTAAGGTTTTTGCAACTCCAACAGAGCTTTTTTGTCTATATAATTGTTAAATTTTGAGGACCAGCCCAACCATTTCACTAAAACAAGTGTAGACCGACCTTGCTTTTTCTCGCCTAAAATCTTCTCCACTTTGAACGATTTGTTTTTATTGATAAATATTTTCTGTATCTCTTGCTCATAAAAAACTCCTTCGATAACGTCGCCGTCATAATCTTTGAGCCTGTAGACGGGTGGTTGGCGCTGAACACACTCAGAAACGGTGAAGAATTCTTCGGTGTAGTTCTGCTCATAACCTTTGGCAAACGGTCCTCTTACTTTAGAAATCCTAACTACGTCACCAACTTTGTATTTGAACACGGGCTTCTGAATCTTTATGTTACCGTAAGAGTTTTGAAACACCGTGGCCTCATTTTCTTTGCAGACGTCGACGGGTCTCATCTTAATAGTCTTGTGATAGCTGTTGTTGTATCCCGTCATAATGTCTTGTAACACGTCGATGTAACGCTGGGAATTAGCGGCGGTTAGAAAACGCCACATTCTACTTTTTAATGTTCTATTAAAACGTTCCACAACGCTGGCCTTTAAATCAGTAGCTGTTGCAAAATGATTAATATCGTGTTTTTTCATGAGCTCTTGAAAATGCTTGTTAAAAAATTCCTTTCCCTGGTCAGTCTGCAATTTCCAAGGAACACGACCCTCCTCGAGTATAGACTCGAACGCTTTAGTTACTTCAACTCCGCTCTTATTCTTCAACACTCGACTCCAAGCATACTTGCTGAACACATCGATACAAGTCAGCATAAATTTATTACCGTCGTTTTTCGTAGAATAAGCAGTCATATCGACGAGATCGGCTTGAAACTGAGTATCCACCCCGTATACCACAACTCTATTTCGTTTGGATTTTATCGGGGCTGTTTTATGTAAAGTGTAAGCGTCTTCCCCAGTCAGCCATTCTGATACCTGTTTATCGCTTAGACGGACTCTGCTTTCCTTAAACACGGCTTCTTTTAAGCGTTTTTTACCGCCTAAAGCACCGGAGCTTGAGGGGTCGTAATAAACTTTCTTCATTATATCAGACATGTTTCTGTTTCACCGGCTTTCAGGGAATAATGCAAAAACAATGTTTGTGCGAGTCTTTTTATTCAAATAAAAGGGGTTATACATGGCATAAAATCAGAAAAGGGGTACATAATATCTGTAAAGCATACATAACAACTTTACAAATTGTCTAGGTAGCAAAGAAATTGAACACAAGATAACATATTTTTATCTACGATGTAAGTGACCAAAGATTCAACAATTTCAGTTATGTCATCAACATCATTTTTTGCAATCAGCGAAATACACAGATCCGATACATAGGTATGTCAGGTTGCAGTATCCTAGGTCGGTGCAGAATTTATCCAGCCAGTTTTTTTCATCGTTGTCCGGTTTAGAAGATTTGATTATCTCGAAGCATGGCAAGTCGCGGTTTAATGCGGACGATCCGAATTTCGGAAAGTGCTGTAAGGCGTTGTCATCAGGAGGATCCGGCTTGTTATGCTCAGGATCGAAGATAGCAAATTCTGAAGAGAGCTGTTGAGACATGTTGTTGTTGTTGTTGTGCGGTGGTCAGACCGCAATTAGGGGTTTTTATGTGCGTAGTAGATGGGCGGAGACAGTTGTGAATGTTCCCGTCCGCGCCGCACAGACCTCTGGGGATGAAACAGCTGAACTTTAATATCTCTGTATCGATCATTCAAGTCACACCATTTGAACAATTTGTTTACAGATCCAAAAATGTCATCCATCTTGTCGACGTCTCGCCAGAGGATCGGGAGCACCATTTCATACTGCTCGTTGTGTTCATCAGGATGTATTATTCCTGAACGTTCGCGTAGCATTGTCTTGTCATCGCAGAAGAATATGTAAATGCAGTCTTTAGGGTTCTTTTCACAGTTGTCTGCAACCACACGAAATCTGTTGTTCGGTTTTTCAGAATCCCACTCGGCGATGAACAGTGGCTCCAGTTTAGAATTACGGAGATCTGGCCACACATGGTTGTAGAATAATGACCAGTCTTTAGCCGCCAGGATCAGACAGGGGTCCTGCAGAGTGTGCGGTTCTCCAGAGTCTGTAATGTACAAGGTAACTTTTTGTTCCTTTTTGTCAAATAAGAAATGACAAATGCGTTCGCTGGGCATGGCAAACTCATTTTTCACGTATCGTCTATTCTCATGTAGAAAATTTTTCAGCTTCATCCGGCTAATCTTTTTTCTAGGAGCCATCGTCATCCTTCTCATTAGGCTCTCGTCGCGTTTTTCGTCCGTGGAGATAACGCAGCCATTTAAGTCGGTATTAACTTCCTCGGCCCAAATCTGTCTGGGTCTGGTAGCGATTACTTCAAAGTCATCCATGGCTCTGACATATCAGTCGACCTTTTACTAGGCCTATATATATATATATATATATATATGTGTGTGTAGAGATATGATCTGTCAACTACTTAATGCGTCAGCACTTTCAAATCATTATTAAGCATTAGGAGAAACACCATTTTATCAGTCGGCTTTGGTGCAGCATCTGCCTGGGTGTTGTCTAACGGTAAACGGGGGATACACCAATTTCACCGTATCACCTAACGGCATATACTACATATGCCGTAACACCCAACAGATATGTAATCCATATCTGCTATATTTCTAACGGTCGGTGAATGTAGTCCTTATCACACACACACACACACACACACAACACCAACACACACACACACACACACACAGACACACCCACGCACATAGCCAGTATGCTCTTACCAACGTGCAGGCAAGAACCCTTTGGGTATATGTTGGTCAGTGTTGCATAAATTAATTGTTTATTAATTACA